>JABSTQ010009525.1:0-525000 GCA_013358835.2 Ixodes persulcatus | reverse complement strand
ATGTAAGCCACATAAAAAAAAGCCTGTGCTGCTTACGTTTTGATAGTAAGCAAACAAGAGCTACCCCCGTGGTTTTCACAAAAAGAAAAAGAAACGCAAGCAAATTGATACCATTACTCTCCGTGTTCTTGTTACAGACAAAGGTAGATGTTTGTTTTAGAAAAACCGTTTTTGTTAGAATACATTTTTTTTTTCTCGCAGGTGTGGCTCTACCCTCTGCCCTACTTCGCCATCGGTGGTTGCATGTTGCTGGGGATTTTGATAGCGGTGGCGCTTCCACTTGACGCCTGTGAGTCGTGTGCGCACTCGAGACTTCTGCGCATGCGTGCGCAACTGTACGCGGTGGGCCGACGCTGCAGCGCGGCGAAAAAAAAAAAATACGCTAGCCACAGCCGGTCCGTGACCTTGACGCCGGAGCCCGTGCGGCCTCGGTATACCGTCGTCCAGTAGAGCTGTTCGGATGTCGAGAAAACATGTCAGAGAGAGAACGCGGAAGGAAAAAAGACGGTTGTGTCCGGTTGGATAGATTCTGGTCAAAAATCAGCTGCTTTTGCTCAAAGAATCCCATGCTGCAATATACGTCAGTGTACTTCGCGAGGGATAAATCGTGGGAAATAGAAAACCCAACCCTGGATTGATTCTAACTTGCACATTGATCATGCAAAGTTATATTACTGCATCACCCTCTTGGATGTGAATCCACCTGTCAGACGGCAAAATAGTTGTAATCTCCAGCGAATGGCATTCGTCCCGAACCTCGTATGCATGTTGTCACGCAGAAATATTTAATTACATCAGCAGAAAATTACATTTGCTGTTGTTCTCTTAGTAAGTCAGTAGTCTCGATGGCGGAGACGCGGTAAAAAACAGCAATAAGACATTGTATATAAAAAAAGCTTCAGACAAAATGTCCACCTTTTTTGTATTAAGAAGGAATTGTTCATAATTTTTATTTACTTTTTGCTTATGTAATATAATATTTTTAATTTAGAAACGCCAAGTGCACCATCTTCAACCGCCTCTGTACAAAGCCTTAGCTCGATACGTCAAAAAACTGATTTGTGCGGTTCGTTCAAAGGGCCAACGATTCCTTTGACTCACGCTGTAGTTTGGACTAGGGCCAACGACTAGGGCCGACCCGAAAGCTCGGGCCCAGGCCGGGTAGCACAGGTTCTTTCCGGACCCGGGCCGCGCCCGGGCCAAGTAGTACGGATTGTTTCCGGGCCCGGGCCTGACTCGGGCCCGGAAACACGTAGATACTGAAAATTTTTAATCCATCGTGACTTTAGCTCATACTGCACTGCGTAGAATCTGTGACGTGTATATGCTCAATGATGTCTCGAAACTTTTCTTCATCTCTTGTGCGAGTGCTCTTAAGATCTACATGTTAACATTAGCATTTTCATGCGTCTTTCGTGCCAATTACGCTAAACGAATCAAATGAACCAACACCTCCCAATGGCAGCTTTAAATTTAAGAGATGAGACACGCCTTGGCCTCTCGCCGGCACGGGACCGCACCGGGCCTTGTCAGGTAGGCATTCCATCGGGCCGGGTACGGGCCGGACCTGATTAAGTAGGCATCCCGTCGGGCCAGGTTCGGGTCGGGTAAGACTAAAGGCTCTGTTATACTCCGACGTAACGCGCGCGCAAGCGAATGCTGACCGAAGTCGGCTACGTCACGTCAGTCACGCCTCGCGCGTCAAAAATTCGCCCTCTTTATACTCCGGCGTCCCTGGCGGCTCCCGCGGCGCGCGTCGGTGCAAAGCCACCTTTGGTCGGTGGGCCGCCAGCGCGGCGCATGCGCAGAATCTGACTACGAGGGCACGTTTTCTGCGAGAGTGCGCCACTTCCGGTTCCTTTTCGTTTTGAATAGCAGACGAAAATTCTCGCGCTTCTTGAGCGCAAAGTTCGAGCGATGGCGTGGACGTACCTTGCATTGCACGACGAAAACTCGCGCTTGCACTGCTGGTGCACCGCCTGCGCCGCAAGCGTAGGCGGTCAATGTACATACGGTACATCTTTGACAAGCGCACGGTCTACAGTACTCAAGCTTCCTCGAGTCGTAGACACACGGGTGAGGACGAATTCCCTCGATCAGCTTCTCGACGACCGAGTCCGATTCTTCGAACATGACGCTGCACGGAGTGGTGCTCTCGTCGTCTGCTATTGCTCGTATTCACCGCGCTTCCCGCGCGAGGGCTGCCGGGAGCCAACGCGTGATGCATCCTGGTCCGGCGTCGCTGGCGCGGCCGGCGCGGAATACGGCATGCTCCATTTTGGCGTCGAGGCGGTCAGGCTGCGTCGAACGCCGCCGGTCGCGTCGGTTACGCCACGACGCCGGAGTATAGACCTTTCCAATGTTTACAAAATCACAGTCCAGCGTGCGATCTTCACAGCCCAGCACGTGCGTGTTCGTCGCTTCGGAAAGAGAGCAAAGCACGCGCCATACGCACGAACGCTCAAAATGGCACGACCCTTTCAGGCAACATTTCATGGGCGCCGCCATCTTGACGTCACGTGACCCTGCCGCCATAGTCGACCTTCAGTTTCTCACCGTTGCTCTGCGTTGTGTTCTGCACCGGCCACCACCGGAGCTTTGTTTTCGTGCTCTTTACGTTCCGCGTTGAAATCGTGTGTTTTCTTTGGGTCTTTTTGATTTTTCGGGCTTTCACTTAATCATTTGATATCCACATTTCAACATAGCTCTTGTATTTTCTTATTTATGGAATGCAATCGGACAGTGAATGGATCCACGATACAAGATTGTGGCCTAGGCTTCCGAGACCATGTAAGTTCATCAAATCCTTATGTTTTTGTCGCTAATAAAGGGCAGTCAACACCATTGCGGCCTATGCAAATTTCAACTGACGCAGTAAGACTCTCGCAGTCGTGCTTCTCGCTGCATGTGCGCGCTCGTTTCCGTAAATCCGAACCGCATGTAAGCGATTTAGCGTGCGACGAGTCGAGCGACGGCGACAACAACGGGAGTCGTCGACGAGCAACGGAGATTTCTCACTGTCGCCCGTCGCATCGCTCGGTTTTCGGATTTCTAGAGAACTTAGCGCTCACCGTCTTGGTCGCTTGCTCCCGTCGCTTCCCTGCGGTTCGCCTCTTCGCGCGACTGATCGAGCGACAGCGAAGCGGGTCGCCGTCGCTTGACTCGTTGAGCTTTATACTTAATATCAATGCGCTAATGGTTCAGTGCTGTGTGCATCGAAATTAATTAAGTATAAAGCGCATGCAAGCGATTTGGCGAGCAACGTTCGAGACAAGCGACGGCGACCCGCTTCGCTGTCGCTAGGTCAGTCGCGCGACGAGGCAAATTGCATGGAAGCGACGGGAGCAAGCGACCATGACGGTGAGCGCTAAGTTCTTTAGAAATCCGAAAACCGAGCTATGCGACGGGCGACAGTGAGAAACCTCCGTTGCTCGTCGACGACTCCCGTCGTTGTCGCCGTCGCTCGACTCGTCGCACGCTAAATCGCTTGCATGCGGTTCGGCTTTACGGAAACGAGCGCGCACATGCAGCGAAAATCACGACTTCGAGATCCTAATTACTGCGTCAGTTGAAATCTGCATAGGTCGCAATGGTGTTGACTGCCCTTTATTAGCGACAAAAACATAAGAATTTGATGAACTTACATGGTCTCTGAAGCCCAACGAATGGATCGTCGATCCATTCGCTGTCTGATTCCCTTCCATAAATAAGGAAATACAAGAGCTAAGTAGAAATGTAGATATCAAACGATTAAGTGAAAGCCCGAAATATCGAAAAGACCTAAAGAAAACACGCGATTTCAACGCGGAACGTAAAGAGCACGAAAACAAAGCTCCGGTGGTGGCCGGTGCAGAACACAACGCGGAGCAACGGCGAGAAACTGAAGGTCGGCTATGGCGGCCGGGAAAGCGCGCGGAGGGCGCGCCGACTGGTGGCAGCTCGAGTAACTGACTCGCTGAAAGCGTCTGGGTTTTCGCCGACGTGACGTCGCTGTGACGCGCTCGCACGCGCGCACGCGTTACGTCGGAGTATAACAGAGCCTTAAGAGTCAGCGGGCCCGGCCGGGCCGGGCCTCAAAAAGTGAGCCCGTGCAGTGCTCTAGTTTGGACCAGATGATCCAACCTACAATGTATGTGGAGGCTTCCGTGCAACGCTAGACCGTTTATGGTCCCGTGAGCCTCCCCTAATAATAAGGCTGCACCGTCTGAATAAAAAGGGAAAAAAGCGCGATGGTCTCCACTTATCTCTGAGAAGTTATATGCTGTTACTCTAGAGTGTTCTTAGCCCGCATCCTATCAAGGCAACAGAGTCCAAGCGTTTTTAGACAAACAAACAAACAATTTTAATATCGAAACAAAATCAATAATGCGTTTACGAACATTACTTGAGAAGCGGAGCGGCCATTAAGCCGGGGACATACTGCTCATATACAGTAACATACAAAAGACAGTCTGCAAACACGAGTCGCCGCAATATTGCTACGCAGGCCTCCGATCAAGCGCGTCAATTTCCGAACGGTTATCGTGCGTGGCTCCCACGCAAGGGCCCACGGTTCGATTCCTGGCAGCGGAAGTACCTTTTTGTTACTTTTGTAAATGTCGCGTTCTGGTAAATGCGAGAACCCTGTTGATTATTCGAGGTAAGAACATTCTATGCGCCAGACCTTCTATGACGATTTTTCCAGAAAGCACTCGCGTGTACAAAAGGGGCTCCGCGTGGCGAGCCGGAGTCAGTCTCGCCTCAGCGTTCAATCCTGCTGTTTCGCCGCCGTCAACGCCTGCGAGGCTATCCCTTTTCTATCTTGTTTTGGGCACAAGTTCGGCCCATTAAACATTTCGTTTCTCCAGTTATTCACCGCCTCATCATTTGTCATTTGTGACAATATCCGTGGTTCGAATGCCGCGTGCAAAGTTTCCTCCTTGAACTCATTGCTATGCGGCATTCGAAGTACGAATCTCGCGGTGACTCGCATTCGAATCTGTATGCAGACTGCCCTTTGTACTATGTATAAGCAGTGTGACCCCGGCTTCGGGGACTTATAGCAAACCGTTGCGCGTGTTCCGCGAATACCGCGCTACCGGAGCCTTTCAAACATGATATTAAGCGCGCGCCAGAGCCATACCGTGACCCCTATAGGAGCGCGCTTAAGAGCGTGCTTCAGCGGTCACGGAACACCGTAATGGTTCGCGGAACATCGTAACGGTTCGCTAAAGAAATGTCTCTATCGTCGGACAGTTGCCACCTTCTAAAATGGAAACGACGATCGTGCAGGCGTCCCCCGAGAAAAATTCTCGGAAGCCAAGAACGACTGGAGCAGCCTCGGCTTCCTCGGCGACGTCCGCTTCTGGGTGGACATCGTGACAGCCGCGCTGGCCGGGGCCACCATGGCCCACTTCGAGACAACGCTCGAGCTACACCTCAGCGTCGTAAGCCAATAGACCCCTTTCAAAAGTGTAACAACTCTGTGCGCCTCGGGCAACAGTGTGTGCGCTCTCCATGGTGAAGGAATGTTTTTTCTTCGGTCCGCTGGCTCTGTGTGAAAAAGGGCATGGCAAATGAAGTAACGTGGCTGTTTCCCGCCGCCGGCTCTGAAATAACCTTGCTAGCTAGCATGCTAGGTATGAAACCTGAAAACAAAGATGGTGAGATGATATGACAAAACATGATATGTCTGCAAGTCTCCACTAAACTTGCATAAAAAGATGCCCTCAAGGGGAATTTAATGCGGTGCTGTCCCAATTCTGCATGGAAGAATAAAGTAACATGGTGTTAGTGGATGCCTCAGTAATATAAAAGAAGATTTAGAAAAAACAAAACGCGCCTGCAAGGTAACGTTTCTTTTTTAGCGTTTTTTGTTAAAGTGCAAAAAATGTTCGCAGGACTGATACGGGAATTCGACTGCCCGTTTAGCCTCGCCAATGGTATCTGTCTATCGAGCAACACCAAATAAATGTGCGATAAAATAACAACGTAGTGTATGAAGCAACTGCATGCAAAATCGTGAGGCCGACCGAAAGGCAACGGATCCGTCGGGTAAAACCGACGCTCGCTTATCGGCGTCAAACGTACACCTGGCTAACAATAATAGTTACGAAAACGCAAAGCAGTACCTGCGCCTCCACTTACCCGCAAAACACTCGAAGAGCCAATCTCTGCGATCTACGAAACCAGCTCAGCGAATGAGGTGGCGGAACATCTGTTTAGACCTCAAAATTAAGTATGCGCTGTGGCATTACGCAATGCAAGCATGACGTTTTGAATTGCGTAATGCCACAGCGCAGACTTCATTTTTGGGTCTAAACAGATGTTCCGCCTCATCATTCGCTGTGCTGATTTCGTAGATCGCAGAGATTGGCTCTCTGAGTGTTTTGCGGGTAAGCAAACGCGCAGGCATTTCTTAAAGGGACCATGAAGGCAATTTAATTTTTTTTTTAAAGAAGGTGTTTTCGGAAGCATTGGGGTCCTGGCATGCCACACAATTTTTTCTAGAACTTTGTGACTCTTATTTCTGTACCTGCAAATAAATCTGCGAAACCGAAACAAACATTCAGATTTCTTCCCTTTTTCGCCTCTGGAAAGAGAAGTGACGTCAAGGAGCACTGTCGGCATCGGTAGGATTTAGTGCACACTCAGTGTGGTTCCCGTGGTTCGCTATAGTGCACGGCGGTCTGTGAAGAAAACCTGGAAGAAATGGGCGGCAACGCCGCGCTCGCAAACGAGTTTGAGCTCCCGTTCAGCGACCTCACGCCGACTGAACGGGAGATGGTGGTAAGGACGCAGAACTCTGGATTGGCGCTTTACGAAGGCGCCATAGACCTACCACCAGCTCCTCGGTCGCCGCCTCAGAGCGACTCCGGCTGACGTGAAGGTGCTGCTCAAAGTCTTCTGGTCGGAAATGCAACAAACAAATCATGACACCGCTGTCCACAGCTCTACGCAAGACGACGGCGCGCAACCAAATGCTGCGCATTGCTGCATCGGTCGGCAGTTTATGCAAACTAACGTCGCCCGATCGACCACACGTCTTTAGCCGACCTTTCGCGCAACCTACTACTGCACATAAACGCGGCATGACCGGTGAGACACCAGTTCGCAAAGCGAACACGAGACGACGCACGAAACCAGAACCAAAAGTCCGCCGCCCCCGGCGCTCGTACCTTTTTCTTTTTTTTCCACGGTTGCTCGATGCTTGTTACGCGCCCGAGCTAGCAGTGCGGGATGCGTTCAACCAGTGACAAACGGAGGGATGGCTTCAGATTATGCTTTTATACACGGTATGAAACCTATTAATTCCCAACTACAACTTTAAAAGATTATCCAACGTTCAAATGAACTTTTTTCATCACATCTCACCACCGAAATCGAAACCAAGAGCGCGTCTATCGTTTGAACCAATCGCCAGACGAGGAGCCCGTTGTCGTCACGCTTCAACGGCGCACTTTAGTTCACCTTTCTGCCGCCTCCTCGGTGGGGTCTCAGGCATCGTTCCCGGCGCTATTTTTACCGCGCCTGTTTGCTCGATTGGTGCGGCACCCAAACTTCTGTTCGGGCTAGAACTTGGTCAACAGTATCTGAGACGTGCCTGACATCCATTTCAATCGTCGAATAAAACTTCGAAACTGCCTTCATGGTCCCTTTAAGAGTGTATAATGCAGAACCACTATATCATCCTCATTAAGCAAATGCATGCGAATTCGGGAGATTAGCCAAACGGTCGCGGAAGACGACGGTCCGATAGGTATATATAAGTACTCCCTTCCGTCCGAATTTGTCAGTGTATCCCTATTGCATGCTTGCGTGCAGACCGGGACACAGCACTGTGTTGACATCTTCACTGATACTCTTGAGCGCGTAAACTGTCCTTAAAACAACACATGAAGCTCGGTATTCACACGAGGACAAAATCCCGGGGATTTCTCCCCGGCACGCGCGCCTCACGAGATGATAACTCGAGGCTTTTGCACATCGCAAAGCCTGACGTTTTCGTCGTGGGATGCGCCTGCCGGGGAGAAATCCCCGGGATTTCTCCCTCGTGTGAATACCCCTTAAAGCTCGGTTGGCGCACAGCGGGGTTGCGACCTGCTTTCCTTCACCATGTCACGCAGCTGCTGACCACCTCGCTGTTGCCATGGTTACCATACCGAGACACACTGTTGCCGGGTTTTCTGCAAGGGGTCTGTCTCGTCCAACCATTGACATCTTCCCCTCAGTCGCTATGCCACCTTCATTATAGTGTCGGAAGACTATAGTCTTCCGACATTGTTTGGGTATACCTAGGGTTCTGCGTTTTCGGAGTTTATTTTTGAGCAAATTTGGAGGGTGTTTTTCGGAGTTTATTTATTTTTGCAAATTCGGAGTTTTTCGGAGCGTCCGTTCGCAGTACACAGAATTCGGAGTTTTTCAGATTTGAATTCTGGTGCTCCGCGATGCGGAGGGCTCTTTTTCTATTAGCATTATGAACTTGGACTGTAGAACTTGCAGACAACGAGGTCATTGGTGGGAGTCGCTTCAAAATCTGGATATTCTTTGGAGTAATCAGCAGGGAGCTTTCGCTTCCGGCTCATGGCGCGGTTATGCTGGAATAAACTGACTGAATCTCGGGTGCCATCAAAGCGGATGGCGAGGGAACGTGTGGAAAGGTTCAATCTTTAGCGAAAGGAGGCCAGAGAAGGGCGAATTAACTTCTCGGAAAGGAACATATCCGGGAGAAAGGCCCCAAATGGAGTGGCAGGGAAGGTGAGATGTGTTCGACCTTGCTTTGACTATTGTTGTGGGGAGAGATCTTGTTTTTTATGATAAGAGTCCAGAGGGACTCTCTTTGTAAAGCTTGGGAACGTAATTTTAACGAACAAAAGTGGAAACAAGAAAATAAAATAGGAAAAGTTGTTCCAGGATCCCAGGGAAAGATAAAGGGTAGTCTGGTTTTCAGAGGTGGCGGTCCACGAATTCGGAGTTTTTCGGATAAATCCGAATTGGCAAAATTTTTACCGGCGAGTGTTTTTCGGATTTTATCGGATTTATCCGAAAACGCAGAACCCTATACCCAAACAATATTCTGCTACAGCGTCACGTCTATCTTTAATGAAGTCTAAAAATGCAACTGCACGAAACCGAAACTGTTCTGGGGAGGAAGAAGAAATATAGAGGAGGAGGGGTTGGCGGAATTCACGTGGTTGTGCAACTTTTTTTTTTTTTCAATCAACGTATTTGCAGTTGTTTAGAAGCCACAAAAAGTGGGTATCATATTTGCTTAGCATTTTTAATATTGAGCGTGTGCCTTCGATGACCCACAACTTTCATCATATTTGGTGGTTGTGTCTAAATCAGAGAGAACTCCACGTGACCACGGAGAAGTAGTGAGCGCGACTCAAACAGGCCACTTCTCGATCGGAGGTTTTCGGGCGGAAAGAAAACGAATTTTGATCCTCAAATTGTGTTTTGGGTAGTTAGCCTCTCGTATATCATGTACAAATAAAAACCTCGGCGAGCAGAAATACCATGTCAGTGTCCCTTTAAGTTACCTATATTTTGTTTCACACACACCAAGTCCGAACGCAGTCGACGCTGGAGCCAACCAACCGAATGAGAGCCGACCTAGCGGCGCCAAAAGAGCGCCGCCACGGCGTTCGTCCTCTGTGTCCATCTATACTGCCACCCAGAGCCGTATATGTAGAGAGTTTGGCCATTCGTTGGGAAGTATAGGAGACAAATGAGGAGGCGCCATTGGCCGAAAGCGGGCTGGGCGTGTTCCAGGGCGTCTTCAGAAATTCGAATGTGACCAACCAGAAGCCGGGAATAATACCCTGGCGGTGGTCGCGAGAAACAAACCTGATAACTGCATTTGAGTAACTCTCGATGACTGAAAATATGGTACACGTGATGTTTCAATCACGCTCATCCAAAATGATGGTGGAAGAGTGCGACTAGCGGAACGATCGACATAATCCGTACGCCAAGCGCCGAGGGCCGGTAATCTGCCGTCCGAGCGGTCACACTCTGTCCGAGCAAAACAGAGTTGAGCGGCGCATTCGTTTCTTACATCTTTCTGCATGATCATGATGAAAACAACACGTGTATCCTATTTTCAACCACAAAGAGTTACTACACATCACTCTTACGCGCTTATTAAAACCATTTACGAACATAGACCTTCGATCAGAACTGTTTCTCGCTACCACCGCTAGGGGATTCTTTTCGGCTTCTGGTTGGTCAAGAGAGCATGCCAAGCCCTCTTTCCGAGTCTGCCGCACGCCCTGGCTCTGCCCGCGCCTTCCATTGACCAAACTCTCTACATATACCGCTCTGCTGCCACCAACTAAACCTATTGCGCACTGGAAAACAAAAACGCAGGATATCACCGCGCATTCACTTGACGTGATTTGCCGGGTGCTAGCAAGCGCACAAAGACGACGAGTGCCATGACGAAGCACTTTTGGTGCCGTTCGATGGACTTTATCGGGTCGTAGCGCCGGCTGCGCTCTCAGAGTGTAAAACGGAGTGCGAACGGCCTTCCGACCAACCATAATTCACGGTCTGTCCAGTGCTCCAACGTAAACGCTTTTGTAGTGACTGACAGCTGAAGAAACTGAAGGCGTGGCCCTAAGATGTTTACGCTTCAAGCTTTATGATTCCTTCGTCGTTCATAAACAACGTTCCTTTTTTTTTTTTTCTAATGTGTCAGTGGTTATATGGTTACTTTGTTTTCCTCCTTGCGTTGAGATGGCCGTCATCAGCCGACCAAAAAGCGCGCTTTGTTCGATTCTACATGCTACAGAATGTGGTGATTTCGAAGCGTTCGGTTATACTCTTAGAAATTGAGCAAGCCACAGGTATATAGAATGTTAGTTAGAACCTTGCCGAGACCCCGCATTCGTAGAATTTCAATCCCCTCTTGCAGTCATCAGACTAGACGGCGTTAAAAGAGTATATGTGTTCGATACTTCCTGTATATGCATTCCTATATTTTTTGGCATTTGGATTAGCGAGTGTACATTGTTTTTGTGTTGTTTTTAGAGCGCAGCTCTTAGGCGCCCGTTTCCGGCTTGAGCGGCGTCGCCGTCGGCGTAACCGCGCGGTGCATGTTGGGACATGCACCGCGCGAGCACCCCCCCCCCCCCCCCCCGAGGTCACGTAACCTCCCCCTTGGAGGTCACGTGACCCCCCAGGTCACGTGACCCCCCTTCCTCCCCCCCCTCGAGGTCACGTGACCCCCCCCCCCCCCCCCGAGGTCACGTGACCCCCCCGGAGGAGATTGAAGGATGAGGGGAGGAGGAGAAGGAGGAGGATGAGGAGGGGTATACCCTCCCCTAAGTATACTTCCCTCCTCCTCCTCCTCAAGAGCTGCGCTCCAGTTCGGCATTACAGGGAGTTGTAAACGGCTTTCATTTTTTTTTTCTACAGATCACAGAGAGCGAATATCACATCAACTATTCGTATGCCATTATATACGGATGCTACGCCATCGGCGCCGTACTCTTCGGGTTCACCTCTTCGCTGCCGGTGAGTTACCCTGGAGTTCCTACGGAAGGCACACTAACTCGAGAAAAAGGTTGAGACGTTTGCAGTAGTAGGGACCATTAACGCTCACGTGTATAAAGGCATTCTGTTGCCACTGAAAATAGGAGAACGATAGGGAGGGGCTGCAGTTGTCCGGCTTCCGTGAGTCTCGAGCGTGCAAGCGCAGCCAAAGCACGACGGAAAGCAATGAGCGTGCTGGAGGCCAAGCGTTCAAAATAGACTCCCTGCTGTCTTCACCATGCCAGCGACTATCTAGCAGCGAAATGTTTGGTCAGTTCATGGGGTATTTTTTTCCCAAAGTCTTTCTCAAACCGCCGGTGCTCGATCGCACCGCCTCCGCCGGTGCGATCGAGCACCGGCGGAGGCGGTTGATCTGATATACCGCGTTCGGCTTTGGCTAGCAGACGGCGTTCGTAAAATGGCGTCAGCTGTTGCTGGCTTCACGCGGCGGTACCGTGCGTGCTTCCATTCATTCGGCGTTCGTTGCCATGGTGACGGCGAGGAAAGCAGACGTGCGGAAGAACGCTGCGGCGCAGCGATACCAGGTGCGTTCTAAGGCCCTTCCCGCATGCTTTTCAATGGGCGGAAGGCGAACAAAAAGAGTTCGAAATAAGGACTTAACGCAGAAGGCTGAATTTCTCCAGCGCCTCATAATTTGACGAGCCTTACACGAAAAGCACGTTTTTTTGGCCATCCCGCGTCCTGTTTTTTTTATCCGCAACATGGGTCTAAAGTATCAATCTGCCTGCTTATTTATAGAGCAGCCGACCGAAAAGCGAGCTAGCCACGAGGAACGCAGTTTAAAGGGGCCATGAAACGGTTTTTCTACTTTCGCTTAATACTACTCAGAACCATTTCGTAACGTTAATAACCGAATAAGCTGGCCTCCATTTTTCTTTCTAAGTCGGCAAATAAATTCGAGAAATATGAGCACCCTTCATCCCCTCAACCCGGAGTCAGAACAAGCGGCCACGTCGCCTGGTGCCTTTCCTATGCCGCCAACGTTGATCATAGCCACGCGCTGGGATCAGCAAAGTAGAAAACGCGTGCTGAGCTCCAGGCATTGTTAAAGTTCGGCTCTTATTATCACCGCAGTGGTTCGACACGAGCCACTACCCGAGTGTCAGCCGAGGCATTCATTGTTACGAGGCGAAGTCGAGTGCTCATGAAGTTCTCGTGTCCAATCCATGAGCCGCTCTCGACTGTCGTCACTCGTGTGGTTTCGATCCCACAATAGACCTTTTCCGAAAGTCACTCTACCCACCCTGTGCCGAGCCGAACTCAACGCTCTAATGACGGCACTACACAGCTTCTCCACACCAAAACAAGCGAGAGTTTTCGAAAACATAAAGAAAAGGGAAAAAGGTAATTGTCCTTTTACGTCACCTTCGATTTATAAAATTGAGGGTGCTTGATTTAGCCGAACATGATCTCCTATGACCGCCATTACCGTTCATTCACAAGATCCAGTACAATTGCACGCGCACTCGATGTCATCCGCGTTCGCAACCGCTTTGCGAACGCGGATCCACTTGTGTAATTATTGCTTTTATTATAAATTAAAGGGGTAAATAAATAGAAAGAGGGATGCAAGACGCATTGTTAGTCACCCATGGAGGGGTCTGGTTCGTCGTCTTGCGGGGATCGGGGGAAAAAGAGGATAGGAAGTAGGAGGTGATAATGGGGATGGGCGTATTTACAGAAATGAAGGGTATAGCCGCTGATACAATGGAAGGACAGGTCGCATCCCACCGCCGCCCCAAACGCAGTCGGAGCACGCGTTCCCCGGCTGGGCGCCGACTTCAAGAAGCCGAAGCCCCACAGGGGCACGAGCGCCCCCGCCGCGATCAGGGCGACGGAACGAAGCACCCGTCGCTTCGACCCATCGGAGACAATAGTTTGAAGGCATATCGTAGGCTATTTCAAAGTCTGGATGACAAGTTTGTCGTTTCCAAAAAGTCCATGAGGGCTTTCAGTATATTTGTTCTTCTCGTCCGGGATCCTGATGGGAATAGGAGGGCGTTGGAATCCCCCGGCGAAACATGGAGAGCATTCAGTGTTTTCGTTAATGTAGTTCGCTCTGTCTCTAGCGACTGACACTCCCAAATAATGTGTCTTCTGTCTTCGATGATGTTGCATGTGTTGCAGTTGGGAGACTTAATGGATCCACTTCCAGTGTGAATGAGTGATAAGAGCGGAAATATTGGAGCTTTCGGGACTGCCACATGGCGACTCTGACGTTTGAAAAGGGTCTATTATGTTATCGAGCTCTGTGCAGGCAAGAGTGAAAGAAATGGTCCCCTTTTATCCTCGTAATTTCACCGCGACAAAGAGGCTTCTGAATCAGTGGCGGTCCGTGCGAGTATATTTGGGCTAGACTAGGACCAGTAGCCTCTGTAAAGTCATGAACATTTCAACCCGATATCTTTTCATGACCCCTTTAAGCGCAGGCTCAGAACGAGCCCCCACATACGTACCACTTGAGAAGAACTACAATCTTGGTGATGTGGAATGCACGTTTCAGAAGCGTCATGGAATCTAATCTTAAGGCCCCTGCACAGTTGCGCTTGGGAGCGTTTGAGTGCGTTTGACTGCGTTGCGGCTGCGAGAAACCAGGACATCCCTGCTTCTTATGTCACGTGCCAAGCTATTCTTGGAATTGGATTCCACGCTTCATACGAAGCACAGATCTGCCGGTGTCTCGCTTTCGTTTCTTGATGCCACGCAGTGAAACGCACTCAAACGCTCTCAAACGCAACTGTGCGTAGGGGCCTTGAAGCTCTCGCTGAGCAGGAGCAGACCAATCTATGGCCGCCAGTGACTACCACCTTCGGCACCACTCGACGCGCTTGAGCGAGCAGGGAGTCAATACTCTTTGTGCGCGATCGTCGAGGAGCACTCACAAACTATGGCCGCTAATACATAACATAACAAGTAGAAATCGTCCGTTGGAACCGCTGAAAGAGCAGCAGAAAAACGCGGCGAAATTAGTGACAGCACGAACAAAGAACCTCCTTAAGTACGAAGATGACATCAGGGCACAAGGTTTCTTGACAAACAACCACCCGCTGCATGCCCGCTGAGAAGCTGGTGGTAGCATTTGTAATGTCGGTTTTAGAGTGGACAGCGGTTTACCATTAGTGTAATATTCTGGCAGTGTTCGTATTTAGTATCCGTAAATCGATTTCAGTCATCTATTTTGGCTCGACTTACCCTTTAGAGGCCGACCTTCAGAATCATCTTCTGCCGGGCAGAACACCGGTTCCCAGTTTTCCTTCTCTCCACTCCCTCCGCACTCTTCTCTCCTTATCTCCCCAAAGATGCGGGCCCCTGAGCTACTCCCCGCAGAAAGGAGGAGGGGAGGGTCTTTCTCTTTCTCGGATGGAATGGAGGAATTGAGGGAGAGTTTCCTTCTTTCTGCTTTTTTTGTTGGCCTTTAAGCCTGGAACACGTGCGATGCGAAATCGCGTCGCGTCGCGCCGTTGAGCAGCGTAACCATAGGAACCACTGCTGACGTTATGACGTCCCGAACGAACGCCCCGCCGCCACGTCACAGCGTCAGAGACGGTGTCTAAGGCTCGCCGCTCGGCGACTCGATGCGAAGCGATGTTTGCTCACGTGTTTCTCTCTTTACTCTGAAGCCTCTGATCGCCTGTTGTGCCGTTTTTGTATTGCTCGGAAGAAATAGGAATTTGTCAGCCGTGTCTTGCATTGGAAGAAAAGTGGCTGTGGAACTTGAGCCATTGATTAATAGCTTGTTTCTGTCTGATCGTTCCAGAAAGCGGAGGCCTTCGTCGTGTTTGTTGCGCAGCTCATCTCAGCCGTCGCTTTCTTGTTCGTCGGTCCTGCCCACTTCCTGCCAATTCCAACGTAAGCGAGTTTCCATCTGAGACAATCTTAATGTATTGCTACCCTTCTACGCGTTAATGCCTGCACTCATTTTTGTTTTCTGATTTATATAGAAGAATAAATAGTTCAGAAAACTTGTAGGCGCAAACAGACACAGCCACGATGATGGGGCAAGGAAAAGCCTTGCTAAAGTGCTATTTTAAGCAGTGCATAAACGATGTGCAGAATTTGTTTTCTTTTTTCTTTAGTGTGACATTGCAACGAGCATGACGACATTCGCGTTCCGTTGATACGTTTTGCTTCAGAGTAGCTTCATCTCGTTCAGCATTTCACCAAATTTCACCAGACGACAAAAGTTTCAATAAAACAACGTCTGGAAAGATCAAGCATTTGTATAAACCTGTAATTTAGAAAGACTGTAAATTAACCTGATCAGTTTCAGATATACATCTGCACATTTCTCAGCGTGCTGAACGAGAGGAAGCTACTTTGAAACAAAACGTATCAACGGAACTCGAATGTCGTCATGCTCGTTGCAATGTCACACCACGAGAAAAAAAAAAAAAACAAGTTCTGCGCATCGTTTATGCACTGCATAAAATAGCACCTTAGCAAGATTCGGTTGGCAAAAAAAAAATAAACAATCTTTCTTGCATTTGAAACATATATATATTGTCACGAATAAAAGCTAACTTAATTAATAAAACTTAAAAATGAACATATAATGCGGCGAACTTGAGTCGAAAAACATAAAGTATCAAAAACCGCTATCATCGCAACGGAAGGACCACTGAATCAAGTAGCCACGCGAAGCTCGTTTAGTAAGCGCGGGGGTATCTAAAAGGTTCCGAATTCGAACAAACAACAACATTCTCGAGTCATCTGGAACGTTTAAGTCATGCAAACAAAAGCAAGATAAAAAATAAACGACACTTAAGGCTGCTTACGTGTAGGAATACGAAAGTATTCCTACACTCAGCGCATTCCTACAAGCAGCGCGCACGCGTTCCTTTTCCACACGGAGCTCCAGCGGTGACATCACGCTCCCGCACTGCGCAGTTGCGGCGCCCGCGCCGGCTCTACGGCTTCCGTGACAATGCATCTGCATTACTGTGCTTTTTTTTGTGTTTCATTTTTGAGGCACGTCCGCTTTGACCTTATCGCGCCGCCAAATTCCGTGACGAAGCATCTGCGTTGCTGTGCTTTTGGCCAATAGGACTTTAGGTGCCGTTTTGCTTAGCCAGTGGGAATTGAAGTGCCGTTTTTCGCTGCTACAGACGGAATTTAGGTGCCATGTTCAGCTGCTACAGATAACGCCGGCTAAGCTTCATAGGACAGTTAATGTTTTCGCATTAAAAGGACAACCGCTGGCGGAGACGAAACCCCAGCCAGCGGTGTGGGAGCCGAGCGCGCTGCTGACTCAGCAATTTGCACGCGCCATCACTTCCCTCTTGAAAAAAACGCATCCTCCCGATGCAAAACAGAATGAAATTGACAACTCAAAACAAGCGAAGGGCGAACTACAAAGTCATCTAAAACACAGATTTTCACAGTCCTATCGATAATTGTTCAGTTCGAGTTCGACGACGTGAATCACCTTCGGGTCGCAGAGGGCGCCATGACAATGCTCATGTTCCTTCGGGCAACGGTTTGCAGTTTAGGTCCCTCAGGTAGCGAATAACCTTGAGGCCGAAGCACCACTTTAACAGTTCCTCGCTGCGACGATGATTTGGTGTTCAGATTCACACTTGGTAGCCGAGCTGGAACTGGGCGTCGTGGCGACAAAGATGGTACCGGGCATCGCCAGCAAGTTTTGCGGCTTGAACAGAAATGCGGCCGAGCTGGCGGACCTCTTCCGCAAGTTGAGTGACGAACCGAGCGTCGCCGTACTGTTCATCTTCGTGGCCGACATCACACTCGTCGTCGGTATTGTCGTCGGGTTCGCCATCAATGTCGTCGTCAAGTTTGTAGTCGGGGCTGTCGTTGAAGTCGTCGTCCGGGTCGTCCTTGGGTCGCCTTCGAAATCGTCGTCAGGGTTGTCATTGAAGTCGTAGCCGGGATCGTCGTCGATGTCGTCGTTTGAGTCGTCGCCTGTGTCATCGTCAGTGTCGTCGTCTGTCTTGTCGTCAATGTCGAAGACAGTGTTTGTCGTCAAGGCCGTAGTCGGGTTGGTTGTTGACATCGTAGCCGAGTTTCTCATTGGAGTCGTAGCCCGTTTCATCATCGGTGTCGTCGTCGAAATCATCATCGTGTTATCGTCGAGGTCGTAAACAGGGGCTTTGTCGAGCATAGTCCGGGTCGTTTTCGAGTCCAAAGTGGAGGTCGTCGTAATGTCACCGTTTGATATATGATGGTGCCAACTTGATCGCTGACTAACCCTTTATAACCAGGGGTCCCATCAACAGTTTTCTTTGAAAACTTTGGGATCCCCATCTTAATAAGTGTAGTTAACTAACATCTTGTTTACGAATAAAAACACATTTTGACTTGACTTGAGCCATCCTCTGACCTTTTCGAGGACGTCGCCTTTACGGTCGTCGTGGTCGTCTTCGGAGTTATCGGGTTCACGGGTGGTACACACCGTGGGCCTAGATTGCGTTACACCGCACCTCCACCAATATGTCATGAATGACAACTGATGAGACGACGAATGACTGAAACTAATCGTTTAATGGGGCTAACTTTGCCGAAAACAAAATAGAATAAGGCAAGCGTCGCAGGCGTCGATATCGGCGAAACAGCAGGATCGAGCGCGGGGGCGAGAGTGACTGCGGCTCGCCACATGTAGAACATTTGGACATCGAACAAGCAATAGGGTTCTCGAATTTGCAACTCAACATCTACAGAACCAAAAAGGTGCATCCGCGACCAGGCATCGAACCTGGGCTCTTTGCGGGAGACCCAAGCGCGATGTGCGTTCGGCCACTGGCGCGCTTGCTCGGGTACGCGCGTGCCAATATTTTGTTAAAATAACAAAGAACCTTTACGTCTACTTCCTGGCGGATTGCTTTTATCTAAACTATTTTTTTAATATGACTGGCCCCTTCGATTTGTGGCTCCACGTTTATACTTTAATCGAGCTTACGGCTTCAGCCACCAGGTGCAGGCTACTTTAGTGAGTTTTAGGATTGCGTATACGGGCGAACACAAGCACTCTGTGTTTCCGTTAGCGTTAGCGTGCGCGTAGCCGAAGGTGCGTTTATACTCCAACGTAACGTCGACGGGCGCACGCGCCCGACCTCGTTGCGTTACATGCTATGCTTCGATTGGCGCATGGCGACGACGCGCGTGTGCAACGTGGAACACGCAACGCTAACGCAAACGCATGGCGCTTGCGTTTGCTCCTATACGCATTACGAGAAGTTTCTTTTAAAGCGGCACCGGCAGCGTTTTTAGTTGCTTGGGATCACGAGGCATATCTTCTCAGATCTCACCAAATTTTGTCTATTGTCGTGGTTCAAACTAGGACACCAAACGCTCAAGAATTTTGCCAGATGTTCAAAATGTGGTGACGAATTTTGCCATCTGAGGGCTAGCCGAGCAAACGTAGAATCACAAAGTGCTGTGCACTTCTTTCAGGAACCTGTGGCTGACCCGTCTCGGGATTGGACTCGCCGGTCTCGCCGTGGCCGGCCAGTTCCTTCCTGTCATCGCAAGGGTCGTCCGCTCAGCAACGTACGTATATAAGTCTCATAAAGTCATAAACCTTTTACTTCGTTTACTTGCCACTTAAAATGTCAAGGGTCGTTCACACAGTTGCGAATTCTTAGGAGCGGAGAGACTAAAAACCGGTTTTTAAGCCTTCCCTGACGACTTACAACCGGATCCGCAACGGCGCAGCCGGTCGTAAGCCGTCACATGAGGCTTGAAAACCGGTCACGTCGAAGTCGGTCGTCGAACTACGAAAAATCCAAATCACCCGTAAAGAACGAGTAAAACTTATTTATAAAAAACAAGCTTCTAAGAAAAGATTGCCGCATATGAGTCCACTCTGCGTGTCCAAAATTACTCCCTATGAGTGTGAGTTTAGTTTCCCTATTGAGGATTTTTGGTGACTTTTCATACGTGTGCTCTAAGCGTTATTCGTTTAGTGCCGTTAAAACGACCCCCAAGCAATCGACAACTAAAGACACTGGCAACCAAAGAAACGCACGGCGTGACGAGTCTGGAGCGTCTTATTATCGTTCCGAAGCAAATGGAATTACGACAGTAGCCGATGAGAACGCTAAGGTCGAATCACGATAAAAAAAATCGTGAGCGTAATGAGCCACGGCCTGCATCTCTCAAGGCTGACAGTGCCTACATGGGCCGAGAAACTGGGGCAGAGGAGGAGACGAGAGCGGACGTCAGAACGACGAGCTCTGGTTGGAGGGATTAGTGGGTAGGCTTAGGGCTAGCTTGCCTTTGTGTCCACTGCACTCGTCGAACGCGTTAGAACGTGAGAGCCAAACGCCGGACGCCGGTGTAGGACACTGATCCACCTACTCCGTCAGAAACACTATGGTAGTCATTATTGTGCACGACTAAAACGTTACCGTAGTAGATTCGGCGTTCGCAAAAGCAACTACAATAAAAAAAATTCGGTACCTTAAAATGATTACTTTCAATGCCGAAGTCACTACCCACTACTCTGTAAAAAGCGGCCGACCACTGAGACAAATAACGTACTGCCCGTCGCCGAGCTTGCTTCTTATGGAAATGGGAGATGAAATGATTGGAAAACACGTTTTTTCGACTGATCTAGTAATATTTAAAGCCGTAAAGTTGTTCTGCATTTCGCGGAAACAGGAAAAAACGACGTCTTCCAGCCAGGAAACTTTTTTTTTTTTTTTTCAAATGATTGTTTGCACAATTTTAGGGTTTCGACTGCTTGCCATAGTCTCAAGCCCGGAATTATAGTAAAACTTCCGAGCGTGGCGAAGCGAAAGTAACCGCACAGGGCGCGGCCTGTTGTAAGCCCAACTTAGGTCATTCGAGGTTCTGGCCCAGGACGGGCGCCGCGACCCACGGGCGCCTCAGAGATGCAACCCACGGCCGCGAGAAAACCCAATCACAGGCACTACTACAGCAACAAGCGATGTGAAGCCACCTAAACGTTGCGGGAAAGTGCGGTTCACGAAGCACGTTTGCACGAAACGTCAGTGCTGACGAAACGGGTGCCTATCAAACGTGTTTTCGTAAAAAGATACGAAACCCCGTCGCCCAAACCTCGGCCGCTCGATCGCTAGAATTCCATTGGCTGTTTCTTGCATTTGAACTATTTGGACCACTACGCTGCCGCCCGTAATTGCACCACAACTATGGTGCCATGAAGCCCGCCTCCGACTGGTGTGTGTTAGCGCCCTATCCCGCCAATACATCCAAAGTGATCCCGAAGTGGCAACAAATGATGTCACAGAAGCCGGAGTGTCATGCTGTCGGATGTCGCGGTTCTCGCGGTTGGTCGTAAAAATGCTGGTGAAAATCAGTGCATTTTCTCCCTACGCTTGATTATAAAAGTACTAGGTAGATTGGATCCTTTTTCAGTCACGCAGACGAAATAATTGGTCAGTTACGGCATTTTTATTTCAAATTCAGGGCATTAAAACCGGTGCTAAAACGGCATCGTACGTGTATTTATGTGCACTGACGAACAATGTTAGCGCGAACACGGCGATCTGGGAAACCAAGAGAGACGGCAAGAACTACGCAGTAACAGTGAATAAGTAACTCCTTGTGCATGCAGATGATCAAAGCAAATTGAAGGCCACGTAATATAGTCCGAGTTTTAATAAGTAAGTCCTGCATTATTATTTCTGCTTATGAGCATGAGCTAAAATGCTTGTTCTGCGTTTAAAACATCACCCACACGCTCAACATTTGTGAAAATAGGAAGAGGCCAGAGAACAGCTGTCCGATAAAAGCTGCCCGGTATAAACCTTTGCAAAAATAGCTCTCTGGGCGCCACCAGTTTGCGACTGGAGCGACCTTTATCAGCCAGACATTTCTGCCAACCGCCTGAGCTGTGGAAACCCGGACAGCGCGACTCCCCACCTTCATTGTACATTCGGAGTTCGCCGGCTTTTCTTGAAAGTTTTACTTTATTTGCCTGTTCAAGATGCTCACCCTTTTTGTGTTATCTTCCATTGTAAGATTCAGGGAATACCAGGGCTTGTAACCTGCTCGGCCTTCGCAGAAAACGAACGAAGAAAGCGAACGTCATGAAGCCCGCGACGCAGGTCGATCGACGTTCTTCGAGGATTATTTCCGTTGAGATAATCTCCGAAAAGCCTCCCCGGCTATGTTCCCGGTCTTCGCGAAAAATAGCTAACAGGGTCGGGTCCGGGGTATGGGGACGGAATAGACACTTTCGTTCATTCGCTTTGGTGCTGTGCAAAAAAAAACAGCCCTCTTCAAAACGTGCCCCAAAACAAGCCGGATTCCGTCCGATCGTCATGAATTGTGAATATCGTCGACACTGTACACTGTATATGCTGTGTTATTTGGGACTTTTCTCAAATCCTGTTTGGATAATGCGGCACCGTGGGTTACGTACAATGTGTTGTTCGATTGATGAGACTCGTTGAATTTCATGTTGTAAGCGGGAAATGCCTATGCACTTCGGCCATCCTGTGTGGTAAAATATTTTCGACTGTTAAGACCCTTGTAGGTTAACACGGCTGAGTGTATGGCGTCGTAAAAAAATATCATTATAAAATAAAACAAAAATTGCAGTTACATTTGTTCTGCCGCTCACGGACTCCCCAAAATAGCTTTCATTAGTTTGTTTTGTTCAATTTTTTCATAAAAGCATGGAGATATTCTATTCGCCATAGAACACAAAATAAAAATAAAACGCGGCAATTTATACCCTACCAGTGTCCGGAATTGCGCCTAAGCAGGCTGCCACAGCCAACTGAAGAGAAAACCCACAGTCCAGCGCAGTCGGGCAACACTGATGTACACTCTCAAAACTAGGGACTCTTGCTGTAAATCGTTTCGTTGGAGACTGCCGCTATAAAAGTCTATAGAAATTAATAAAAATACACCCCTTTCATAGACCACATACTTTATTCTTTACGTTTTGAATGTTCTTAACCGCTCGTAAAGATGCACGACTGGGTCATTGTCATATATGTGACAGGACTTTCATGTTAGCAATATATAAGCAACACCGTAATGCCTGCGAAACGTGAAAACACTCTACATTCCTTTCGATTGTTATTTCGCTCAGAATCGTCGCTCGTTTTTACATACCTGCTATGGAACAGAGGTTTGGGCGTCAGCGAAGTGTAACATCGTTCACTGGTAAAGAAAAATGATGTAACTAAAGCAATTACACTTCTGCAATGTTAATAAAGGTACATACTATTCAGTACGACCCAAATAACAGAAGTTACTATGTTATTTTCCGGCGAAAAAACAAAATGCTCGTGCGTTTTTTCCCCTTTTTTATATAGGAATGCGCAGGAGCACCGCGAAAGTAGATTGGTTGCTATCAGCTTCAATTTGCCTCCCGGAAATCGCGTAGACACTAGCTCCAGTTGAACCTCTAGCGTACATTGTAATAACCCTATGAACCTGACGACACATGATCTATACACCAATTCACTTCCCCCGCTAAACTTAGCGGGAAATTGATGTCGCATGAGCTGACTTCACGTAACCTATGCACCAACTCAGTTTCCCTGCTAAATTTAGCGGGAAAATTGACGTAACGTACCGACGTCTGGACTTAAGGTAACACGAACTATAAAACCACGCAAAAAATTAGACTACTATTTTTCAGGTCTTGGGAAGAAGAAAAAACGAGTAACGGGTAACTACGTTACTCGTTGCTAGAAATAAGGACGGTAAGTAGGTTACTCGTTACTGTTTTGAAAAAGTAACGAGTACTTTACTGCGTTTCAGAAAAAAAGTAACGCGATACCGGTAGCGTCGTTACTTGTAGCGCGCTACCGCCAACAGTGCATGCGACACATCAATGCAATTTCCCCGCTAAATCTAGCGGAAAAATTGATGTGACGTGACCTATGCACCCAGTTTCGCCCTCAATGTACCGGGGAATTTGATAAAAGTAAACGTTCTCCACTGCTCAAAACGACGCTTTAATATCTTCTAAAGAACTTTAAACGAACGCACCTTCATTAAATACTGCATTTCATGCATTACAGAACTTTACTGCCAAGAGAACGCATCTCCCTCTACGCGACCACTGAATCTACAAGGAAAAACTGACGTCTAGCTCTTTCTCCTGGTTGTGTCCATTCCTCAAAATGGCATCCTCATCTTACACCCTTCCAGATGGCCTGACAGATCGTACGACCTGCGGATCATCAGCCTTGCCGTCTGCGCCGTGCTCGGGATGGTTCACTGTGGGTACGTTTCGTGAGCATTGTGGAGAAAAAAAAAAGGGGGAGGGGAACTGAGAAGTAGCTCTTGAAGTCTAAAGGCTCGTTCACGCAGTTGCGTCGACTGCGTTGCGCTGCGTTGCGTCGTCCGGCGCAGCGACGCCCCATTGGCTTGTCGAAAGGACGATTCACGCACTCGCGTTGAGTCCGACCTAGCGCGAGGGTTGCTATGGCAACAACTGCGTCGGCTCCGACGCATCTGTTGCCGACGCAGCTGTCGCCATAGCAACCTTCGCACTCGGTCGAACTCAACGCGAGTGCGTGAATCGCCCATTAGGCTCGCCATAGCAACAGCTTGACGCAAGCAGTTTTAACCCAGTCAAACACAATTCTGTGTAAACGAGCCTTTGTTGTAACAAATTATTCCTTCAATTTTAAAAATTTAACTGTGACAGGTTTACTTTTTAACCCTAACCGTAACTGTATATGATCGGTTCGCCCCCGCATCGCATCGCTAAAACGCTAAATGAACAGTAGGAACAGCGTTGATTCAGCTCTGCCTTGAAGCCGTGAAGGTAACTTAGCACAAATGCAGCGCTGGATCACCGCTGTATTTGTGATACGCCACTGTGTGTTGGTAAAACTCAAAGCTTTCCACGGGTTGTGACGGTACTCCTAATTTCATTACCGAGGGATCCGCTAAAATCCTTGTTCCCGCTTTAACTCGTGCACCATTGGTCGTTGCGGTGCACGGTGTTTCCTTCTCGGTAGAAGTGTCTGTGGTCGTCTCAATAGTCAATTCTGGCGACCCTGCGATGTCAACAACTTTCGCCCTGTGTCACTTTTTGTGCGGTTTCTCCAAGGTTCTCGAACCGGTCATATATGAACGTCTGAATTTTTATTTTCACCAAAACAAATCACCATTGCAGAATGGCTTCCTGAAAGGTAGATCAATCGAGATAAATATGAGTTACTTCCTCGGACATACCGGCCCTTTCTTTGGTAGACAACCATGGTCACGTACATTAACTTCGATATCCGCCTCGTAAAATGTACTTCCGGGGTCACTGGTCTTATCCCGTGCTTGCTGTACTTTTCATCGACTGCGCCCGCCAGCTGCAGAAGCGGGCTAGGGCAGAACAGCAATCTGCCATCCCTCCGCCGCCGTTGTAACAACGCTAGAATCGCGGCTATCCGCAGTATAAAGGCTGAGTCACACACTTGTCTTGGCTTTGAATACGACCGACTGCGTCACAACCGGTTTATAGGCCCCTCCGATCGTAAGCAGTTGCAAGTGCTTCAGACCGGAGGGGCTATAAACCGGCTTTGTCTCTTGTGACTGCTTAAAAGCTGGTTCACACTAACTAACGAACTGGATCTTTAGCTCACACAGCCCCGTTTTCTTACGTTACGCTACGTTATGAAAGCTTACGTCGGCTTACGTCGAGAGCCACCTATGATGCATATTAAGCGTTGCTACCAGTTCACGGAGATAGCCTGGCACGCGATCTTCGAAACACGAAGTTTTCCGTGATTAAAGCGCCGTTCACACATATGCAACCGAGTAAGACCAAGAAAGACCAGACCGGTTTTTAAGCCTCTTGCTACGTCTTAGGACCAGCTCCGCAGCAGCGCACCCAGTCCTAAGACGTCGCAAGAAGCTTAAAAACCGTTCTTGTCTCTCTCAGGCGTTCTTGGTCACAAGTGTGTGAACGAGCCTTAATACGTAACGTAAGAAAACTCGAGAAAATGGGGCTTTGAGAAGCAGCCTTTAGGCCTGTTCACACACTTGCGACCACTTACGACCCCTTACGACCGGCGGGGCTTAAAACGGTTTTAAGGTTCTTGTGGCTGCTTACCACCTTCTGCCCAGTCGTAAGTAGTCAGGAGAGACTTAAAACCGCCTTTAAGCCTTTCCGGTCGTAAGCAGCCGCAAGTGTGTAAATTAGCATAAGTTCCGGAAGTCGAAGCGATAAATAAAAACACAATAAGCACACCAGCTGGACACTCCAAATAGACCCGCGGATTAAGTTAAGGCTGGTTCACATTGTAGCGACCGAGTATGACCGACTCCGTAATAATCGATTTTTAAACCGCTATACAATCGCCAGTGCTGCTGCGCGAACTCGTCGTAAGCAGCCAGAAGCGGCTTAAAAAACGGTGCTGTCGGAGTCGGTCGCTAAAATGTGAATCAGCTTTTACGCTTAGAGTAGCTTAGAGTATGGACACTCCATCCCCTGATTATCTTCTGGGCGCCGACACTTTGGTACGCATTGGTGCAGGGCGGTCTCAATTTGCAATCATTACAATCCAAAAATGCGACTTCTAAACTTTAAATGCGGTCATATAAAACTCAAACGGCATCGACTTTTTTTTTTTTTTTTGCTATGGATTGTTTGGACATTTCTGGTGGACAGAAAACCATTTCCCGACATTTCAGATAAAACTTAAAACGCCTGGCAACAGTGATTTTAAGCACCAATATCGCTTAAATGTAGCTACTTTAAACTTTTGCCTATTTATCGGATCTACTCTCTGAGCGACGCCGTCACTACTGGAGCACGCGTGCACATGCTTGGCAGGGACACTGAAAGCACGGAGCTCACTCTTGCAGCTTCTGTTAAGGCCGGTTCAAACACTTGCGTTTGAGTGCGTTTGACTGCGTTGCGGCGAGAACCGAAAGCGAGTCACCAGCACATCTGTGCTTCGTATAAAGCGTGGAATCCAATTCAAGGAATCATCTTGGCACGCGATATAAGCAGCAGGGATGTCCTGGTGTCTCGCAGCCGCAACGCAGTCAAACGCAACTGTGTGAACCGGGCTTTACGCTCGCTCTTAAAATAAAAGAGTTTTGTTTTCTTCTTTTATTCACCCCAGCGGCCTGATACTGTCGCTGGTGTCTGGATACGTGACTGACAATCAAGGGTCGAAGGCGACCAGCACCGTCATGCTCACCATCCAAGCGTCATGGGTAACGCGTTCTTAGAATTTTTGGAGCTGACATTTTTAGAGCGCAGCTCTTAGGCGCCCGTTTCCGGCTTGAGCGGCGTCGGCGTCGCCGTTGGCGTAACCGCGCGGTGCATTATGGGACGCGTGACGTCACTGATGGCGTCATCATGACGTCATCGTCACTGATGACGTCATCAGGGACGTCACTGATGACGTCATCATCACTAATGACGTCATCGGCATCCGCATCGTCATCGTCACTGATGACGTCGTTGGCATTCGCATTATCATCGTCACTGATGACGTCACTAGTGAGGATGACGTCATCGTGACGTGACCTCATAGGGGTCACGTGACCCCTGTGACGTCACGTGACCCCGGTGACATCACGTGACCCCCGTGAGGTCACGTGACCCTCGTGAGGCGACGACGACGCCGCTCGGCGGGACGAGTAGCAGACAGGATGAGGAGGTGAGGAGGAGGGAGGAAGGATATACCTTCCCCTCAGTACCCTTCCCCTCCTCCTCCTCAAGAGCTGCGCTCTAATTCGACGTTACAGGGAGTTGTAAACGGCTTTCATTTTTTGTGCTCACGCTGGAACTGCGATTTCAGACTCTCGTTCGGTTCCTGGTGTGGATCACCGAAATGACGCTGGGGAGGAACACCTTCTTATCCTGAACATGACGCAGTACCTCCCAGACCGTCTGTGGCCACTCCAAGATACTGTCCTGGCAACATAGCCCATCAAATCTCCGGAAGTTGTTCTCTCAACCGGCTTTCTACTTCCTTTCATTCGCTGTCGTGTGGCGTTGACCTGTGCAATGTATTTTGCCGTCAGAAACCAACGCTTTACATTGAAATGCATTTTCTTGCACCGCACACACCGAGTGTGCCCGTGAAAAGGAATAGGGACTTTTCGCATAGATAAATGAACCCTCCCATCGCAGGAACAGCAGAACGCTTAAATTTCACCAGAGGCTATCCCCAGCAGTGAAGGCAGAATAGGAAAGTTTCAGTTCAATGCGTTACTTAATCAGAAGTAGGAAGTGGATTTTGAAATTTTCCGAGTCAAGGGGCAGCGTCTTTTGTCGATAGCAGTTATGATAGCAGTCCTACGCCTCGTATCTTGGCATCGTAGATCACAGAAAGCGCGAATTGTGTTTTTAAGGAACGAAGAAAGTAGGAGAGAAAAGAGGAGAGTGAGATTATCACGTCTGTATTTCCTTGGCCCCCAACATTTTATTGGCGGAGAAAATGTCACATGAGCAAAAATTGTCCAAAGGATTTACGGTGAAGCGGCCTTGCAAAGCTCCAAATTTTGTGCGCAAAACATTTTTTTTTTTCGCTCAGCGTTTGCGAAATTTGCTGAAGTCTGGCAAGCTAGATGTTTCTTCAACATTTGAACGGTGTATTTTATACGCCTGTCGCAAAGTTCCGGCAAGCAGACGATCGACGTGAGGAACGCTTTGCAGCTGCGGCTGAGACCGCCAAGGGCGTGGTGCGACAGTGGACCAAATGTATACCCCACTACGCAGAATCAACAACCATATGTCTATCTGTGGCTGATGTAATCACTTAACTGCAACGTCAAGTATAGCCAGCTTTCGTCTGCCACCGACAGAAAGCAGCAATGGCCTTTCACGTAAAATGTCCAGAAATAACTTTCAAATTTTAATTTTGCAGAGGAATTGAGCTGAAACTTTCGCCATCTGATTTTAGTGCATGGGGCTATGCTTCCGGTTAGGTTTCGGTGTACTGCGATGCCCTTTTCATTTATGCTCTACAAAACACTCCTGGACGTTGTATCGAACAGACCTCGTATATTCCATCTACATAACAGAGTGTCTTCATCTTGAAGTTATTATCCTGGTTTTAGAAATCTAGTGGTTACACTACTGAAGTACTAATAAGCTGCTACGAAAAATAGGCTATTGACCTGCTGTTCGATATTTCGTGGCTTCTGTGTGGTTGAAAACAAAGTAATTATAAAAAGAATATCATTTTCAGCAATCGACCACCGTCTTGACAAGTTTAAGGCACTATTCTGTCAATTACCGTAGCGCACAACGAAACAAAATACAGGGTGTCACAAAAGAAAATTTACACGGTCTTTTTTACCGCAAAAATAAACTAGGCATCGCCGAACGCTCATTCTCCGCCCAAAGGTAGAACTAGAGGTCACAACCAGATGCCAAAGTTTCAGCCCGATCCGATAACTTAATCAAAAGTTATATCTGATTTTCTGAAAATTTCAATGGGAAAATGGCGGCCGACTGAGTTTTCCAACACATGGGGCTCTATGGCACCAGAAACCGAAAACGGGCAAAAATGGGCTCCATTTTCCCATTGAAATTTTCAGAAAATCACTTATAACTTTTGATTAAGTTATCGGATCGGGCTGAAACTTTGGCATCTGGTTGTGGCCTCTAGCTCTACCTTTGGGCGGAGAATGAGCGTTCGGCGACGCCTAGTTTATTTTTGCGGTAAAAAAGACCGTGTAAATTTTCTTTTGTGACACCCTGTACAACGCGCATTTTACTTGCTCATTCGTGGGCGCCTCTGGCGCGGTACGTATACGATGAAACCGTTGTCTTACGCTTTTAGACAAAGCAAATTAAGAATGCGTTATTAATTGTTTGATTGCGTATCTGTGATATGGAATTGTCACCGTTGCACGTTGCTATGGCATTGCAGTGCTGCATGTTGTCTTGTGATCAGATACGGTATTCAGCACCTTGTGGCGTCCTCTTCTTCTTTCTCCTTGTGGTCTCGGTGCTATAGTCGTTTCGAAGTTCTGCTGCGTTCTGAAGCAACTAGTCGTTTCGATCTACTAACATGTTTAGTGAAAGTTTTAATGTTTTTGCTAACATGACGAGATCGGGCAAAGAGAATGTGAAGCGAAAAATTGGTAATTAAGAAAAACGAACCAAAGATATTTCCACACGGGCCTAAACTATTAGCGACATGCTCAACCAAGGGTGTCACTGTGGTCAAAGTTCGCAATTGACCAAAACAATTGACTCCTGTATTATTAAAATGCATCCCCAATCGCCGTTGCCGATCCCCTAATGCCAATCGTTATTTTTAAATCCGGACAATCACGGCGGGGCAGATTCAAATCCTGCCAATCTCGGCGAGTCAAACCCTGGTCGTGACGTCGGGAAAGGGAACCATAAGGGGGCGCCAGCGAAACATCTCGGTGCTAATAGTCAAGCCCGGTTGTTCCGGAATATAACTAATTTTCACATTTTGATTTTACATTTGTAACTGGCACAGTGAGAACGGTAGGGTGTGACTCTCGGATGCCGGGCCTCTAGCACGCTCTCCTTGCCTTCCGTCGTGCTTCGGCTGCGTGTGCACGCTCGAGGCTCGCGAGACGCCGAAGCGTTATCGAAGCTATAGGAAACTCGCGCTGGAGGCGGGACAACTGAAACTCCTCCCTGTCCTTTTCAGCATGTCAGTGATTGTAGTATGACAGCATTGATCAAGTTATATTCTAGCTTGATGACATCTTGCCTCGCAAACCTCAGATTAAAAAAAAAAAATATTCGTCCGGATTTTTTTTTTCTACATTCTAGACTCGAGCGCCGCAAAAAGCAATAAACATGTTTTGTTACTTATTTATTTTGAAAAAGCGTGTAACTGTGTTTAGTTTCGCTCTAATGTCAACTTACAGCAAACTCTGCAGACTTCACATGGAAAGAAATCGCGAATGCTTGGACTGCTGCAAATGGGTGTTTAGCGGCAGGGTTTGAGCGCATTTTTCGTCTGTCTCGGCATTTATTGCCACTGCACAATAATTACTCTTTTAAACACATTATCGATCTTCTCAACTAATGTGGAAGGGAAAGTAAAAAAAAAAAAAAAAAAAAACACGTTTGCTCACACAAGATCGGTGCGCAGAGAGATGAGCGTCCGAAAAGTATGGAGTGATTTTTGCAGGGGTTGGTGAAAGTACTGTATATGCCATTGTAAATAATAGGCAGAGCTAGAGTAAGTCTGCTCAAACCGCCCGTGTATAACCTGCCAGAGGATGTCTGGCTCTTCCACTGACGACCGACGAACACTTTGTTCTGCTGTATTTAAATAAAACACTCCGCTCAACGTGGCGCTCATAACTCGAATGGGCTACATGCATACCTTAAGAGGTAGCACACCACTTTATGCTAATAATGACAAATTAATGCAGCTATGAAAATACTCGATAACATCCAATGCAAGAAGCGAGACGTAGTAAAAACATTCCAGTTATTGTTTTACTGCGATGTACAAATCAATGCCTACTTTAACAGATAGGTATTCACTAACATATCTTTCTGGGGATCCGGCCAACTCGTCGAAAGCCAACTCGTTGAGGGCCAACTCGGCGACAGCCCATTCGCCGAATATCCAATTCGTAATAGAGCAATTCGTCGAAGGACAACTTGCCGAAACGGGCAAACTGTCGAAGTGCAATTCGTCGAATGGGTTGAATGACGATCCGAGGTAAAAGTTAGTGGTTTCTTGCTACCTTTTGACCCAAAAATTTTATTTGTGTTTGGACAAGGCACAGCGCCCTTGTTAAATTACAAGACTGCAAAAATAAAATCACAAAAGGGCGAAGACAGGACAGAAAGCTGAGACAAGTTTAGAAAAGTTTCATCTCAGGATCGTACTTTTGTTATTTTTCTTTATTACTTCTTGTAATGAGTCGCCGCAGAATGTCGTCGCGAAGCGGCGTGAACAGGTGGACCGGGTAGGTTGTCACGCGTCCTAATTATACACGCGCGAAGTAGTGACCGTCCCACAGTGCAACGTGAAAGCGGCAAGTTGTTATCTTCGCCAGGAAAGGACACACTGGAGGTCAATTACCGTGCGGCGATTTTACGGATTACTATAGGACAGTATTTGCTTCAAGGTTTCAGGACAAAATTATATATTTTGGCTTTGAAAAAGCGGCGACCAGTTGGACTCCTCGACGCGTTTTTTTTCGACGAGTTGCCCTATGACGAATTGGTCAATTCGATGAATGGGCCGCCGACGAGTTGACCGTCGACGAGTTGGGTTTCGACGAGTTGGCCTAGAGCCATCTTTCTGCGGTGCCAAATTAAGGAAAACGACAAGTCCGTAGTAGAGCAAAACATTAATACAATTAACACGAAATACGTTATATAATGCAAACGAACTGTGTTTTTATTTAGCAATATTTATAACAAACTCGATCTATTAATGGTGCGCTAAGGAGGTTTTTGATATCAGCTAAATATGGCAATTACTCATTCTGCTGGCTCTAAGCATCCTAGAAATTCCTAGATCATGACGATACGTCTCCGATTTCCCTGTTAAAGGGGTCATGAAACGATTTTCCTACTTCTTCCTCCTTAGCTTTAATCCTCAACTCAAATGCGAATTGTGAAATCACGTGGTCGTGACATTCCTTCGGCACCGGTGCGATGACTCCTAGCTTCCACCGTGCTTTTTATGCACACCATAGAACTTGTCATTCCCCAGTGACGATAAGTACCGTCAGGGCACTCATTGGCCACGAACGCGAATCCAAATATTCGTCGACGGATTGATTGTTGACGAGCGCATACGTCCGAGTGACGCAGTTCTCGTGTCCAATGCGTGAGCTGGGCTCTGCTGACGTCAGTTTGGCGCCGGTGACGCGCTTTTGGAACCGCGGATGTATCATAGTGAAAAGGCGGAGAGCTTTCGAAGGCAAGAAGGTACAAAATAGTCCGCTATATTTTCAAATGTTCGTACCGAAAAGCTGGCTTTTGACTTTCTAGCCTCTTTCTTTTGGCCAACTAAACGATATGCGATTAGTAAAGTCCCAATTTAAAATCATTCATCCCAACCAGAAATTCGTTTCATGGGCCCTTTAATGAAGCAATCAAAGATCGCAACACACCGAGTTCATCTCCGGCGTTGGGAGGAGCATGTTCCAAAACCGGGACCACTGTCAGCCAATCGCGAGCGAAGGATCCTCGCGCCTCCGACCGGTGGAACAGCGGAGTGATATCTCGAATGCGCGCGGCTCGTTGTTGCCCATACAGCCCGGACTATTCAACCCAGCGAGCGCGCGCTCAAGGGCTGACGACCGGACACATCACTTGCGGAAGACAAAACAAAAGACATAGTGACATAGTATTATGTTTCCTAACAGCGAAAAAAAAACATTTTTCGAATACTCTGATTTGCTTTCATTATCTACTAAAGCATACACATTTTGTAATAACACTGCTTGCGATCCCCCACAGAATGTTGCGTTTTCATCAGTCACATGTCGTTCTGGTTGCCGGAACAATGCTCCTCCCATCGCCGGAAATGACTTCTGTGCGTTCAATCTTTGATTTTTTTTTTTTTTTATAGGGAAATCGGCCTCATATTGTTATGATTTATTTCGATGCTTAGAGCCCGCAGAGTGAGTTATCGCCATATTTATGCGATCTCAAAAACCTTCTCATGGCACCTTTAATATTATAATACTTAATATTTCGCCAACTTCCCCGTTATGCTACTTCTAGTGAAATTTCGAGGTATATACATCGTTGCTATTGAGAGTAAATTGCCCACTGGGCAACAGGTGTAGATTACATATATGCGTGATGAAATACTGACATTTGTTTTACGTTCGCGAGATGCATGAAAATGACACCACGTCAAGATATAGTTCGCTCACAGATAAGTTTGACATAACACGCCAGTGTAACCGGTGTTTTAATTTTAATTAAGTGGCCCTTTCAAAGATGCAAAGTTTGATACTACTGAGAAATATGGTGTATTTGAAATACCTATACCTCAGAAATTGTGTGCCGTTGCTTGAAGCGAAGACCCTGTTCTACACAAAACAGATATGATATGTTCGCACGCTCCTTCAATTTGTGCACCTCATTGTGACGTTTCTAGTTTGATTAGCAGGAAGTCTGCAATCGGCTAAAGGTCGATATTTGAGTGTGTTGCTTGCAGCAGATGCTTTGTAAAGGCTCCGGTTACCGTCAGCCCAAGAATAAAACTTTCATGGTATAAAATGCGCGATGCATAAACGTGAAGATTATCATCAGCACTCGCTCATCCGCAACAGCCTCAATTCAGGCAAGCTGAACCTGAGGGAGCTCTGAGTAGACGATGATCTGGCTGACCAAACTACCGACGACCCTAAAATGATCTAGCAATTAGAAATACGAGTTTACCACTGGCCTATCCCGTGACCAGAGCGCTCATAAAACTGTGGTCCTCGGCAGAGGCATAAAAAGTAACGCCTCAGTAGACTTCGGCATACCCGCACTACTTTCACAAAGCATTATCAAAGTCTTCGTACAATAGGTAGCGCTGCAAAGATAGAGGCAATGGCAGTAACCCAACGCCATGTGGCAACTGCCGACGCTTCGACAGCTCCAGCCGCAACGTGAGCCTACACATGTGCTGTAAACTGCGTCTCATCCTCACTACAATGTCGTATTCGGCAGTTGGCGAAATCAGTCTCAGAAAGCCTAGGCAACTTTCTCGAAGCTCGTTCACCTCTGCAGGGACGATGAGCGCAGCTAACTGGTGACAACGAATAAAGTCCGGGGTGTCCTTTTTGTACTCGAAAGCCCGAGTCCATGCGGTCGCGGTAAGAGATTCGTACACCATCACCAGTGGATGCTGCGTCTCGTGCCGGCCGTAGCAAAAGCACTCGTCCCTAGACCATACCTCGGCTCCGAAACGAAGCAAAAGCTTGAGGAGGTCCAGGTTACCGTAAAATATGGCGCAGTACACAGGTCTCAAGACACAGTCGCAGAGACCCAAATTGACGCACGGAAGATCCACCAGGCCACACGTTCCTCCATAGATGCAAGGCAGACATGTCCCCGTGGCGCGCTCGAGGACCTTACCGAAGGTGGCGGCGTAAGGGACGGACGTCGCCGTGGCGGTTCGCGACCGGGCACGAACCGTGATCAGGAGCAGCTTGAAGAGTGCGTCGCTTTTGGCGGAGGTCAGGGTACACAGCTCGCTCATGCAAGCTAGGCAAGAAAGAAGATGATCCACACTCTGCTCCAGAACAGCAGCCTCTGGACAGCCGGTGAAGGTTCGGGCCAGGTAGGCCTCGACGGCGGTGCTGTAGCGAAGCTGCCTGAATGAGCTGCCGGCTGTGTTGTCAGACTTGGCAGCTATTAAACGATCCAAGTTCGTTCGGCAAGTGTGGGTGTGGAACGTTCGGCCCGATGGATTCCTGTTGTCACGCCTTCGTGTCCGCTTTCTAGACGTACAGCTTCCGCTCGCCAGTTGCGTAGACGACGCTCCCCCCATGGCTCCTTGTCTTCGGGATTGAAAAGAGCATGTCTAACTGCGGCCTTCGTGGGGTACGGGGAGCACATTGGGGGGCTGTCGTTCGCGCATCGATCCCGTAATCCCGTTGTGACGACGGGGAAGCTGCAAGAACGCTGAAGGACATTCGAGTTAAGACTGAAACCTACCGCGTGCCGCTTGGATCTGAGCGCGGGGCGGGGCGCGAGCGAGCGCAGTTCAGATTTAGCCACATTGGCCACGTCGCTCTTCCGGGGTATCTGCGAGAGCAGTCCCATGAGGTATGCATGTGGTTTTAGGACGGTGAGCCATCCTCTTAGAAATGAAGACTTACTGGATTGTTACGCACATTGTGAAGGTACAGAGATGAGATTTGGCCAGTGCAGTCCACATGCTACACTGAGATGTCCTTTGTTCTGGGGGAAAGCTATGGCCTGTGCATCATTGCAATTTTTAAAACAACAAACAAAAAACAGCCCAGCGTGCGATCTGACTATACTCTGTTTGACCTTATGATGTACCGCAGGAAAGGCTACAAGCGCGAGCTCCTTGCTCTAGGGCACATCTTGGCGGCACAAGCTTCTAAGAGCAGCTTCCAACGCTATGAGCTCGCGCTTCTAGCCTTCTCTGCGGTACAACATAAGGTGAAACGGAGTAAAGAGGTGGTTGAGAGATCCACCACTCGTGTGTTTGCCACTAAAGGAAGCACGCACACACAAGTTGTCTTCAGTGCTGGCAAAGGCAAAGGGCTTTCTGAGCGCGAGTGCTCCTGCAAACGAAGCAATGTGCGGTCATGCTCTCGCGACGGTATTTTCCAGCACTAAAGACAACTTGTGAGAGGAGTGTAATCTTTATTTCCTGGCCCGTTGCCGGAGTTCAGTGTCTGTTTAGCAAACAAATTCTGGAAGGAAACATTTTATTACAAGCCAGCATTGGTTCCTTAGTCGGCTGTCAAGGTTAAAACCCCGTGTGTGGTAGCAAGGAACTACTGGGTGTTTCTGCGAAGACTCAAAAATCCCTAAAAATAGGGGGATTGAGAAAAAAATAAAATATTCCCCGGAACAAACCGTCAATCGCGTCGGACGTCAGGGACTGGGAGAACATACTCATAGCTAAATAATTAAGTAATATTTACTAATCAACTTTTTAATTTGAGAAAATAAACATCTGTAAGGTGCAGCATCTTACGGCATTCCGCATCTTACGGCATTCCGAAAGGATCGGTGGCCGAAAAAAAAAAAAAAAAAGGATCGGTGGCCGAGTGGGCTAGCGCACATTACCTCGGAGCACGTGGAGCGAAAGCTCGCGCTGCAGAACCCAGGGATCCTGGGTTCAATCCCCACCCCTGCCCGTTTCGATTGCCATGGATGAGCATCGTACCGCCATGCGGTCGTGATGCACGTTAAAGACTCCAGGCCAGCGGTTGTACTGCCCTGGCTAAATTTCTAATCTACAGATGAGAGGCAAGTCACCCATTGATGCGGACTAAGTTCAAGCTGTATAAACATACACACACCCCAATATTCCGGCATTCCGCATAATTGCTCAATTTGGACGCGTTTCTTGTTTCGGCTTTCTATTGGAGCGCATCTTTGCTCCAGCGGTCCTTCGGCACCATTAGACGCGCTTGAGCGAGCAGGGAGTCACTGAAGGAAGATGCATTGGTGGATCCTTAGGGACTGCGCTAGCATGACCCTTGGAATACGCCACACACGTCCCCCTTTGGGAAACGCTAACGCTGACCCCTTCACTTTTTTTGTTTTGGCTTTCTCTTTTGCTTCCTCTATTTTTTGCTGCCTCTTTTTGACTTCGTTACGGGGCCAGTGTTAACATCTCCCAAAGGGAGTCGCGTTCGACTCCCTTTTTTTCTTTTTTTATGAAATGTGTCTGTGGTATTATACAAATACACATTAGAAACGAACAAAAACACCATGAAGCACTCAACACCAGAATCACAGTCCTGTTAACTGCTCCGCCTTATATACCCTACATATTGAAGGCGATGACGATTAGGAGTTTATTGGCGCAGCAGCAACGAGGGCTATATGCGCCAAGCGCTTAGACATTGAAGGTAATCATTTGGCCGGTGACCACCTCAGCACTTATTAAGCTTCCAAGTGTCCGATCTCCTTCTCGAGAGTCTGTCAAGGGGAAAACAGTATTTCGAAGTTCGTGGACTCTATCTCTTACTAAAAGGCAGTGGCGTACCAACTTGTTTTTGAGGGGGGTCAAACCAGACCCCACCCCCTGGGCCGGGGGCCGGTGCCCTTGGTATCCCTTGGGCGCTGCCGGCCAGTGTTTGCCCTGGCCATTAGCGGCTGTTTCAGGGGGGGGGGGGGGGGAGGCAAAACACATGCCTTGCCCCCCCACTGAGAGGGGGAGGGGGGTTAGGTTAACATGTTTCAGCGGTCCGTCCGGATGTAACGCCGACGCCAAATGTGGGTACGCGCGAGTGTGTATTCCAGAAAACTGCAAAATTCAGAAGTGAGATCGACGGTCTCACAGTAGATAACACGCCCGTGGATCCCAATGCACAACCAGGGACCTAGGCAGAGCACATAGCTGCTCGCTGGCTTAGGCTTAGCACACGCACGGGGGAGCGCCGAAATTATATTGCGGTGTACGGATATATTTTTTCTCATCACTAATTGCCAGCCGTACACACCGATATCGCCAATGTTTTTTGTCGCGTTCAGGCACTGGCACGGCACAGCGTGGTGGCGCTGCTAGTTGGTTGCGTTTAGCCGAGTTCTTGATCGCCACTGCTGATTCCAGATGTTATCAAACGCTTTCAGACTTTCGCGATTGACGGCTATGCGTGGGTGTAGCAAGGTTCTTTAGGGTGAAATATAGACAAGATACAATGTCCTTCGTTTTTCTTAAAACATGTGTTTACAAAAAAAAAATCAAGAGTTCATATGCTTATACTAAAAGAAAAAAAATTAGTTAAAGAAATGAAAGAAAGGGGTTCGCAACAGTCACCATGTCTTTGAACAACCATGCGCAGCAGAGGGTCTCGTGTCTGGAGCGGTCGTTGTCGGGTTACGGTTGTGGCTGGCAGTCTGGAGCGGGAGTGGTTGGCTTCCGTCGATGACCCAAGAGTCACCGCACCATGTGCTCTCGCAGTAGGAAGCCGGGCAGCGTAGATTTCTATGCCCTGCCTTCGCTGGGACAACGCTTCTGGTCAGACAGCAGGAGCGAGCAGCCGATTTCCCTGGTCGATGGTGTCTTTTTTTCTCCAGCACGTTCTCCCTGGCCAGTCCTTCGCACGCTCTCCGTGCACGCACTACCCATCTCTTCTCTTCTTCGTCGTCTTCCCTTGTCCCTCCGAGCCGATCCATGGGTAGGCACACCCTTCTTCTTTTGCACACTAAGTCACATCATCCCAGTGGGATGATGTGACTCCCCATCTCCTGTTTCCTTTCTCTGCTCTTCTTTACGTTTCCCTCTGTTTTTCGGACGGGACATCGTTGGCGTTTTTCCCGCATGACAAACTCCGTCCTCTCTACTACTTTACGGAATTCCTCCTCCTCCTCCTCCTCCAGTGGGGTTTAAGGACGCGAGCGAACGCCCTATTATTGGGGGGATTAGACGTCAGTCGATAAGCGTGGCATTTGGAATTTTGTGGTATGTTCTGTGAATGTCCATATTCCGGCAATAAAGAAAAAAAAAAGAATCGGTGGCCGAGTGGTCTAGCGCACACCAGTTCGCAGCACGTGGAGCGAAAGCCCGCGCTGCAGAACCCAGGATCCTGGGTTCAATCCTTGCCCCTGCCCGTTTCGATCTGGATGAGCATCGTACCGGCGTGCGGTCGTGTATCACTACTGCGTGGTGCACGTTAAAGACCCCAGGTTAGCGGTTCTACTGCACTGGCTAAATTGCTCATCTACAGCTGAGACACCAGACGCCCACTGAGGCAGACTAACTTCCGGCTGTATAAACATACAACAATTTGCTTTGCTTTTGCCCTATTATTTGTATGCGCTGCACGTCTATATGATAAGCGTTATTTGCAAGTGCTGTACGTTTATATGTTGCACGAACGATTTCCTACTCAAGAAAGCGAATCCGACTGCAAGTACCTACGTACAAGCTACGATGCTTCGCATTCACACCCGACCAGAGATGGCAGTAATGACATTACTGTAATGGAATTACAGTAATTAAATTACTTTTTGGAGTAATGAGAATGTAATCAATTACTTCTCTAGGAGAGTAATTTTGTAATGTAATGAATTACTTTCGGGCAGTAATTTTGAGAAAATTACTCATTACTTTTGAAATTACTTTTGAACCAAATTAGAAAATTCGTTTGCAATTTTAAAAAAGAGAAAAATCATTTTGCATGGTGAAATGTTCTGAATGAGCATCAGAGCAAAATGATCGACGGCCACCTAAACGCAAAGCGTCGTACGAAGAGCTGAACAGGCGCACAAAGGAGGGCTGGAATGGCGAAGGAAAAAAGCTTCCGTGTAGACATCGCTGGAAGGCAAAAGGCTTACGAACAGTAGGCACGACAGATTCACGGCGTCGCGTCATCACGACGATACTATACTTCGTTTATCCCTAAGCTGACAGTGCGGTGGGAACTGCAAGCTAACCAGAACCAATCAAACACCTCCCTTAAATCACCTGAACCGTCTTTTTTTTTTCTGCGTGTGGGCATGAACGAGAGCGTGGTTACGTGGCAAAAGATAGACGTGTGACTGTTCCAACGAGCACGTAGCTACCACCGCACTGTCAGCTTAGGGGTGAACGGCTTATAGGCTACAAGGCGAAGGACACGTCACCAGTGAGGTCAACATATTTTAAAACCTAAGAGGATAGAACAAACGGATCCCCAGTCTTCTTGCTCTTTTGTCAAGCAAGGTCAAACCTTAAAGGGGCCATGAAACGAATTTTGGGTTGGGATGAATGATTTTAAATTGGGACTTTACTGATCGCATATCGTTTAGCTGGCCAAAAGAAAGAGGCTAGAAAGTCAAAAGCCAGCTTTTCGATACGAACATTTGAAAATATAGCGGACTATTTTGTACCTTCTTGCCTTCGAAAACTCTCCGCCTTTTCACTATGATACATCCGCGGTTCCAAAAGCGCGTCACCGGCGCCAAACTGACGTCAGCAGAGCCCAGCTCACGCATTGGACACGAGAACTGCGTCACCCGGACGTATGCGCTCGTCAACAATCAATCCGTCGACGAATATTTGGATTCGCGTTCGTGGCCAATGAGTGCCCTGACGGAACTTATTGTCACTGGGGAATGACAAGTTCTCTGGTGTGCATAAAAAGCACGGCGGAAGCTAGGAGTCATCGCACCAGTGCCGAAGGAATGTCACGACCACGTGATTTCACAATTCGCATTTGAGTTGAGGATTAAAGCTAAGGAGGAAGAAGTAGGAAAATCGTTTCATGACCCCTTTAAGCACCGACTATAGACGCTTTCAGCGCGCGCCAAATTGAGCCGCCATAGCCGACCTTCTCTTGTCTTACCGAGATGCCGGGCAACTGAAGCGGGCGTTGACGAGTCTCCAGAAGGGCCTATGCTGGGGAGAAGGACACAGTAACGCTTAAAATGGAAATTACCTGTCTTGCTGTGGTAATGGTGAAGTGGAGCGAACGGAATAAGAGGAAGCAAAAACTGAAGGTCGGTTATGGCGGCGCCCATGCACAGCTGCCTGAAAGCGTCTATAGACCATTTGCTATATTACCCAAGCATCAAGGAGAATGCAGGGATTGGTGTTCCACGCGCGGCAAGCGCACGCCTTCCCCGTATAAAAAGATTCGAAGTAAATAACCAAAAATAAAGCGTTGACGAACGCGCGTGCAAAAAGCCATTTGTTTTAGGCATTTGCTTTAGAAAAGTTACTACTGCTGAGGCCAGCACGTGCGGCGCGTGGAACACCAATCCCTGCATTCTCCTTGATGCTTGGGTAATGGAGCAATAGGTCTATTGTGAACAACCAACGACCGGAATAAATAGTTCATTCCAAATGCCTTCTCAAAGCCCCAGAACGTTTCGTGCGTCCTCGAGCAAAGCAGGTGCAGCTCGCGCTATGCCTCGCTGTCTTCCCTTGGGAAGTTTATTTGGGAATAGGCGTACAAGGAGATATCGCCCTCCATTTGTTAAGAAAGAACACAATTTAGGAAGCTCGCGCCATTTCTCAACTGGCGACGCTTCTGCTGAGCAATTATTCAGGCCCTTTGTGGGTCAATGCGCAAAAACCTTGGGCTCTTTGGGCGTTTGGGAAAAATGCTCCTTGAAAGGAATGACCGAGAGTAGGTCAAGTATACTCGGCGACAACTCTTCTTGGCAAAGCAGGGAGGGTACAGGCCCGGGTTCCCTCTCCCATTTTGAGCGCTGAATAAAGCAGTGCGCGGGCTCTCCTCCTCTCCCCGGAAATGCCACGCAAAGTTGTTGCCGAGCATATTAAGTGCTTTCGGGAGAATAGAATTAGATTGCATCTCAGGTGGAAGGGAAACGTTTCAGGTGACGACTCCTTGTAAGAACGAGCTGCCGTTGCCCGACTTAACAAACTGACACGCACTACAACTTCTAAATCAGGAAGACGGAAACATATCACCGTTTTAGTAAGAACCTTCTCCGTTGAATGAACAGCGAAACCGGTGAGTCGACTGCCCTTCTGAGTCACATCTAAACATGTATCTATATTCATCATGTTTAACAATAATTTCATGTGCGCCAGCAAAATCACTTTTAGTATGGTTCACTTTGAGGTGCATAAGGTTGTTGCGGTGTAAACAGGACGATCTGAGTTTCGGTACGTATGAACCAACTCAGCTCTTTGACGTGACATCACTGCGTTGGCGCTGCTGGCGGCACTGCGCATGCGCAGCGCTTCGGTTCTACCGGATCTGGTTCCTGCACACGCGCTGTGTGGGCAAACGAGGGGTTATTTTGTAAACGCTGTGTTGGTGTGTACGGTAAATAAAATGAGCACGATTTACTGCATCGAGGTCTTCAAAAGTAATGTCAAAGTAATTTCATTACCTTTGGAAAGTAATTGTAATGTAATGTCATTACCTTTAGTCTGCGGTAATTTGTAATGTAATTTAATTACATTTTTGCAGTTTCCAGAAAAGTAATTAGTAATGTAATTTAATTACTTTTTGAAAGTAATTTGGCCATCTCTGCACCCGACCCTCCTATCGGTGTTTGCTGTAAGATACGCGCTTTTGGCTTTACGACGCTACTACACTTCGAGTAGAGTTCCTGTATAGGCTCCCTATACGGGAGCCAGAGTTGCGCGTTCATGCATGGCATGTGGATTCAGCTCCTCACGTGACTGAATTCGGCGAATAGCAGCGCCGCGCATTCGAGGCGCGCGGCGTGCTCAAAAGCCGGGGAACGTACGCCGGGGCGCGTGCAACGTCTACTTTGCTGCACGACACTTGATACGGCTCCTCGCGTGATCGGATCTCGGCGAATAGCGGCGAGGGCGGCACGCGGCACGTGGAATCAAACGCGCAACTCTGGCTCCCGTAGGGAGCCTGTACAGGAACTCTAACTTCAAGCTCTGACTTCAAGTACTCTGCAGCGCTGTGGCGGGCCGAATGCGTAGTAGCTCCAAAACGTGCTTTCCTTGCCCTACCGTTCTTGAAAGTGAACAAATTTTCACAGGAAAAAAAGAAAAAGAAAAAAGACATATATCTTGAGCTACAGCAACACTACGTGGCGAATTTTGAATAGACCGATCTCACCAAGCGTTCGGCGCATGCTCGAAGCCGCCATGACTTTAGCATAGGACTTTAGTTCACAGGAGACAAGTGGCAGTGCCGGAGACGGCTCGTGCCGTTCTGTGCTGTGGACGCGCAGAGCTCCAACGAAGTTGTTGCGCTTCCAGAAAGACTACTTGCAGGTCTATGGGAAGCGAGCATGCCGGCCGCGTCGCGGCGGTCGCCTATTGTTTGCCGCATCAATTGTTGTGGCTTTCTTAGAGCGGAATAGCTACCTTGGAAATTACAGCGCTAACCCGCTACAACGCACAACCAACGCAGCGACTGGCAGAAGTTCCCCGATGCAACGGACCCGTTTGCCGCTAGGGGCGCCCTGGTCGGGGCTTGAATTAGATCCGCACCTTTTCTATGCCGGCCGCGTCGCGGCGGTCGCCTATTGTTTGCCGCATCAATTGTTGTTGCTTTCTTAGTGCGGAATAGCTACCTTGGAAATTACAGCGCTAACCCGCTACAACGCACAACCAACGCAGCGACTGGCAGAAGTTCCCCGATGCAACGGACCCATTTGCCGCTAGGGGCGCCCTGGTCGGGGCTTGAATTAGATCCGCACCTTTTCTATGCCGGCCGCGTCGCGGCGGTCGCCTATTGTTTGCCGCATCAATTGTTGTTGCTTTCTTAGTGCGGAATAGGTACCTTGGAAATTACAGCGCTAACCCACTACAACGCACAACCAACGCAGCGACTGGCAGAAGTTCCCCGATGGAACGGACCCGTTTGCCGCTAGGGGCGCCCTGGTCGGGGCCTGAATTAGATGTGCACGGTTCCTATGCTGGATTTAAATCAAGCAAGCATTGAGAAGACAACCTTAGGGTAGAATAAATATATGTAGAATCCTTTATTGCGTGACAGATAGATGGGTGTCTGTCACCGTCAAGATCCGGAATCGTTCTCCTGTCCTCGAGCTTCTTTCTCGAGCCTCTCTTTTCCTAGCGAACCTTCTCGTCGTCTTCTCGTCGGTTCGGATTACCTTGCCGCTACAGGGCTCCGTTGAGGCGCCTCAGAGGGGCCTCGAGCGATATCAATTGTAGGAGCGTGTCGTGATGGCAGGCCTGGAGCGTTGCCGAGATCAAAACGAACAGTTCGTTGGGCATGCTTGGTATCAGCGGAAGGGGAACTGCTTGACGTGGAACTTGTGATATTTGAGCTCGGGCGTTTTGGGATGGCTTCATCAATGGAAACTACCGTTTTTAATGTCAAGAGTAAAATGCTTTGGACCACGGTGAAGAATCTTGAAAGGGCCGTCATATGGATGTTGTTAAGGTATGCGCACAGCATCCCGACGAACAAAGACGTGCGAGGAGGTCGCTAGGTCGGGGCTGACGAATACACGGGGTTGACGTTGTTCTCTTGGGCTACATGGTTTAATCGCCTGCATCGCTGCACGAAGCCTGTATGAGTAATCAAGAGGATCAGGCATTGTTGTCTGTGCGGAAGAACAAAAGAAATCCCCTGGTAATCGCAGAGTAGTTCCATAAACAAGCTCGGCAGCACTGCACGCAAGTTCAGCCTTGATCGCTGTGCGAAGTCCAAGCAAAATAAGAGGAAGGCTCTCTGACCAAGTCGATGATGAATCGGTCGCTTTCAGAGAAACCTTTAACTGTCGGTGAAATCTTTCCACAATTCCATTGGCTTCCCGGTGGTAGGCAGTTGTGTGAATGTGGTGAATGCCTAGGAGTTTTGATAAGTTGTAGAAGACAGACGACTGGAACTGTCTGCCCTGACCAGTTGTGACAGTCGACGGTACTCCGTAACGACTAACCCAAGTGGACAAGAATGCTTGGGTGACAGTTTCTGCGGTGATATCCGGGATAGGCATAACTTCCGGCCATCGTGTGAAACGATCGATACAAGTAAAAATATATCGACAACCTCCAGAAGATGGAAGGGGACCGACTAAATCGAGATGGACGTGGTCAAATCGGTCGTCTGGGGGTGTGAATGCAGCCAAGGGTGTGACGGTGTGACGACCGATCTTGGAATGTTGGCAACTCAAGCATGTTCGTGCCCAGCGTCTGACATCTGCATTCATCTTCGGCCACACGTAGCGTGTTGAGATGAGGCGTTGTGTTGCCTTGATGCCTGGATGAGAAAGCGTGTGAAGGGCATCAAAGGCTCCCCGTCGAAATGCAGGTGTTAGGTAAAGTCGAGGCGCGGGACCAGAGAAATCACATATTAGGGGTTGTGGGCAATATGGCAGAGACACCTCTTCAAGCACTAGAGACGAGGATTCCTGGAGTTTCCTCAGTTCCGCATCATTCTTCTGCGCCATAGCAAGAGCTGTAAAGTCGATGGAGTGTCGCTCAGGTGTGTAGGTGTTTATCGCAATTCTTGAAAGGGCATCGGCCACTGTGTTTTGGTGACCTCGTACGAAACGTATGTCGTGCGTAAATTCTAAAATATAGGCCATTTGTCGGATCTCACGTGCTGTATACGATGTGCTGCTAGATGTTAAGGCATATGTCAAAGGCTTGTGGTCGGTAAGAATAAAAAAATCTCGACCTTCCAGAAAGTGAAAGAAATGTTTGATAGCAAGGTAGATACCAAGGAGCTCACGGCCAAATGTACTATAACGTGATTCAGTTAGTGACAATGTCTTCGAAAAGAAAGCAACTGGTCGCCAATGTTCATCAATGAATCGTTGGAGCACCGCTCCCACAGCGGTATCGGATGCGTCTACCATAAGTGAAGTTGGAGCGTCACACTTAGGATAAGATAGCAGAGTAACCTTCGAAAGTTCTTTTTTGATGCGAGTAAACGCAATTTCGGCGGCGTCATTCCACAGAATTTTATCATTCTTCCTCTTTGATCCACGGAGAAGTGAGTTTAGTGGTTGGAGAATTGTAGCGCAGTGTGGAATAAATCGCCTATAAAAATTGACGAGGCCTAGGAACTCACGAAGCTTCCGCACCGAAGTTGGAGGAGGGTAGTTTTCAATTGCCTGAACTTGAGACCTGAGCGGGTGAATACCATGGTGGTCCAGGTGATGTCCAAGAAAATCCAGCTCAGATACTCCCAGTTCACATTTGGTGGCGTTGATTGTAATTCCATATTCGTCCAGTCGAGCAAAAATTTGGCGCAAGTGTTCTTCATGGAGCTCCTTGTTTGGACTAAAGATTAGAATATCGTCGATATAGGCGAAGCAGAAGGTCAGTCCTCGAAGCATTTGGTCCATAAACCGTTGAAATGTTTGGGCCGCGTTTCGAAGACCGAATGGCATGCGTGGTATTCGAACCTGCCGAAAGGTGTTACTACGGCAGTCTTCGGGATGTCGGCCGGTTCTATGGGAATCTGGTGGTATGCTCGTACAAGGTCGAGTTTTGAGAAAACGGTGGATCCTTCAATGGTGCTAGTGAAATCTTGAATGTGAGGTATAGGGTATCGATCGGGCACGGTGATGTTGTTTAGAGCCCGATAGTCCCCGCAAGGTCTCCAGTCACGGTTCTTTTTTGGCACCATGTGCAGAGGAGATGACCAGTTACTGGACGATGGTCGAATAAGTCCCAGCTCCAGCATGTGCTCGAACTCTTGCTTTGCAGCTTTTAGACGCTCAGGTGCGAGGCGGCGTGGACGAGCAAACACGGGTTGTCCGGTTGTCGTTATGATGTGCGTCACCTGGTGCTTGATGGGAGTGTCTCCGGTGCAACGAGTGGTCAAGGATGGAAAGTCTGTTAAGAGCTTAGCCCATGTGGGCTCGACGTTCGGATTGAGAATCGAGCTTCCCTCTCGCGCCTCTCTTTTCCTAGTGAACTTCTCGTCGGTTCGGATTACCTTGCCGCTACAGAACAATTCGGTTCCCCGATAATTTGGCGGGAAAATTGATGTCACGTGACCTAAACACCTTCAGTTTTCCCGCTAAATTTAGCGGGGAATTGACGTCACGTGACCTGACGACAGGTGACGCATATCAATGCCATTTCCCCGCTAAGCCTAGCAGCAAAATTGAGGTCACGCGACATGTACACCAATTTATTTTTCCTGCTTATTTTGGAGGAGCATTTGACGCCACGTGACCAATGCACCCATTTTCACCACTTAATGTACTGGGGAAACTCATAAAAATAAAGTTTCTTCACTTCCCAAAACGTTAAATACTGAATTTGATGCAATACAAGACCTTGGAGATAAGGATCGCTGACGATTTTTATATTAAATTATTTGTGATAAGAATCCAATCGTTACGAAAGGGGCTCCGAAATAATAAAGACCAAGTCGATTAAACCACCAATCTTTCCTTGTCCGTGTAAAAAGTATTCGCACGAAAATGCACCAGTAAAGGTTCGTCCCTTGGTTGAATAGATGATGTCTGCCCAGCGGTGTCTTACGGGGCCAATCGTTAGATGAGCCTTGTTCGGTGGGTAATCAGAAGAGTGCGACAGATGCGGGAGGACTTCGTCTAAGCCGTTTATTTAGACATTACGAGCTATTGTACACAGTATATACAAAGCAAGGGGAAATAATCCCCGTCCTCCAAATTAGTCCAAGTCTAAGCCAGAAAGGGGCCTCCCTCTCTCCCTTCACGGGCTTTTGAAGACGCTGACCCCCTCACTCTCGGGCGAGGATCAACCAATCATTTCAATGTTTTGCTGAAGCCACGTAATATCCACCGTCCAATAGTTGGCAAGGGCGTCGATACACGTTCGTTAACTTGCCAACGGACTACAGCCGACAGCTCCGTAACTTCGTCCGTGCATCCCGTTGCAGACGCAGCGGCGCCTCTCCGGAACCCCCAGGTTGAAACTCAAGAAGCCCCGCCCCGTAGAATGCGCAAGCCTCCAGATTCAAAATAAAAACAACATCCCTTCCCGAGGGGTCATCCCGATGGGGGAGACACAGGAAGACGCTTTCCAGGGGGGCCGCGTCGGCGTAAAAGCCCACGCGGTGTCCCTTTATAAAAACAAAACTACACAAAACGACCGGGGAGGGAGCATCATACACCCCGCCGGACAAGACGACCGTCACCCGGCCGATCGAGAAACCAGCCGTCTTTCCCAGAACCCTTACAGCACCCTTGGCCACTTATAGTGAACTTTCAAGCACATAAAGTTAAAACCATTAATTACGTGATTGTAAACCATTACAAACAAGGTATTCCAGCCAAGCAGTTAATATATGTGAGAAAGGAAGTTCAATATTATATGAAATATTGAATTTCCTGCACTTAGCAACAAGCTATCTTTAGACAACAGGCTAAACACTTGAAATTTGGGTTAAGCTCATACATGATCAGGATCTTCCTTAGCGCATACTGAAACAATGGCACGTTTCGGTTCCTTGTAAAGTGACTTTCGTGTTACGTGAGCCAGGCGTGGGAAAGTTGTGATTGTACCCGGCAGAACATAAAAACGGATTCCTTGTAGTCTGAGAAACTCGATCCTTTACCACTGGCACTCAGAGACAATTTTCAATGCCTTTTGCTAACATTATTACTTCAAAAGGCAGAGAAAACCAACAATATATTTAACAAAAATGAAATGAAGGGCTCTCACTATGGTCATTACGCGAAAAGGGGGGGAGGGGGGGGGGGGGGAGTGGCTCTACACTTTTGACAAAAGCGTTAAAAACGAAACTTTTTGAACGACCAGAATATTCGCAAACGCAGTGAGGGCGCAGGTGAGCTGGTGGAAATTTACCATTTTGTTAAAACAAAACATGAACATATGAACTGGGTGAGAAAATGTTGAAACAAACCTCTCTTTGAGATTTTCTGACTAGTTCGATGGGCTTGGCAAGCAAGGTCATTCCGGGCTGGTTAAAGGTTCTCAGAAGTGTGAGGTCTGTTCGAAGGTAGAGTGACCGCTCAAGGTCATGGCATATATAAGTGTGCACAATAATGGCTGCAAACTATAAAAAAAAGAAAATTAAAAAAAAAACGCAAAATGGAAATGATTTTTTTTTGTTCGTTTTGTTGGTTTGTGACGACCATGGTTTCAAAGTGGATATAAGAGGATTACAGAATAAAAATACTGGCTGAGTTCGACACGTCGTCTGACCGACTTCTTTCCCTGTCTCAACTACTTTTGGTTGTTTCAAGATTTTCTCACCCAGTCTCAGGTGTTTTAACAAAATGGCAGAGGGACAAAATGGACATTTCACTGTGTATTAAATAAGCCCAAATATATAAAAAAATATCCGTTGCAGTCTAGTGATTGTTTCGCGCGGCCGAACTACCCCTACACGTCAAAGCAATTCTGGTTTCAAAATGATAAAATAATCAATTAAAGGTCTCGAGCTGCGTTTCAACACTTTCAAATCAAACTCTGTGGAACGATTATTCATGTCATATTAGTTTTGCTCAATTTAAAAATAACACTGAAACTATTGGGTTTGGGTAGTTAATGTTTGTTTACTTGAGTAAACCTTGTTTTAGCTGTTCACTTTTTGTCACAAAAATAAAACGTTGGATTTCTTTTGTTGCACGGATATTTTAATAGATACAGAAAACTCCTTGGAATGGTTTCTCTGCGTGAGTATATTGTCGGATCTTTCTCCCAGCACACCACGAAAATTCAATAGCTCCTAATCGACCGAGTGACGAGCGAATGATAAGTACTACATAAATTTGATCTAGCGATATTATCCTCTCTGGGGTGCTCGGCATGATGTCTCATGCCTGAAATCTAGAGCAGATTGTAATGTGACTCAAAACAATCATAGGACTCATCGTGTGCTTAGCAGCCTCTGTCAATCGTTTTGATTATCTCATAAAATATTTGCGGCAAACCAATACTCGTATATATATATATATATAATATATATATATATATATATATTATATATATATATTGTCTGATGAACAGTAATTACAGTATTTTATGGTTTCCGAAGAAAACGACGTATAATTTGTTTTTTTACATTTTTAAGAACCCTGCTGGGGCACTCAGTGTCCCAGCAGAGTCAGAGGGGGGAAGACGGGATTACACTCTCTGATTATGTGGAACGATTCCCCCTGATGAATTAGTGGACACTAAAAAGCCTAAATTTTTAAGCTGTGAGACTACGGAATGAGGTTAGAGAGATGTTAAGAGTTATGTTTACTGTTGGAGGATAAATCTGGACTACATGCTTTATAAAAATATTTGTTTTAATTATCGAACATTGACTCAACTCACTTGGTTCATGCGAGATGTATTGAAGATACCTGAAACTTATGGACGCACTGCGACAATCTCTTATCATGTGCTTCCTTCGGGCTGAAAAATGTATTGTTTATCTATATATACATTGCCATCGTGCAAAATTGCACGGTGTTACAATTCTATTACAGCAGACATAATAATGATTATGATTAAGCACGACGTTCTAAAAAAATCTAAAAGACAGGAGGAAAAACGCACAGCTGTTTTCGATTGTGTAGTGGAGTTTTGTCTGGAATGCACTTATCTAAAGTATGTATGTGAGCTTCAGTAAGGATTAAGTGCAGCAATGTCTAGGTTTATTATTAATTAAGGAGGAAAACAAATGATTAAGAAAGTGAATTACGCGAAAATAATTAACAATCTAATTATCCCGGACTTTAATAATTTTACTAAATAGCCCCCTGGCCCAGGCTAAAACGACGCATGTCTTTTTTTGTTGCAGCGCGTAGTTTTTGCAATATCAAATTTGTGCACCTTTCGTGAAACACCCTCTCTCTCTCTCTCTCCTTCTCTCTCTCTCTCTCTCTCTCTATATATATATATATACACACACTCTAAGAAACGCCTGCGCGTCTACTTACCCAGAAACACTCAAAGAGCCAATCTCTGCGATCTACGAAATCAGCTCAGCGAATGACGAGCGGAACATCCGTTTAGACCTCAAAATGAAGTTTGCGCTGTGGCATTACGTAATTGCAAACCGCATGCTTGCATTGCGTAATGCCACAGCGCAGACTTATTTTGAGGTCTAAACGGATGGTTCAGCCTCATCATTCGCTGAGCTGATTTCGTAGATCGCAGGATTGGCTCTTCGAGTGTTTTGGGGTAAGTAGACGCGCAGGGGTTTCTTAGAGTATATATATGGGTGATTTCATCTCAAATCGTGCAGGCAAAAAGGGTCGAATTTTTAATTTCGCTGAAAAAAAAATATATCTTATGGCGTCGTCCTTAAAAGCACAGTTGCCAGAAACCGCTATTTCGTCGGATTTTTCGTTCTCGACTTACGAATTTTAAAAGAGGCCGGGGCGGAAAGCAGTGTTTTTCACATCCGTCGTGGGTCGGATGTTTCGCTCAATCTTCCGGTGTGGATTTTCAGTTCACATTATATTAACTTTTTTCAAGCACTCTATGAGCACAGTTAAAAGGCTCTATTGCCATGAAATATTTTTAGGCGTTTTGCTTTTTTATGTAAAAATGTCAAAAACGCCCCCTCAGTTAATTCTTAATGAACTTTGACAATTAAATACTGGCGATCTACTTGGGTTACATTGATATTTTTTATGTGTAAAGAGAGCCCAAAACACACTCTTTATATATATTATAAAGTCACTCAGCCGTATAAAATTATCTTTGTAGTACGTCTAAGTTAATGTTATGCTAAAACCAAAAAGTGCCGATTTTGAAATCGATTTTCTAAAAAAAAAAACAATTTTTTTATATCTTTTATTTTTTGTTACAATGTAGATATGATAGTTGTCTACTCGAAAAGTAGGTCGAGAAAGTGTGTATTTTGTTTTTATGTTCAAAATATAGCATCAATATTGTAGAAAAACGTGTTTTTACGGCTCGAAACGGACTTGCGAATTGCTCGCCCTCACAATTTCGAAATATTCTTGCCTTTTTTCAACGTTCCCACAAAAAAATGAAGTAGTTCCACCCTGTTAACTGCTCATTTAAATTTCATTATAGGCGGCAAGCTACTTTGAAGGAGTTCAACAGAGAAAGCAACACTTCTTAACAGACCAGCAGGCGTCGTAAATTTTTAATGTGAAGAAATCGGCAGACGTCGTATTGATTCGGGGTCCTCATTGGCCTATATGAACGTCCCGCCCTTTCGGAACCAGCAGATGACCACGACCTTTCGCGCTCGCTGTGTTAGATAGGACGGCCCGTGACAGTAAAGCGAGCAGCGAACCCTGTGTCACGAGGAGTGAAATGGTACGAATGTGTCGTTGACGCTAGGAACAGTGACCGCCACCCAGGAGGAGTCAGTCAGTCAGAGTATTGCAGAAGGAAAAGAAAAAAAAGTGTTGCTTGGGAGGATGAGGACACCACGGCCATACAATATCGGCGGTCAACAACAGTTCTGGCGGCCAAAATAACGCCGCGTGCGCGCTAAAACCGGCGGCATGCACGGGACAACAATCCCGCGCACGCACACACGAAGATGGGCCGGTTCCGTTTGGGATGTAAACAAATTTTGAAACCAGCCAGCCGTGCACGCGTGAAACGATACCGCGTATTTGCCCAAGCTTCGAGCGCCCTGTCCTTGAAACAACCGTGCTCTATCTCTCTCCGCGAGCATCCGATAGCACCGAAGCGTTATCTCTTTTGGAAACAGCAAAGCCCGGAGACTAGTAGACTAGTTCCATAAAGCCCTGCATGCAACGCGGCGCGCGTTGCACTCTGGGAACTAGTTGGCCAGGGAGGAGAGTGGCATGGTTTCGGTTTCGATCGACACGTCGACAAGAGATTATACACAGAGCGTGGACTATTAACGGCCGTTATCTCATGTTTTCTGGTCCCGAGAGCGTCACTTGTGGTCCCTAAACTAACCTAAATGGCCAGACCTCGAAGCTTTAGCACAAGCCCGAGACGTATAGCTTGTGTTAACACATGCTTGTTGTATTTTTGTACTTGAGCCTTTCTGTTAGCGTTCCGATCGAGGTATGTGGACGAGCCAGTGCTGGGAATCTCGACGCTGCGAAGCTCGGGGATATTGCTTCTGTACGAATCAACAAGCTGTAGCAACCAATAAGTATGCATACATCGAGCTCGTGCCTTTACATTAGTGTTGTTCATCAGGAAGTTTGTTTGTTTCGTGCGTACATTGACGAAATATTACTTTTTGCAAGTACTGTTTTTCTTAATACGCCTGAGTACGCGAGGTAAAACTCGGAGGCGCAAAAGCTCAATTTTAACACACTTATCTCTAATCTGTACTGACCCGCAGCACTGCACGAAGTGAAGTCCCCACCCGCTTGCATTCCACTAATATTCAACATCGCGTATGCGCATAAAGTTATCCTGCAATCATATAGGCACATTCGCACATACAAACCGTTTTAAGAAAGCAAAGGTCGAGCACTTGTGTGAAGAATGTCGCACCGTTCGCCGGAAGTGCTCCGGACGGGCATGAACCCCTGCGGTGCGCCAAACGAACGAAATTATTCAAAGCGCGTTTGACGGTTGCTAATGGCCATAATATTTGTTATGTGTTTGCTTTTTTCCTGCCTGAGTATGCCGAGATAATTTCAGACACACCTTTCAGGTACAGATCTTGGGCGTCAGTAAAAGCTCCTCCAAAAAGGCTTCGCGAGGAGTAGGGGACGCTTGTTCGGGCATCCGTCGTAGCTAGCCGATCTTAGCGTTTGCGAAAACTCAATCTGCTATCAGAATAAATTTGAGTGGGAGATATATGATGACACGAGGAAGACATCATAGTAACCTTTGTGCAGTAGTGAAGTCGAATTAACTGTGTTTCCTTAAAAGTTCATGCCTCAACGCTGGGCTCAACTTTGATATTCCTGTGAGAATGCGGCTTGCTTTTCGCCCAATGAAGTAACAAGAAGCGGACGTTTGACAAATAAAATACGTGTAAGGCTTCAGGTGACCAATTTCAGTTGTAGTTCACTGGTACCCCCCCCCCCCCCCTTCCTCCTCCCCCCCCCCCCCCCCCCCTAGACGGGATTATTGAAATTGAACTCAAAGATGCACTCGTGGGGTCAGGTGACTAAGCCACCTCCTCTTACTACGTTTGCATACGCACTCATAATACCCGGTGTTTCGGGAACCAAGGAAAATGCCCCGGTCTTCGTTTTGTATCGCTCGAAAATGAGTGTAATGTACAGTACGTTCGTGAAAAGTCAGATAATCGAAAACGCAAGCAGCGCGCTCGATCGCGGCGTGATAGCATGAGATGAAGCTGCTCAGTCGAAACCGAAACTGAGTGGCCAACTAGTTCCCAGAGTGCACTGCGTGGTATTTTGTCGCGATGGGGCGCGTCGGTTTTGGAAGAAGTCCGTTGTGTCGAAGTCAGCCTCCTTGTCAACTATAACCGTTTGTGAAGAGTGGTCTTCTCCCGAGGTGAAAAGTTAACTCCGGCTGACGTGTTCTTCTTGAAAAGGGAAGGGAAAAGAGGAAGTTTGAGTAACTACAGCAGGGGTGGCCAAGCTGCGGCTCGCGAGCCGCATGCGGCTCTTCTTGTGTTAAAGTGCGGCTCGCAGCTCCCTCCTATAACCTCCCCCCCCATCCAGCTCCTCCGCCTCCATCCCGGTCACACGAGCACTTCCCCGAAAAGAGAAACGGAACGCGTTTTAAATCGAAAGACAGGTTGCGGTTTGGTAGTCTTGCGCTACTGCTACCTTATACGTACAGTTGGACAGCTTTTGACTCGAATAGATTGAAAGTAGTTCGAGTTTCCTTTATTGCTCTAGACAAAAGTCCCCCCCCCCCCCCCCCCTCCGACGGCTCTTGGAACTTTCGTGGTTTTGTTTACGGCTCTTAGGCCGCGTCAGCCTGGCCACCCTTGAACTACAGTATACCTCGAAAGCTCCTATCCCGATATGAAGCTCGAGGCATGGTACACGTCTCGGTATACCTTCTCGCGCATCGTTGCTCCAATCTATTCGTCACTCTGTTCCGCACAGCCATCGTGGCTTTGCGGAACAGAGTGAATAGATTCGAGCATCATCTGGACGCCGTCATACTGCCAGGTTTCAGTGTCGTGGGGCTGGACTCGGCGTCGGTCAGTTAAGACTTTTTTTTTTATTTCGTGTGTGTTTCTTCTCCCCGCTGAACTTTGTTTCTCGGGTGCGGTTCCGCTGAACGTTTTTTTGGAATGTTTTCTTACTAACTGTTTGTTAGTATTGTACTTGTTAGGCTTATTTCGTCATGACGTAGCGGCCTGACGGGGCTGTTGAGAGCGTGTTCGCAAGCATTTGGTTACGTCCCGTTCAGGGAATGCCCGGAGGAGTTGGTTTTTGTTCTCGCCGTGTGCAGCTGAGTTTTTCCGTCTTAATTAAAGTTTTGTTTTTTGTTTTACCTTTACGTGTCATCGACTTTTTTGTCTGACTCTCCACCAGGCATGGACCTATCACCTTGCCACCGCTCGAACCTAAATCTTTTATTTTTTTAACGTAAATTTTGTTAAGATCGGAGTTGGGTAATTTTTTTTATTTATTTATTTTTATTCCTACTCCCCTCTGTGACAATTTCTCCGTTTGTCTCGGACCGTTTCTGTGTCTTCACTTTTGTGTATTACGGAAGCGAAAGGCCATTCCCCGGTGATCTGTGCGATGTGCGGTAAACAAACCCGATCGTTTGGTTTCGAAAAGAATTGTATATATAATGTACCAATGATGTGGTGACTTTCTATGTCTTAGTAATATGACAGCTAATAGCTAGTCATGCTAGTTTACAGTGAAAGTTTTATATATCAAGACAATACAACGTCTGTGCCTCTTCGATATTGAAGGTCTACTAGGGCTGCTGATTTGATTAGATATGTTGCTCGTGGTTTCCCGCTCTTATCAAAACATAAATGACTATTCAATACCACAAATTACGTTTATAATTGATTACAAAACGCATTCAAACATTCAAGAAAACTTTTTCACAATTCATAGAAACGCCCGGGTCTTGCAAAACGAAGACGTCTTTTTTCCGATATGGAGGCATAAATATAGAACATCCAAACAAAATACACACATTCTCGACCTGCTTTTCGAGTAGAAAACTACCATATCTCCATTGTAACAAAAAATAAAAAAATTAAAAGAATGGGTTTTTTGAGAAACTCGACCTCAAAATCGGTACTTTTTGGTTTTAGCATAAACCTAACTTAAACGTACCGCAAATAAAACTTTATATAGCTGAATGATTTGATAATATCTATAGAGAGCGTATTTTGGGCTCTCCATAGACATAAGAAATATTGACGTAACCCAAGTAGACCGCGAGTATTTAATTGTCAAAGTTCACCAACAATTAACCGAGGGGACGTTTTTGACATTTTTGCAGAAAAAAAAAGAAAAACGCCTAAAATTCTTTCATGGCATTAGAGCCTTTTACCTGTGCTTAGAGAGTGCTTGAAAAAAGTTAATATAATGTGGACTGAAAATCCACGGCGGGAGATCGAGCGAAACGTCCTACCCACGACGGATGTGAAAAACACTGCTTTCCGCCCCGGCCTCTTTTAAGATTCGCAAGTCGAGAACAAAAAATCCGACGAACTTGCGGCTTGTGGCGACTGCGTTTTTAGAGACGTCGCCATGACATAGAATTTTTTCAGCGAAATTAAAAATTCGACTTTTTTTTCCTGCATGATTTGAGATGAAATCACCCATATATATATATATATATAAGTCGAAGATGCGTACCCCGACACTACGCATCTTCGACTTATTAACTTTTCCCGGTCCATTGTTTTTATATTTACCTTTCTTCATATATATATATATATATATACTCTAAGAAACGCCTGCGCGTCTACTTACCATGAAAACACTCAAAGAGCCAATCTCTGCTATCTACGAAATCAGCTCAGCGAATTATGAGGCGGAACATCCGTTTAGACCTCAAAATGAAGTTTGCGCTGTGGCATTACGCAATGCAAACCGTCATGCTTGCATTGCGTAATGCCACAGCGCAGACTTAATTTTGAGGTCTAAACGGATGTTCCGCCTCGTCATTCGCTCAGCTGATTTCGTAAATCGCAGAGATTGGCTCTTCGGGTGTTTTGCGGGTAAGTAGACGCGCAGGCATTTCTTAAGGCTCTGTTATACTCCGACGTAACGCGTGCGCGCGTGCGAGCGCGTCACAGCGACGTCACGTCGGCGAAAACCCGACGCTCTATACTCCGGCGTCGTGGCGTAACCGACGCGACCGGCGGCGTTCGACGCCGCCTGACCGCCCCGTCGCCAAAATGGAGCATGCCGTATTCCGCGCCGGCCGCCGGACCAGGATGCATCACGCGCTGGCTCCCGGCAGCCCTCGCGCGGGAAGCGCGGCGAATACGAGCAATAGCAGACGACGGGAGCACCCTTCCGTGTGGCGTCATGTTCGAAGAATTGGACTCGGTCGTCGAGAAGCTGATCGAGGAAATTCGTCCTCACCCGTGGGTCTACGACACGAAGAAGCTTGAGTAACGTAGACCATGCGCTTGTCAAAGATGTACCGTATGTACATTGACCGCCTACGCTTGCGGCGCAGGCGGTGCTCCAACAGTGCAAGCGCGAGTTTTCGTCGTGCAAGGTACGTCCACGCCATCGCTCGAACTTGACGCTCAAGAAGCGCGAGAATTTTCGTCAGCTATTCGAAACGAAAAGGAACCGGAAGTGGCGCACTCTCGCAGGAAACGTGCCCTCGTAGTAAGATTCTGCGCATGCGTCGCGCTGGCGGCCCACCGACGCGCGCCGTGGGAGCCGCCAGGGACGCCGGAGTATAAAGAGGGCGAATTCTTGACGCGCGCAGCGTGAATGACGTGACGTAGCCGACTTCAACCAGCGTTCGCTTGCGCGCACGTTACGTCGGAGTATAACAGAGCCTTTAGAGTGTATATAGACGTTAGATTCCGTCACGGCATCAAAAAGTGACTGAATAAGCCTGTATGCACAAACACAAAGGACGAACACGGAAGAGTGAACGAGGAGAATCTCGACTTTCAGCTAGTTTTGTTTGAGCCCAAGCAACTGGGAAAGGTGCATAGGAAAGGTGCATGCGGATGGTGCGCAGCATGCTATACACATGAAGTAAAAAGATAAGAAAACATAAAAAAATAAAGAGAGAAATCCCCGGCGTGTAAAAATACTGTATCAACCGTGATCTGGGTTGATTTTTGCAGGCCGGGGTTTTCTCTTGTTTTTTTTTATTTTTTAACGTTTTCCTTCCTTTGTAGCATGCTGGGCATGCTCCTTATAAATATTTCGCAGCCACTTGGCCGCGAATAAAACTAGTTGAAAGCGGCGCTTGTCCTTCACCACTCCTTCGTGTTCGTTCTCTGTGCTTTCGCATACAAGTTTGCTCAGTACCACGAACCAACTAGCTTAACAACAATTCTTGCTAAGTTTCAAATAGTGAGTATTCCTGTTCCGATTTGGAAGTGGTGCAATGTCTCTTAGTCTTAAAGGTCGTCGTAAAGGCCGTGCTACAAAGAGCGTCGCATTCGGGGGTTCTCTCAGAGCGCTTTTCTTTTTATCTCCGGTATCGTCGACACTTGACCCCCTTAATATGTCTCAGATGGCCGTGATACTAAACTTGTTTTATTGATGTTTATCAACTTTCATGGCACGCATCTACAACGGTCTAGGAGCTTATATGTACATATTAGAGTAGCGCCATATAGAAGCAACATTAAAAACTGCTATATGTCGATTTTTGTTCTTTAGTGGTCGAATTTCAGCAAGCATTCTTTTGCTAACATCTGACGAGGTTAAATAAGTTAATTCGAAGACACTTATTTCTGTCAAGCGTTTTTTGGTTTCAAAATATTTTTTTAATCCTAAAGAAACAATGTTTAAAGGTTTTGTTATAAGATCAAAATCTATTTCCGCATTGATTGATTTAATTTATTTATTTGTGTCTTGAGGGGTCAAAGACATTAAAGATAAAAGCACGAATAAATTAAGATATCAGACAAGGGGTAAAAGCAGTCACGAAATATTTTTGTGATAGTCGGGATGCAGCACTTTTAAAACCAACATGATTATTATTTTTGACGATGGACGTGGGAAGTTGATTTCAATTTGACTGACACATTTTGGTTCTTATGCAGCTGGGTATGCTGCGTAATTATATCCTGGTCCGTTCAAACCGATAGTGAATTCGCACAGCAGTTGTCGCGCGGCTAAGCCTAGCAAAACACACTGAAATCATTACCGAAACCAGCGGATCGCCTGAGAGAGAAGGAAGATGTGGCCAGCTGGATCAACACTTCCAAAACATAGCAAGGCCGTATTGCTTGATTTTCTGCGTCACCTCTCGCAGGCCAGCGCTGGACACATATTGAACACGAGAGCGGCGTCAGGCTTCAGCTTGGCCTCGTAATCCATCTCTGAGAAAAAGAAGTCCCGTTTGCTCGCAGACACAGCACTCGCGTCTAATGTGTGCCCCGCTTCGACCCGTAGTAGGTGACTTAATAAAATCCTGCTCTTAAGCCTTGCTGTCTATAATCGTATTCACATTAGGGATCTCGTACAAAAACCAAAAAAAAGTCCGGCTTCTCGCGGAGCATTACTGATTGGCTCCTTTATGTGTTGAAGTAAGATATATGTGGGTGAATTTTAGATTAGATTGCCGTTATTTTATGAAGACGTACACGTTTCAAACACCAAAAGCATACTTTCTTCCTCCCACCACCGAATCTTGTAAGAACTACGTCGTGCAGCGCACGAATAATCTTCCCTTTTTTCTTCACTTTAAAATTGGTGTAGGAGGCGTTGGTGTTTAACCCTGTCAAACTCGGCGAAGGTGGTTACGGTACGCGAAGACGCCAGCCGATTTCCTCTCTATTGCTGCATCACTATTGCGCAGTGCACTTTCAAGGCTCCGGGTTAGTGGTGGACAATTTATCGATTAACCTACACATTAATCGATGAATGATTTAATCGCGATTAATTTGTTTAACCGATGAATCGGTAAAATGTTGACGAACCAAAACAAAGTAAAGATTTCACGCTTTCACCACGCAGATGTGCACGAGTGTACCTGTATTATGGGCAAACTTATAGGTCACAATTTAGCCCAAAATAAACTGTAGGGGTAAGATTTGTAACTTATGACAAGGTGCAGAACCTTAAGCATGTCCCGGCCACTTGAACGCCGTTCGAGCGTTCGCCTAATGCAGCAGAGACCACTGTGAACAATCAAACCAGGTCGCTCTTGCGGGAGAATGTCAACGAACCTCTTAGCCTCATGCAGCTGAAGTAATCATGTGGGAGGGCCCTTAAACATGTTCAACCATATTCAACCTAGACCTGTATCTAGGTTGATTATAAATCAACATCGATGCTTATTGAGGTTGATTCATAATCAAAATTGTTTAGTGCCCCCTTTACCACAAATTCAGCAAACGCAAAAAAAGAAAATGAATTTTGTGTTAATGTAATGCATGGGTTAAAACCTTTAGTCGACGCACAGCCCTATAAATTAGTAGGCATACTTCGTTGCCCAGGTCAAAATGCCCTTCTACAGCAAGGACGAACATTTCAAAGCATATACTATCTTGCTGTCGAAAGATCCGTACTACCAATGTAACTATGTTTGCCGTTTTTCCCTTCACGGCTATAAGACGGCGACACCACTGCCATTGATTAAATTAAAAGTTGGCGAAAGAGGATAGCGATTAGAACTTGCGCAGTACATATTGCATACATAACCTCTACTACATATTGAAATAAAATTTGAACATTTTTTTTTTGTACATTTTAAAGAGAATCAAAACTTATTTTGGAGGTACATGCTTGGCATTTGTGGTGTCTTTACGGCCAGGTGTTTACAGTCACCTGAGGTAAGAACCGCAAACCAATGTTTGCAGGAGGACATGGAGGATTCGGAGGAGGAAGAGAAAGACCGGGTGGAGGTGGAGGTGGAAAAGGGCCGGTTGATGATGACGATGAGGATGATGAACCTCAGGTCGGACTGTCTGGTCGTAGAAGGGTGAGCAGCAGGAGTTGAGTCAAAGGCACAGTAATGTCCGAACGGCATGTGCACTGCTAGGAATTGTTCGCATCCTTAGGTCGTAGTTCAGACAAAGCTATATTAGAATATATCTGAAAATGTGTGTCAAAAATGACAAATCAAGAACGCCTACCGAATATTAAATTTCCATAAACGATGCTTAGAAACTTGGTTAACATAAATCCTAATTGGAGATAATATTACCTTGAGCCGAACAACGATGATTATTTGTCGAAGCAACATTATAAAAACTGTCGTAAGGTGCGAGTCAAAAAAGCCCTAGACAAGCACATGATCCATAATAGGTGGAAGTCGCAGTCTTTCCTAAGTTATGAGAGAGAAACACTCGTAAAAATACGATTCTGACGTATAAAATTGTAAAATCTGAGACTTGGGACGTATACTAACGTATACGTTAGAGATAGAAAATAATAAATAAGTGTACTGGACGACTAAAAGGAAAAGATAGAAAGAATGAAGAAGACAACATTCAGAACAATCGTCTGCAAGGGGCCTAAAAAAACATTTTGATTAGTCGCATCGATGGTGTTTTTTAGTGCAATCCGCTTAGGTTGCCACTAACTGCTCGTTGCTTTCCTTTGCATAATTTTCTGAGACTGCCGTTATTGACCCTTATTATGCCGCTAAAGGAGGAAGGTTGAGTGGATGTTTAACTTACCGAACTAATAACACCATGAGACCTGAAGCGAAACGGCTGATAAGAAATGCAAAACGCTTCAGTGAGATTTTCTACAAGAAAGGGCTAGAGAGGGGCGTACATAAAATAAAAATATAATCGTGTTTAATGTACTACGGTCTTTAGCACTCATCAGGTAATAAGGTCCGAGATACTTAGTATGAAAAAAAAATATAAGGATGATCCGGCCCTCAGACTTATCGGAAGTGTTTTTGGAAGCTCAGAGAATCCCTAAAGCTAAGCTTCGTTCTCTTTTTCTTTGGTTCTAGCGTGATTATGTGTATATGGGATAGTAAATACAGTTATAAATAACTTTAGGGACAGTAATTAGTTACAATAGATTATAGTTTTGTTGTTGCGATATCACGTTACAGTGGTTTGTTTGAATATTTGGCAGGGTTATCCCCTATCACCTCTACTTTTTTATGACCGGCCATAGTAGAATGAAAAACAAATTAGAAGAGCGCAATTTATGTTTTGATACGTCATATATGGAGAGAGGGGGAGAAGTAAACAAAGTTATGCCTGGAATGTTCTACGTAGACGACATTGTACTGTTAGCAGATAGCCGGTTTCGGCTACAGGAGCTGATTAGATCTGTGGAGAGGAAGAAGACTCTCTGGGCCTAAAATTCAGCAGCCACAAGTGGGGAATAATGGTTTATAACGATGAGGAGGGGGACCTGCTGAAAATTCAAGACGTTTTAATAGAACACGTAGCGAAGTATAAGCACCTAGGAGTGTGGTTGAATAAGGGGAAACAATACTTAGAAGAGCGGGAAGAAAATATGCCAAAGAAAGAAAAAAGGAATGCAGAAATTATACAGAATAGGGCGCTATGAAATTACTATGGATATGAAATTGTTAGGGGAATATCGAAAGACGTCATGGTGTATAGGTTATCGTTTGACAATGCGGTATTATGCGTAAAATCTGAGGTGCAGTCAAATTTGGAGACTCGGCAGAGGAGCGTGGGCAGACTGAACCTGGCTGCGCACCAAATTAGAGATTGCAGGGAGACATGGGCTGATCATGTTTCGAGGCAAGAGAGGCGATTAGTAAGCTCAAATTCGAACAAAGGCTAGACACAATTGAAGATACACGATGGGCGAGAAAGGTACATAAGCATCTATCGTAAAGAGTCTGAACACTAAATAGATAAACCGAACCCGAAAACCGAAATTCAAATACCAAGAGTCAAGTGCTCGTGCAGAGCAGACTACCTCTGTGAAAAAGAAAGTAAACGAAGCCGAGATAAAGATGTGGGAGGAAAGAACGCAGGAAAAATCAGCTTTAATTAGGTATAGGGACAAAAACATAAAATAAGTAAGAAGCATTGGTATGATAATTCACGGGGGAGCTCATTGTTATTCGAGTCTAGAACGGGAGTATTTAGGACTAGGACATATAAGACAAAGTATGAAGAAATAGATACTAGGTGTGCCGTATGCCGAGGGTAAGACGAGACAATAGAACATGTGGTGTTGATGTGCACATGGCTTGCTCCCACCCTCCAGGAAGGGGCGACGGTTTTAGCCGGAGCGCTGGAGATTGTAGAGGAGAATAGAAGAATGGACAAGTGTATTTTAATACCAAAAAGGAGATTGGAAGACTGATGGAAATTATCTAAGGAGAAATGAATCACGCACAACTAACTGATAAAGCTGGGGACAGGCGGGACAGAGGAAAGTTGGGACTCCTTCCCGCGTGGCTCAGGCCCAAAGTCTCCACCATGTTTCCCAGTCGGCCCAGTGCCGGGGTGACGCCGAGTAGGTATGACCAGAGAAAAATTGGCGACTCCCTCGCTGGGAGGAAGAGGCGGGCGTGATGATTTTAGTTTTTTTTTTTTGCCCGATCCGCCAATGGTCATCCCGGTGATATGCCACACCGCCTGGTGATAGTTACGAAATTGCAGAGGTTAAGAAAATCGGGGAAGGAAAGATATCGCACTTTTAGTTTCTAATCTCGAGGCTAAAGGGCGCAAGCTAGCGCTTGTTATAAAGGGTACAACCGTTAGCATCCTTCCATAATATAAAGTAGGGCTTTATTGTATTGACAAAGCCTAATCGAATTTTAATAGCATTATGAGTTATTGTTTTTCATCTGTTCTTCAGAATGTACCGTTCATATATTAATCCTTCATGCCTGTCGCATGGCTAATTTGTTTGAGTGCTATGACTGCGGTCGGTGTAATGGCCGTCTGGCAAAGCTACCTTTTATAGCGGTGGTCATTAAGGCAGGCAATAATACAACTGCTGGATTCGGGAATTGCAAGCAGTGACATTACCCTACTCAGGACGCACATAGACTTGAAGCATAACTGTGCACCCGCGGCAACGTAATTAAACGCCTATGCGCTTATTTTTTAACAAATGACTCTTTTTGAAAATGTAAAAAAAAAAAAAAACGAACGGCACAATGCATTCGCCTTTTCCGATACACCGGAAACTAGCGGAATATATTAATATAACATTATAAGAGCGGTTTCTATCGTGTACACCCGACTTTTAATTTTATATAATATTAATGCGTACATCACTTATCTATATTCGGTTCTTATTAGGTTCTTTCTTCTGTACTTGTGGGTCATTAAAGGTGGACGATAAACAAATTATCAAAGGCAGACAGCGTAGAAAGATACGAAACAGAGAGAAACATTGTGTAGCATTTGACATCACGCTCTAGCGCCGTGGATAGATTTACCAAGTAAACCTATCGGCACTCTCTTTATGTTAGTCTAGTGATAAAACTTGAAGCACCCGGATTATTTTCTTGAACTTAAAGAGACTCAATTGAATTGTCTCCTTTGCTCGCATGTTTCTGGTACAGATAGAAATAGGGGCTTCATACAAAACCTTCCGTCTGCCCTGATATGGGGTTCATAGTTCTTTTTTTTTAATATATTTATCTACATGCCGAAAACGGCTACGTTCTTCACGTGTTTAGCCGAAAACGACTAAACATAACGTCAATACGAAGACATATTCTTTAGCATGAATTCAAGCTGCAGTAATACTATAAATTTTTTACAATTATTTGTACAATCTTTGAGACTCGGTTGTCTTCAATTTATTGTCATGTTAATCAAATATTGATTTCACAGTTCCTGTTTTAGTTGATGCAAAACCTTTGCCACCTAATCGTGTTTTGGGCTTTCCTAAATACTCGAACTGTGGGCCGTGAAATTTGATGCACTTTACTATGCCAGGAGAGTGTAAGTGAGGTTAAAGATAAAAATTTAATTACTCTATGACAAATGTCAAAGGGTAGTGCATCATGTGGCTTGCGCCATGGCTGTTGATGAGCAGAAAAAATGAATGAATAAATGATTGAAGAGAGAGGGCTCTTTTTTTTACAGTTAAAAAGGTTTGCCACGTAATGGCTCTTCTGTAGATACAACCCCGTTGTGAACAAACCAGAAAGAAAATAATAGAGTTTTGAATGATCTATTTATTATAGTCAGATATTTCTGAGTGCATCTTTCTCTCTGAAACAGCTTACCATTATGGTGTAACGACATAAGTGAGAACTAATGTATGGGTCCTTGCCGTAGATGGGACGTTTATTTTCAAGCTCGAAAAACGCTTGAAAACGCCGTGCTCCTACCGACGTGTGCGTCAATTTGTCTTGTTGTCTGTCAACTTCCAACATACGCAGGGTTCAAAGTCCAAAGAAAATACCAAGAATCTTCCTCCTTGCAATGAAGCGTTTGATAGAAAGATGATTAAATGGCACAACTTCTACAGAGCGAAACACGGAGTACGCAAGGTTGTTCCAGATTTAGAGGTGAATATTTGTTTTTTATAAGTGATTTACGAAACGCACATCTCATATAGAAAGTAGCACATTAAGAAGGCTTAGTCTGCACTATCGCATAAAATGAAGTGTAATCGAATGTCTTCATAATATATTGAAAGTCTCTTAGGGCTACCTTTTCATTAATAATAATAAATTAGTTTAACAACTAGTAATAGAGTATGTTTAACTGGTGATGGGCTGACAACATTGAAAGGGGCCGACACTAGGACATGTCCGGTATATTTGCCGGTCCATTTGAGGGCTGATCTGGCACATTATTTTGAATTTCATTGTTAATTTATTTATTATTCAATATATTACACCGCGAAGGGTTTTACTACAGCGTAATGACTACATTTGTTTTGGAGATAGGATGCAGAATTAAATGAAATAGCTAAGGTATAATCCTAAGAAATAAAAGCGCGATTTGTTTGTACTTTCCAACTAAAACACATGCAGCGTTTTTTTTTAATCGGCAACATAGCACCATTCATAATTGACGCAAACAAGAGAGTAACCGATTTATACTACTGCAACGAAAGGTACACATATTGACCTGAGTATCGGTAGTAAATTTTTGCGGACCGACCATTGTGTTTATGACAAAAATAAACCTTGTCAAGGGACTAATACTGTCAAAAAAGAAAACACATTACCAAATGTTCCTTATCACCTAGTTCCACACTAACATTGAAAAAGCGAACTGTCATTTGATCCGAGGGGAGCTCGGTGGATTCGACTAAGACTTCATGCCAGGGCAAACTTTATGGCACACCGGCGCTTGCAAGCTGGCGGTAGGATAATGATGTCAATGCTGCTCATATATTGCATATTATACATTTAGTGTCTCGTACTGCTAGGAATTATAATTACACTCAATTCTTATGCGTTTTCACGTCTACATGTGGAAGGTTTAGCATTTTTAGCGGAACATTGGACCAGGCTTCCTCGAATCCAGCAAGCACGTAGTGCCCCAAGTACCATACATGCCTTGCATATTTTAAGGAAGTGCTTTAACAACATGGTACAGGTTAACGTTAGATTTAGTGTAGCGTATTGGGCATAGAGAAATCTTGTATGAAAACCTTTTGCTATCAAAATCAAAGTCAAAGTTTATTGAGACAGCCGTCCAGAAATACAGAGGTCTCGGTTGCCGTCACAAAAGGCACCGACATGCCTGACGAGTCGACAGCCACCCCCCCCCCCCCCTCCACACACACACACACACAAACACACACTTCTTTATTGCCGGATCATTCAGTATGTCCAGACGAAAGGGATGTCTGGAAGATTACAAAAATCCACTTCATCACAACAAATGAAGCATTAAAACCCATAAGCAGTAAAAACACTGTATACAAAGACAAGACCAAGGAAATAAATCCAGTGTCCTCCACGCCGTTACAAAAAAACAACGTGCGTAAGTCAATTATGCAACCGGGTGTGTCAAACAAGTGAAACGAAAAGTTTTCGATCAATAGTTCTTCCATTAGAAACAGATATATCTAACTAAATTTCTCTATACAAAAGGAAACTTACGAGAAAAGAAATCAAAGCGATAATACAGCAGATTTCTAGAGATTTCAGTATTAAGGAAATAAATTAAAATTTATAATATATCAAATGGCAGTGCCTTTACATGAGCATTCTTACAACTGAACATTGCACATGAAATGTACAATTTATTTTACTTGAACAGCTTTGTCGATATGCTCAGCAGTGGGCGAACGAGTTGGCAAGAATGGACACATTCAGACACCGTTCAAATAGCCCGTACGGAGAGAACATCTACATGAGCTTTAGCTCGAAGCCAGGTCATCGGGCATCGGGTGAGTAGTGTCGCCGCAACACGACAATGTCGGCTTGTGCGCCGTGTAGTGCTAAGAATGTGGCGGAGAATGTTTGCCTTGGTCGTTTACCTCAGCGCCAGAATAACATCATTAGTAAACGTAACATTTAGTGGAAATAGAAAGTGGAAGTTTCAAATTAGCTTCCACGGCTATTTATTCCTCGCGAACGTTCAGACAGACCGAGGCTTTGAATAGCTAGCCCGATTGTCGATGAAGCTTTGAAACGTTTGCTGAGAACCGAGTGTCGAGGCGGAGTGCGTGTGGCGTAGGTTTCGCGTAAGAATCGTGTTTTGAAACATTCACGTTCTGAATTCCTGCCCGCCTAGTCAGGGCGCGACATGTTCTATTAATGTAAAATGTGATTTTGCATGTCTTAAGTTATCCAATCGTTACTCGCAACCCGAATGTCGTATTTTTAGTTAAAAGTGCCGCGATAATGACTAGGCTGGAAAGGGTTAGTAAAAAGCAGTCGATTCTATGAGACAATGGTTCCAGTAAAGCAACGCAAAATCGCAATGTCACGACGTTCATCATCTTTCTGGGCGTGTACTCTCATTGAATACAGCTAGTAAGCGCAATAAACGCACCTAGATCTTGCGGTTTTACTTTCTGTGCTTATGTGTATGTCTAATAACCTTTTACTGCCCTTTGACTTTAAACACTTGTAGAACAGTCACCTGAACAAAAGAAGCATCAATTTAAGTAAAATAATTATTCGACGATAGCTAAAATTATAAATAGGCAACAGACTCCTACATGATTCAAACGCGAGCAATATTCGTCATTGGATCAGAAAAAAGAAGAAAAAAAAAAAAACACGGCGGAATTGTTTTATTGATTATACTTCGGGTCATTTTAAGTTCGAGCGGGGCCAATAGCTAGAAGCAACACGAACACATAGAACACGCAGAACTCATAAACTAAAGCTCGATGTCACGACGTATTATTCGCGCTTGATCGAATCAGATGGCGGTAACACAAGTTTGGAAACACAGAACAGGCGGTGATCTAGTGCTTTTCGAGAATCTTGATCGGCCCCCTTAGCTTGTAGCGTTGGTAGCACTCGGCCTCTAGGTGAAACGGAATATACGAATATGCGAGTTGTGGCTCAAATAAGATAATTCTGCGGCATGTAGAGTTTTAACGGTACGTGGGAACGTTTCGACAACCGGTTTCTTGGAAGTGCTGAAGTTAAAAATTACACTGGGCTACATTATTCAAATCATTATCCACACAACCCTATTAATAACACTATCCTCGGGTCATAACGACGTGGCTTGCTTGTGAATTAGCAAACTACTTTCAAAGATACTTTCCTCAATACTCCCCCCCCCCCATGGGAGCGCATATTTTGGCGGGAGCCGAAGAATTACCTTGACCGCTGAATGACGTTAAAGCCCAATCACGTGAGGTGCTTTTCAGGCCCCTCAGCCGCTTCGGCGTCTCCCAGCGTTAAAGCGCGTCGCTCGAGGCATAGCCTCCTCTATACTCACAAAGCCGGGCAGTTCTACGACGGAGCCATAGATTGCCCGGTCGAAAGATTTGGAGCGCGAGGACCTGGTAGCACAAAGCATCAAAGAGTCATTTCCCGGGAAACCTGGACGTCAGCGCACAGCTTTTGCAGCGGCGAGAACCCGAAACACACTTGTTCGCTCGAAAGAAGCGCGTTTCGGCGTCTCGCCACAGCGGGGCGCCAGTCACGTGGCTCTCCTCTCATCCATTGTCTGCCGCTCCACCTTCTCCAATTTGGCGGCCGCTTCTCGCGACGATCTGCCAGGCTTTGTCACTATACAGGAGGCTATGCTCGAGGTCACACACACGCAACAATGTTAGGTGCGTCAGGCGCCGATGTCTGCCTCGGCCAGATCTCGGCTATCTCGGCGTCGCGCCGGAAGTAGCATGCCAGGCAGCGACCAATCAGAGTCAGGCGGAGCGGAAGTGAGGCCAGGCGCGCCTTGTGGAGCATTCCCGTCAGTCTCCGCGCAGATGCGTGCAGTCGTGCGCATCAAGCTGTACGATAGTCTCAAAACCACGCGCTCTCGCAGCAGTGCGGGTCTGCTGCTCAGGGGAAGCAACGCTAGCCTCGACAATGTAGCCGAAAATAGTTGACGCGGAGTATAATCTCTAAATCAACTATTTTGTGCAACACTACACTGTAAACAGGTGTTTTTTGCCGGTTGTCCGATGATTCAGGCCTAGTAGATCTGGCGTCACTGAGCAGTGCCCAACCGACGCGAGCTGGTGCGCTTCCCCGCGGGGTTGGTTGCCCTTTCTCTAGTCAGTTCCGATGACGCGGAGAGACACCGACGCCGACGAAACGCGTTTGTGTGGTTCGGCTTTTAGGCTCAATGGGGAGGTCACTCGCACGAGGTCGAAAATAAAAATGCGGCCATACCGGGGACACCGAACCAATTTTGCCGGCCGGCCAATCTACAATTTCTTGCCACCTTCTCGCATGGAGGTTCACATGTGAACGCCGAAACCGTCATTGAGTCGATGACTCGATCAGTGGACGTTTCACGCTTGTACTAAGTGAGCCATTTGATGACTGGCGATTTCGGGTGTCCCCTATGCGCGAGATGCGAGGGCGTGAAGAAAAGCGAAGATGACTTGGTCGACGAAATTGCTGCGCTGTCCCCCGTACAACCGCGATTTAGATCTCAACCGAGTGACCTCCCCTGCCAGCGCTGTTCCACTGAGCTCAACATCATGGGGCAGTTCTTCTGCTGCCGCCAGTATAGTGTTCTCTTGAGATAAGACAGGTCGCGTGTTTTCTATAAGTTTTCGCGAGCATGAATGACTCAATTATTTGTACCAGGAATTGCGCAATATTTTGTACAGCAATATTTGTTTTTTCAAAGACGCATGACCCAATTAATGTACCAAACAAATGACCCAATGTTTAATTTAAATTTTTTTTTTTTAAATTTAGGAACCAATCACATACCATAATCTTGTTCTACGCAGTTTAATTACGAGCCCAATTTGAAACATATTTAGTTTTTTACTTTTTATAATTAATAATAATGCCGGAAACAGAGCAATCGCAGGCATAAATGACTAAATAATAGCTGAATATGGATGCCGCAATAAATTATTTGTCGGAATTGTGGTTTCATCTCAATTTAAGCCCCATTTTGGGGTTCAATTATTAATTTTGACCACAAATATATATATATATATATATATATATATATATATATATATACACACATATGCTCTTGGTTTGTTTTCCACTTGTACCCTGCATCTCACTCTTATATATATGTGTGTGTGTGCGTGTGTGTGTGTGTGTGCTTTGGCACAATATTTGAAATGAAAGAGAGGGAAAACGGCAAGCTTGGCGGATTTGTTTTGTTTTAAAGTTATTGGCCATCGTAGCGGGCGAGGCGATAACTATCGCTTTCCCACCTGCCGGCGATCGCATGTTTGTCCGGTGGCTATTTTGTCACTTCTCAAACTACCCCACTAGGACTCTTCTTGACACTCTGAAAATACACTTATTATCCATAATAGATAAAAAAAAATATTGTACTTTAAAATAATTTTTATATTGTTGAAGAATCTGCCCTTGAGGAGTTTTGGCCACGTTTGGCAAGTTGATATCACCAGAAAGCTCACTCTTAGCTCTTTGTATTGCGGAAAGCTTCGATATAATATGTACAAAATTAAATCCGTCGCATACATTTGAGTAATCGAATGTTTAAAAAGCTAAGAAATTCGGGCATATGTTCTTTAAAAAAGCCAGTTTTTTTTGCTTTATGTTTTATAATGGCAAGGTATAATTGGGATTTATCAGGAAATATGAAAAAAATATAGCATTTTGTTTTATGACCGCAAGTCAACTTTTATCTTGTCTGTTTTTCTCGCGACTGGCGTCCTCGCTTGGTACTATCTGGCCAATAATGTGGCATAGGTAGATGAATTACCTAACATTATTACTAAAACACCGACGTAAGTTCAAGATTTTTGAAATTGTGCGTAATGCGGAGTAAAATTTATTTACCAAATTATCAATATGGCGATCCCACGACAGATGCTCAGAGAAAATTACGCCCAGCGTTTTGTGGTGCTTAACTATATCTGGCGCGCTTATTCAATGACCGAAATGAGTGCCTTGGTTTTGTTTACATTAATTTTAAGGCAATTTACCTCAATCTGCCAATTGCGCGAGAATATCGTTCCCTTAATAATTAAGCGTTCTGCGTCTACGCCCGAAACAAAAAGGCTTATATATTACAAACTGTGCTAGAGTACTAACCTTTACCACGTCGTTTACAGAGGGCCCAGTATGCTAGAGGCACGCCGCAGGTTACGGCTTTGAGAGAAGAAGATCATGCTGACACACTGCTGGCGATTTAGGAATTGAAGTGCTGGACCACGTATTCCATAACACTTTAATTTATCAAGGAGTATTTGATGATTGAGGCAGTCAAACGCGTGTTAATTGCTTTCTGGAGTAAGAACTCTGTCGACCTTTTACTTGGGCGTCAGTTATTATTTCATATTGGCATATCATGAATATGAAAAAGTATAGCATTTTGTTTTTATGACCGCAATTCAAACTTTTATCTTGTCTGTTTTTCCTCGCGACTGCGTCCTCGCTTGGGTACTATCTGGCCAATAATGTGGCATAGGTATAATGAATTACCTAACATTATTACTAAACACGACGTAAGTTCAAGATTTTTGAAATTGTGCGTAATGCGGAGTAAAATTTATTTTACTCAGCAACAAAGCATGCAGTTTCACAACACCATTTAACAAGATTGAATCTTTATTTGTGCCCATATAAACAAATATATTATATATAGTTTTATATTTATGATAGACATAATTCGAGTTCCAAACGTACATAGGTGAAATTTGATATGAGAACGTAGTTTCGCTAGAAGTTTCATGTCTATAATTTTGGTTTCTCAACTCGGGGATAATAGATGATTACAATTAAAGGAAAATCTCAGGTCGTGTATTTTTCTTGTCCTGTACCAGCCTGTTTGACATCTGCACATTGGTTCATGAGCTCGCCCCGGGGTGGCTTGCTCAACGCAAAAACGCTACGAACCAATAGTAGAGGGTGGTGATGAACAAGGTCATCGCAATAGCAATTTTACCAAAACATTTGAACAATGACCACCTCGAAGCGAGCTCAGAAAGCAGTCTGCGGACAACAAATATCCGGTATAGGGCATAGGAAGCGAGCAAGCCGGCCGTGTCGCGGCGGTCGCCTATTGTTCGCCGCGACCTAGCGGTAGCCGCCGCAGGAGCACCGGGGAGCAATGGCGACGAACAGCACGGCGGACAGTGTCCCCGTCGTGATTACGACGGAATTTAAGGCAGTTACGAATTCGGAAAGTTCCTTCGGTAGCCGGTGCCGCCGGCGCAGAATCATCGGGAAGTAACAGCAACGAACAGCACAGAGGACAGTGGGCGATTACGAATCCGGAAGGCTTCTTCGGTAGCCGGTGCAGAATCATCGGGGGGAAGCAATGGCGATAAGCAGCACAGCGGACAGTGTTCCCGTGGTGATTACGACGGGGTTTAAGGCGGTTACGAATCCAGAAAGCTTCTTCCGTGGTGCCAATGTGACGAAGGGAAAACTTCATGAATCTGGCCGCGTGAACGACGTGAAGGAGGTCCGTTTCGACGGACAAGTGGATGTCACGGAGCGCCGTACTCCCAAAACAAAATTAAGCGCGCCCGCAAAAAATTTACTTGGCGTTGAGTGGACTGCGGTAATTATGTACGTTTATTTCTGAATCAGCTTGACAATAACTGGGCGATTTTTTTCGCGCCGTTCCGCGATTCCCACTACTATCTTTTTTTAGGCTGATGGAAACATCCAAGGGTAGGCTTGGGTGGGCGACCGCATTCCGCTTCTCGATTCCGGTGAAGTATTTGCTGCATACTTTAGAGTTTGCCGTCGGTGTCGATGCTGTTCCATCGTCACTAGAATAGAAAAAAAGTTAATTGTATTATTCGTCAGCAGCTTAAACAAAGCGCAGACTGGAAGGTAAGAAACGCCACTAACCTGTATGGACGCACAAGTCGCACCCAGGTCGCGCAGTACTCCGCCTCGTACGGCTTCGAAGGGACGATGTAGTACTTCGTGCCGTACGCGACCTTGCACGTACTGTTGCAGCTGACCACGCATCAATTGTTGCAGCTTTTTTGGTGCGGAATAGCCATCTCAGAAATTACAGCACTAACCCACTACAACGCACAACCAACGCAGCGACTGGCAGAAGCTCCCGATGCAACGGACCCGTTTGCCGCTAGGGGCGCCCTGGTCGGGGCTTGAATTAGATCCGCACGGTTCCTATAGGAAGTGCACAGCCGCCGTTTTTGCTTTATTTGTAATACGTTTCCACCTCAGAGTTGATCTCTGAAAAAAATAGTCATAATAATTCTTGCGAAACTACGTCCGCATACCCATTTTTAGATATGTACGTTTGCTATTGGACTTTTGCAAGGCGTGCCAGAGGTGTTGGTCTTTACGGCCGCACTGTACATAACGGATTTTAATTTGTACGAATATTAATACGTTTGAATCCGATAAAAATAGGCCAGTTTGTGCTTTTTGGCAATATCAAGGGTATTAAAATATCTTAAATTGGTCACCCGTAAGGAATTGACAAACTTTACTAAAAATAACCAAAAAGGGAGTTGAAGTTAGATACTTTTTCAATACTTATTATAAAATACTAGATATATTTTTTATATCATTAACGGTTATGAAAGCTTTTTCCAGAGCGCCCTCAGGAGAGGTCTAAGGCACTAGTGCGAGAATTGACAAACTAGCGAGAGATGAAACATGCGATCCCCGACGGCTGAAAGAAAAGTTCGTTTTCGCCTCGGCCGCTTCAATTATAAATACTTGTAACTGAAATACAAATACTACGCCACGTTTGCCGTGTGCGCTCTCTTTCATTTGTAGAATGCTTCCTAAACATATGTTTGTTGGTTAAAAATTAAAAATTCGACACCGATCCCGTGCCTTCTGGTGAGTCACGTTTGCTTGACCCGTTTCGGTTGCGATTGGCTTTGCCTTCGAGTTTGTCCCCACTGCTGCCAGCAATTACCGCACCATGCGCGTGTCGTCTTTTTCTATTTATTTTTTCAGCAAAGAAAGCAGTCAAGTCTTGGTATGACGAAATTAAGTTCTACTCGTTTGAACATCCTCGCTTCAGCGGCAAAACGGGCCACTTCACACAGGTCGTCTGGAAGAACTCTCTGAAAGTGGGCTCGGGAAGGGCGAAGTCGGCAAGTGGGAGGTCCATCGTCGTCTCCAACTACTCTCCCCGCGGGAACAATATACGACGAATGAGAAAAAATGTGCTTCCACTAATTGAGACGGGGTCGAAGAAGGCGACGTTTTAATTAAAGTGTTGCCATCTTAACTCTATCGAGTCACTTATTTCTTCCGGATAATATTGTCGCCCACGTCATGAAGGCAAGACAGGGTTGGCTACATTTGCGCGTTCTCTTACACAAGACTAACAGTGAAAAAAAAAACAACAAAAAAAACAGGAGGGGTGGAGGATTGTGGGGTTTTTATGCTTGTAGTTAGTAGGCGAGTTACGGCGGAAATAAACAAGCCGCCCGTCAATCGCAGGTTCGCCTAGTTAAAGGCTTATTTTTCAGTTCTAAATTAATATTTGTTTTTATTTGTGACAATGTAGGAAACCCCGCCCACACAACGGGCTTGCTGCCTAGGAGGCGTTGCTAAATGTCACAGGTTTTACCCATCTCGAAGCCCCTTTTTAAGTCCATATGAATGTAGAACGCATCGGCAAGCACCATCAGTGGAGCGTTGGGTGTGACATACCACGACGTGCACACGATTTTGGCGAGGGTGATGGTGGCTGACCGGCATCGGGCAATAGAAGGTTTTTGAGTTCACTTGTCGGATCTAACAGTACGTGCGGGGTATCAATAATATAACTGTAAGGTCGAGGTGACTGCCCCAGATGACTTCCATTCATGTTGCCCAGGCGAGTATACGATCCCCTCACACCATTATACTTGATTTTTAGTATGGTTACACGTCTCTGTAGCTTTTTACTATATCATTATTGGTACCGGCGTTCGAGGTAACGTGACATAGGGCAACTGCACTTTCGCGGTATGACGTATTTTCTAACACCGAATATGTGTTTTAACTTTTACTTTAGAACTCAATAGTTAGGTCATAATTTAAGAACACACGTGCTTGACCTAAAGCGCCAGGGCACACACCCGCGATCCTTCAGAAACAACTCGAGCTCGCCACATTAGGAGAAGTTAGAACAAAGCAAGGAACTTCCTGTTGGTTCTTCATACGAATTTAAGAAAACAAAAACAGCTGTACATTTTTTTTTTTAAATTCTTGTAAACAACATGATATATAGGCTAGTAAGGCAACTGATACCCACCAAATTACTAAGAATGTTCAGGTAACAAAAAGTGCCGTGAAATTCTGAAATACTTATTGCTTATTTACGGTTGTTCGACTATTTGCCTTTAGGAGCACAAAACGCGTGAGGGCGCATTTATCAAACCGATTTCCCGTTGTTCAGAATAGCGGCTGCAAGTTAGCTGATGGGTAGCGAGCGTAATTTTCAAAAATGATATTGTAAACGTTTCTATCGGCTTCAACGCTTTATCCACACGCGCTTCTGGCTTTGCGCAACGTCCGCATTACCTATCTAACCTTTCATCTAGTAAATTTGATTAAGTATTTTTCTAATTGAATATTCGGTAGATCAGTAGCACCACCGAAGGAATGGTGGGGATTATATATTTTATGATTGTTGGTACATACACGAAAAGTGTAGACTGGTAGATGGCTCCATGGGATAAAATTATTTTATAGTGACAGAATATGCGACTAATCATCGGAAGCATTTGACGACCAGGGCGAACAATGATTAGATTATAATCAAGCAAAACTCAGTCTTTAGCCATGTCTAAAAATGTGTTCACATATTGCTCTTGGTAGTGCACAAACCGTTCGTGGGTTCTTCATAAATAGGGTCGCCTTTCCTGGGCGTATATTCTACACTGCGCGACAGTAGGCGCGAACACGACGTCGAATCTTTTTCCCATTTTAATTATTTTTTCTCTTTAGGTAAGTGCGCTAGACGATCCCACTCAACCGCCCTAATAGTTTTGATAAAAAAACCTCAATTATTAAAAAGAAAAGGCGACTGTTTGTTTGTGTTGCGCAGTGTACATCGAGCAATACCCGGCCTAACGAGCTTCCGTCGAAGCAGGGTCGATTCTTGTCAAGGTTCCGAGGCCGCCAATCTTGCGCTGATGAATCTGACCGGAAGACCTCCCGACCGCTCCGTTTGCGCTCGACAACATTGGGGGAGGGAATATTCTCTCGGCAAAGTCCAATTTAGTCGGCGATAGCGTGACACAAATGCCGCTTCGTGGTCGTCAAAGTCACGTGACCCTGTCACGCAAAAAAGCTGCGCATCAGACCTCTGCGAAAACAGCTGCCGGCAAAAGAAACCGCGCTCGTAGACTAGTGCGCAGCCGGCTGTCTTTAGACACTCCGGTCTCGTAGCTCGTTTTAGCATCTGTGCACCTTCGTACGATCAGCTCAGCGTTCAGGTAATGTAATCAAATTTATTTCGCGTTTTAAGGACACAACGATTATTGCTTCATTTGAATCATCGACAGAATCCTTTCCGCGAATTCCTACGACTGTTTAGTGTATAGTTTAGAATTCTCGCTACAGGGTTTTGAAAAAGGTTGTGTTCAAAAACCGGCGTGACATACCACGAAACAGCAACGGACTGACACGCCTCTAATTTGTTATGGTCACTGAAAGATGTAGAAATTCAGGGCGTGCCCATGACAATGGGGTCTTATCCGGTAAGAATGCTAAGACACTAATCGGGATGCGAGAAGCCTAAGCCTATTAAATGATTCTTAACCCTGCGATTCTTAAAGGGGCGGTGCAACGATTTTATGATTAAAAGAATTTGCATCTTATCATTTTTAAGTTGTTTATCGTGTCCCGGAGGATAGAGAAATCACCTCCTTCATTAAAAATGTCGCGATTCCGCTGCACAATCGCAAAGCAAAAGTCGAGCTTTTTCGCCCACCTGCAGCCCCAAGTGGCAGCCGAAGGAACTCCGGCGAAAAGATTACGTGACCTCGCTCGGCTCTAAGCTGCAGCATAACGCCCGCTATTGTCAGCAGAGAGAGGGAGAGGAAGCGTCCTCCGAGATAGCACGCGGGAACCTACACGGCACTCCGAATGACGTCACTGGGAGTGCGACCAGGTGTGACCCTGAAGACTGGGAGTGAGTTGAGGGGTGCCCGAAATGCCAATATTTATCTTTTTTTTTACGCAACAACTAGGACACGCAGGCGAAATCGGTTTTCTGTTCTTTACTTCAGAAGTGTCAGAGGGCAACTTCCACAAATCTTTGACCGAAGTCCGGAAATCGTTGCACCCCCCCTTTAAGCTGTCAGGACCTCTTTCAGTCTGAGCGACAACACCAAACAGTTCTCAAAGACACTTTAAACACTTTTCGTGAGGAGTCTTTCTGTCCTTAAAACGAGCGAGAGAAGAACATGGTTCTCATAAAGCGGCACTATGTAAGATCGCTTGCGTCGCTAAAACTTCGTGTTCTTTTTATTTTTAGATCTTAATATGTGGATGAGTGTCCGTCGCTCTTTTAAGCTGACGTAGTGGTGCGGGGAATATTGATGGCTTCTTTCAAAGAAGGGTTAGATAATATAGAATTCCTAAAGATTTTGTTTTTTAAGTGTCCTTGCACAAACGCGTGGAAACTGAATATTTTCATAGACCGAACACTTAGCGGCAGCACACTCGGAATATAAGGTAGAAATTGTTCCAAGTGTACTCTAAGACTACCCTTGCGTTCGCTCTATGGCAAAGCCCACTTTCTGTTTATATAACATGTGACGTGCTGTTCACTAAGCCCAGATGCAAAGTATTGGTGCTAGCATGATACAGGTAGGGAATTCCCATATAGTTATGAAGCATAGAATCGCGGAATACCCCATGTCGGTGAAGGCACCGCACCACGGTACTGCACTTTATTCCCACAGTAATCACTTTAGGATGCACTTTATTACCGCATTATAAAACACAATGCAGTCTTTCATAACGTCTGTTCATGCTAACGTAGTGGTTTCAAGCTCGTGTCATACTAGTACGTTCATTTCAGTCCTACTTCCTCGCTGAGCACTAACAGCGACGCAAAAATTTAACTCTTTTCGTATCTTGTGAAGAAATATGTCTATGATGTGCTCAGTCTCTCCTCCCGGAATTCTCCTCGTCACGCGGAAACGCACATACGCGCTTCAGTGTAGTATAACTCATTTGAGAATGCCGTTGGAGACACGTTTATTATAGACACTCGGCCTTGAAACGCGGACCCCTCTCATCCACTGGAACCGAGCCATTGCAAGCCAGACGCGATCACAGCGCCACTCCTTCGGGGTTCGTCCGTTCTGTTAGTTTGTTTGTAGCTTGGGAGCGAGGGTCCGCCACCGGGCCCAGGGGCCGCTACCGACCGAAAAAAATGGACACAAAGTCCGAAACGCACAGCAGCGCTTGAAGAATGGGCGCGAGAGTCTATACACGAACTCAGCTAGCTCTGTGACGTCACGGCGCGGTGGTGGCGCGTCGGTCGCACTTCCGGTCTGGGGCTGTGGGCAGAAGTCCCCAAGCTAGACGTGTATTTCTGCGTTGTTTTAAAAGGAACCAGACAAAAACCTGCCTTCTCGTCAAAACGCCGCGACTGGGGCCGTACCAAAAGTGTCGAGAAAGGTTTGAAGGTCATTTTTCTCGTGCTCGGTTCGTCCAAGAATCTGGATATGTGCCGTGAAAAGGGAAAAGCAGACGCCGTCGGACAATGATTGCTTGGGCGGGAAGTACTTTGGGTTGAATTCATGGATACTTGTGGTCATCAGATTTATTTGTTTTGTTCCAACATGAACGCCAGAAAACCGTGAAGTTGTGCGGACCACCTGCGGACTACGTACAGTGCGTCTTAGAGTTCAAACAGCTGCCTGATCGTTCGAACTGTCGTCTGCTCTTTCAAACGTTTCTGCTTGTCGTCTGCTCTCTTAGACAACGCCGGCCCGTAAACCAAATGTGTGCCCGGTACTTGCGATATGAAGTAAGTGCAGGCCTCAAAAGACTTAAGTTTGAAGGTTGGTAAGCAGGCTCGATGTAAACAGTAGAAACAAGGAGATGCTGGTCATTGTTACCAGTGAGCATCTCCGACTTGTTATGCCTAATTCACTTGGTCCGATTCCTTGCGATTTTCAGTATCAACGTCGACCATCTCAGCTACGGTTCACGCTTTTGCAGCCCGAGCGGCGTCGCGACCGAAAATTGCGAGCGAAATCTCATCATGCGAATCAGGCTTTAGCGTACATACTGCGGCGTCCACGCGGAACAAATCGCCACATGTCACATTATTCACGTGAAGTTTTGCGGTGTAACGAGTCTCGGTAATTTCGCTGACGCCGCTCAAGTAGTCAGACATCGCCAGAAAGACGGAGAATCAACAGTTCGAACGCGAAAAAGGGCAGGGGGACTCACACCGACGCCGACAAAATCGCATTTCAATGGTTTGTTTATGGGCGACGGCGAGCTTCTTGCCCACACCCCCATCGCGCATGCGCGGCGCCGGTGGCGTCCGCTAGGGGCGCTCCGGTTTGTTTGTAAACCTGAGTTGGTGTATAAAAGGGGGGCGCGCCCACGGAACGAGGGAGACAGACCGGGAGCATGGAGACGTGTAGGCTGAACGCCACGCCATCGTTGTACTTGACTACAAACAAACCGTTCCTGCTATACTCATAAATGCAGTTTCTTGTTTTGGAAACCCCGCCTTCGTGTTGTTCCTTCAAGATGGGCACGAAGCAAGGCAACCCTTCCACAGTAGTTTGTTGGTTAACTGGCGGTGCAGAAATAGTGTTGAGGCAACGGCCTTATCCAATGTTTAGTGTGCTGTCATAGGTACGAATGCATAAATAATTTTTGACGGAACTAGCAAATGCCAAATCTTGCCCGCCTGCTCTTTCGTCCGTCCATGCATTTCCGTCCATGTATAGTCGTGTATAGGCCACATGACCTACACACCGTTTTAGTTTCCTCGCTAAATTTAGCGGGAAACTTGACGTTACGTAACCCATACACCAGTGCAGTTTCGCCGCTAAATTCGGCGCAGCAATAGATGTCATGTGATTCACGCATCAAGTCAGTTTCCTCGCGTTATGTAGTAGGAAAATTGACGTCAGTTAATCTGACGTCACGAACGTATGCACCAATTCAGTTTCCCCGTTAAATTAAGTCGGGGAAGTTGATGTGACATGACGGGTGCATCAAGCAAGTTTTCCGCTAAATTGATAAAATATCGTCTGTTCGTCACTCCCAGAAACGGGAAGTCTAAAAAATTTTAACGATCGCTCCTCAAATGCTGCCTTTCATGTATTATGGGACTCTGAAGATAAACGTCGCTGCCGATTTTATTCGCCGCTTCAGTGCGCCCTCAGAATTGGACAGCCCGCGAATAATAGGCAAAACGGCGTGACCGTACCATCTTGTCGGTTCCTGTGTGCATTGTTTCCGGAGTTGCCGCTGCGGCGGAAATGGTGCCACTGCGATATACGGTAGTTTAGAGTAACTGTGTGGGCTCCGCCTGCGGAGCAGAGCATTGCAATGGTCTAAAAGATTATACTTGGACAGTTAAGTATATAGAAATCATGCTTATTAATTAAAGAGTTTTCTTTTGTTAGAACTTTCCAGAGTTGCGTCGGCATTGTTTTTTTTTTTTTAGCTTTCTATGTTGGTGTTGGCGTTTTGGAGGGAGCGTTTGCGGGGGCAGGGCGGCCGAGAGGTGGGAGCGGTTCCCCCGCGGTCGTTAAGAAACGTCTCGGGTTTCGGGCTTCTGTTCGGACAGATCCCTGGGTCAGCCCGTTCTTGGGGCTACTTGTGGATGTTAACCAAATGTGCCTGTATATAGAGGGTTTCGCCACTTAGTGTGAGATTGTCGCTTTTTGCCCGTTGTAATAATTTAGCTGTTAGCGCCAGCTAGACTGGGAAAAATGCAGAGAACGACTCTACAAGGATTTTGGGTTTGGCGGCTGGAGCGCCAGGCTGACAGCTCGCCGACCATTGGGTAAAAGTGTACCACGTGGGAGTGGCGGAATTTGAAGGGATTGGTCGGGCCCTGTGTGGGAAAGGAGGCCCCTGCGAGCCTACAAAAAGAGTGGCGAGGGGAGTTTGGATTCGATTGAGAGAAATTGGGGACGGAGGTCGAGACTCTAGACGAGTCAGGATGGTCTCCCAAGTTGGGACTTGTAACTAGTGTAAATAAATGCACATAGTTCTCTACAAGCAGTGAGTCGACCCGTCACTCAACGACGTTCGTGCCACCACGCTCCAGACCATCGGAGCGGAACCTGCCTCCCACACCACTGGGAGGACCAACAACTTTAACTTGGACTATTATGGGATAAGCGAACGTGGCTCTTGTAGGAGCTGCTTCGCGCGTGCTCACTTGTCCCGTATCATTCGGAAGCGCGTCCAAGCGGGCGGAGCGGGCTTGGCCGTCGGGGTTGTTGTGACGTCTGCTTGCTCACGGGCCGCTTTGAAACTGCGCTCGCGTTATAAAAATACCAAAATTACACATATCTACGTGATACACACAAGGTTCAAAACGCTTCCAGTTTGTCTTGCTTCAGCGCAAGATCTACATTGCTGGAGCGAAAGGCGAAACATGTGTCCTGGCTTGAACCCGGCGCTTCGGAAGGCTACTTCCCCGCAAGCGCGAATGTAAAATTTGGTGCGTGTGACTCCTTCTCCGCCAATGAGGAGTTGGGGGCGAACGAGAAAAGAAGGCGATGCTCTAAATCCGCTATTCAGTTACTCTACTTTAGTCGAGCTCGACCCTAAAGTACGGGTTGTAGACAGTTCTCCAGGGCAGACTCCTGTTATTCGTTTCCAACTGTGTTGTTCTATAGTCGGAGGCAGTCGAATAGTTCGGAGGAAGCTCCTCCCAGCTCTTTTTATTTTAGCAGGACGAACGAAGCAGAGGAGGTTGCCTCCTCTCCAGCGTTAGCTCTGCTAAGGGTGAAAGGGTTGAGAGGAGCTTGCCCTGAACTCTGCCATTACGTTGCGCTCTCTATGGTTTAAGTTCCTCGCTCTCCTAAATCTTGACTCTTCGAACGGCCGCAGCGGTTCCGTTGTTGAAAGCAGACGATCTTTCGGAGTCAAAAACCAGGACGCGGGGTTTCGACTTTGCGTACCAGTGCATACTTTTTAATTCTAATTAGAAAGCACACGAACGCACAAATGAAGACCTAGCTTGCAGAGGAGGACAGGAAAACACACACACGAACACAGACACAAACACACACACACGCACACGCGTGCACACGCACATACAAACACGCGCGCGCGCGCTCGCACGCAAAAACGAGGCACGAACAAATGCAAAAACACAAATTACTATGTTACGCGAAGGCGCCCACTCTAGACCGCTGCCACTATACTGGCGAAGGAAGCACTTGTTCCATTATTGATGCAGAGTCGCAGAGTATGCTGTATTACGGGTTTTAAGGTTGTTATAGGGAAACATCACGGAAACCCAACTAAGAGTACCTTGAAATCAGAGCTGGAGTTCACGAGTATTTTTTAAGTGTAAATATAATATAAAGGTGAAAATGAATTGAGCAGAAATATACCGACGCCAACAGAGGGAAAATTCTTTTGTAGCTCGTCGATGTCAAATGAAAGCTAGGTGGTACCGTTCATTATATATCTTTATTATAACAGACACCACCGTGGTTTATGTGACGAAAGCGGGGTAGAGCTCGCTCGCTTAGGGGCCTTCAGGCTTCAGGTCGCTTTACAAACAAAGCCATTTTGCGCAATCTTATCTAGCATCTACTGCATACAAATTGTAACACAAATATTAGTATAAAGTCGTAATTACAAAATATGCATTTTGAGTCAGTCCGCCTACACGTATCTGCTAGTGATACTTTTGTTACTCCCATCGTCAGTTGTTTGCACATACACACACACATATAAACTGTCCATAAACAAAATATGAAGTTGCAACTAATATTTTTTAATCAATTGAGCGGAAAACGTCCCCACTAGAGTTAGCGGAAAACCCCGCCCGCCTTGGAACTAGCATAACGCCTGAAAGGCCAACAATCACCCGTATAGCACAATCTGCTTTAAAAGAACCACAGGCTGCTTGCTCCTTAGTTTGGCAGGTTCTCCGGGCACATTTTCAAGTTAAAAAAAAAAAAAACGAAAAAAAAAAGAAAACACTACAAAACATTTTCCGTATAGAGTACGAAGCTCCATAATCCCTAAATGACGGTTCTCCAAAGCCCATGTAAATCTAATAAGGCAACATATCACCAGACCTAGAAATGTTTTTTACACTGATCTATTGCAGTTTTCCCAGGCTTGTTATTAAAGACCCAACCGCACGTACTATTGTAATTTCGATAGTAGTCATATGGATTCCTCCGGCTTTAGGCAGCGGGGGAGGGCGCTTCAAGTACTCTCAAGTATACAAGAGCGGTAAGAGATTTATGTGGTCGTATCTAGGACTAAGAGATAGCAGAAGCTAATCGCATCCGTCTTGGAACAGAACCATTTCGTGTTGCGTACCTCATATCAGCATTGACGCCTTCACGCGGCAAGGCGTTCTTATCACCAGCAGAGTCCCTTGCCGCACTTCCGCAACACTTCCGCAAGGGACATTATCAAAAACTTGCGAGACCGACGTCTCGTAGGAACGTAAACCTTGGAAAACGCTTCGTAACTCCAGAAAATCTGGAGCGTCCACTTTTCCGGAAAGAGCTTGGAGCGCTAATCGCTGAAATCTATAGAGGGAGCTCGGCCAATCACAAGGCTGAAAGGTTGTTGAAACTTCCTGTCAATCAAAGCCAATCAGAGCTCGGCGTCGTTCTGACATCACCGCAAGTCCGGTGGAAGAAGCGGACGACTTGCTCTCCGCATAGCCACCGACAGCTCAAGAAACACAGGGCGTGGCTTTTTATGTTAATGCTTCTTGATTTACTCTTCGACGTTTATCAATGCCGCAACCTCAATAGCTGCAGACCGATAAGCTTGAGACTCGACACGCCCTCTGCTTCTTATGCTGTCAGAGACTACAGGCAGCGCCTGCTAGAGAACAAAGCCAAAGTGCTGATAGAGATGTCGTCATCAGCGAAGGCCAAAGCTGGTCACAGATTGGACCACGACGATGGCGTAAACTTTTGTCTCAAACTTGACTCGGAGCCGAGTGCTGACGCAGCACTCGCTTTCAATCTGTGTCTAGCGTTGGGTTTCGCTGGTGACGTAAACATGTCGGCATTCGGGCCATGTCTTCCAGGCGGTGTTGCTGCAGGGCGTCCCCAGCGAGCCTCTCACTGTAAAACGAGCCGGAAAACTCGGCGCCTGCTCATAAAAAAAACTTGAGCTTTCACCGAATGTGCACTGGCAGGTCCGTTTTACCGTTTGAAATTTTGAGGCGCAGTTCTATTCCTGTAAAAAACGATAGAGTAAACATCTTGAAAAAGTCTAGGTTGGGCGCGTTCGCAGACGACAGAGTCAACGACACTATTTACTTGTGGCGCCATCTCCCGAGAGGCGCAGCGAGAAGATAACGTATTCCGTTGTCCGCTCGCTCCGCCTATTGGGAGTTGGGGCTACAAGTTAATGGCGTTGCTAACTCGGTCTTCTGCGGACGCGGTTCGACGTTGACTTTGGTCATTGTTCGTTGCTCTCAGACTCGTCACCCATTTCGCATATGAAAGGTTCATCCACGTACGTTTTCTACGTTTTGCCGTCCCGGAAATTTTACTACCGCTCCATAGCCACTGAAATTACTGAAGTCGCAGATACGAACGCCGAAGTAATCCAAAAAAGCAAAAAGCGCTACCATTAGAAGTTACGCCCAAGGGTCGTCAGTGATTGTACAATAAATGATTTTAGGTACGCGTCTTCAATATATTATACGCAATAAAAGAGTATATAAACAATGTGAGTGCTATTAACCCCAAACGTCCGTAGGAAACTCCCGAGCTGCAATAACGCTGCACTTCTGTGAAAATCGCCAATAGTGACAGCTAGGTCATAGTGTTTCAAAATAGTTTCCTATAGTCACCCAAATTAAATTTACTCCGATCTTTCCAGCTTTGTCGAAGTTTTGGCAAGCCCTATCTCGCTCGAACCTTTTCTTTGTGGTAATTATGCTTTCGGACGAGCTCGTATGAGAACACTCGGATCTCTGGAATGTAGAAAGGGCTGCGTTCCACGAGGGAAATTCGGCCGCTATCTGCTTTGATAAGGGAGCCGATTATAACTAAACAAAGCGCAATAAAGATGCACGCACTCGCGCTCTTATCTGCCATAACCATATATCTACGCAGATACTTATCCGTGAAGTTGATTGCTCGAGCTGCCCGTGTGACGCTCAGCCTTCGACGTTCGCGTGACGTATGTCACTTCTACAGCTGTTGCAATAGACCGAAAAACAATTCTATGACCGGAGGTTCTTGGGTGCGGCGATAAGTCCGCGAGTTGAACTCAGAAATAGCAATGTGAGGGAGTATTGCGTACGCTCCGTGAAAACAACCCCTGACGTGTTTGTGCCTTATCATTGACTCGTTTAACTGGATTTCGGTGAAAACTTCAAGCTGTCTTTGATTATACTTTTCTGCATAAGATAATCTCAAAGGTTTTAAATAAATTGTAAACATAGATTTCACGAGGTAATCCGTGGTAATCCAGAGCCACATCTGCATGCTTCGTACGTTTTATGCAAATTCTCATTAAAGATCTTTGTTCCAGTCCAACGGGGCGAACAAAACGTTGCTTTTATTTTCTGCTTAAAACTCGTTTCCCACAAGCTTGGGTGTATGGAGGACATGACGACGTTTTTTCGTACGACGACATAAGGAAGAACGCTATGCGGGGAGCAAGTCGTCTGCTTCCTGCGCAGGAGATTCGGTGACGTCAGGAAGACGCCCAGCTCTGATTGGCTCTGCTTGAAGGATAGTGGGTAGACCTCAAAGCAAGCTGCCTCGAGGTCTACACACTATCTTTCTTTCAGAACCAATCAGAGCTCGGAGTTCTGACGTCACCGCAACCCCTGCAAAAGAAGCAGACCAACTTACGCTCCGCACACTCCGTTTCACCGGAAGTCCGGCCGTGGCCAACGCTACACAATTCGACTGCAGCCGATCGCGCGGCGCCAAAAAAATGTATCGTCATGGCACTCGTCGTGTTTGTACTTTAGCTGTCTCCGGCTGGACCAATCGCGTACAGTAAATGCGGCGTGGTCCTGCGGTTCTTTTTTGTTTGTTTTTTGTGGCGCGTGGTTAGTCTATCCGGTGGCAGCTAACGCACAAAGACGGCGAGAGGCATGACGATGCACTTTTTAGCGCCGCGCGATTGGCTGAATTCGGATGTAACGCGAAACGGAATATTATAGGCACGCAACAGTGACCGTTTTTACCTCTCTTTCCTTTTTATTTAATTTCTTTTCCGTCTCCCATCGACCACGTGGCAGAACTCCGCATTGTGTCACGGACAAATGTTGAATAACATTTAACCGTAGATATTCGCGCGATTCCCACTTTCGATCGAGGAAATGAATAACTACATTTTCACGTACTCGATGTCTTTTCTAGTCGTACCTACTGTCGAGCGGTGTTGGCGGTAACGCTTTACAAGTAACGGCGTTATCGCTGACGCGTTACGTTTTTTTTTTTTGTGGCGTAGTAACGTATTCGTTGCCATTTGAAAACAGTAACGTACTTACGTTACTTCTTTAAAGTAACGAGTAACGTTATGACGTCGCTCTTACATCTTTCTCCCAAAACCTGGAAAAAGGTACAGTTACATTTTTTGTTCTTCTTTCTATGCTTCGTTTTACCTTAAGTCCAGATGCAATCGACGCCACGAGCTGATGCGACCAATGAGCGTCAAAAGGGCACCATCCTGGTGTTCGTCATGTTTCTGCACGTGTTCTATCATTGCTGCAGAAACCATAAACAGAAAAACTCCAGTGACGCGCTTTGGACACCGCTTGATTGATCCCATTAGCTCGTAGCGTCGGCTGCACCTAGGCAGAAGCTGAAACGAACTATAGGCGCCAAGTAATTATTTACTGCGCCTATTCCACGTACCTTCAAAATTTTGACCGTCTTTTCCCCCCACAAGGAAGTGCCACTTTAGAAAAAAACCCTACCGCCAACGCCCCTTGGCCCAGCGTCAAAAAACTCTGTCGCACAAAAAACAAAAAGCAAACAAAAAAAACAACGCTGTTATTGTTGATTTCTATATAAAAGGAACGCGAAAGTAACCTGCGTTACTTTTTATCACTAACGGTAAAGGTACCGCGTTGCTTTAATTGTGAGATAACGTAGGTCGGTAACGCGTTCTTTTATTTTGCAAGTAACGAGTAACGTTACTTTTTTTTTTTTTTGTAACGCCTACAACGCAGCTGTCGAGAAACTTATTGGCGTTTTCTGTCATGGTTTATGTGTGCCTGGATTCATAGAAAAGTCTTTCTCTGGCATTAGTCTGAGCGGTGGCATACGAGGACCGATTGAAAAGTAATGAAACCGGTTTTTTTAATTGAGAATTGTCTGATTGCAAATGCTCTGATTTTTTTTTTTAAGTGGCCTCCTTCACATTTAGTACTAGGTGTTCCTTCGAAGAATTTCAAACATCCTTAATAAGTGAGGCGTTTTAGAATGAGAATAAACTCTTTTCGGGAACAAGCTGAAAACCACTGCGGACGTGAAGGAGTGCAATAAAACAAACGCACTAATTACCAAAATATTTACCTTCAATTTACTACTTAAATTTTTAAGTAGGTAATATAAACATAATTGATAGTAAAAGCTTGCTGAGCTTCGTAAATAACCCGATATATTAGCTAGAATTAAAAAAAAAGAATTCAAAGAGATGTAGAAGTGTGCTTTTGATATGGCTTTCAGCGATGCAGCCGTGACTTTGTTGGAAATACCTTGAACTTACACGACGATAAATCAGCTCTATATGAAAAGTGTTACAGTGCAGGTATCACTCTTTAAAAGTTAACTCAAGATTTCATCACGCCCCTCTCCCATACACTCACAAGCGCGTCTTTGTCATCCACCATGACAACACATCCAAGTTTTCTTTGCTAGTTCAAAATATGATGCTTCAACAACAGATTTTCACAAACGTCAGCACAACACTGCCCGTCTATATCCTTGCAACAAAAAATATAGGCGGTTTCTTTACCTCTCAATTAGTCCTCGTACATGTACCCCGTTTATGTCATCTCCCAAGAGGTAGACATTGAGGTTAACAGTCTCGTGCCGTAAACAGTGACGTACCAGTTGGTAAGAGATGTATAGTTCAAGAAAGTCGTCCTTTGTCTTTGGTTAAAAAAACAAACAAAAAAACTTGACTGCGCAGGTCTTGGGTTGGCGTAATCCAATACAATATATAAGACGACGCGTTACTTCGAAGCCGGTGCGCATAAGCACCGTTTGTTTGCAAACTAATTTATAGTAAGTTCGTAAATGGGAGGGGGGCTACTTCAAAAGATCCCGACTATTTTTCAGGCACCAGTCTTAAAATGCTATGCTGAGGTCAAACATTATTCGCAATGTCTAAAATAGGAGGGCATAAAAATTATGTTATTCCCGAACATTTATCTTGTGCATATTAATGACAATGTCGGGACTACATTAAAGGAGTGTAAGCCTCTTGCTTACGCGACAATTTAATAATGATGCTATAAAATTAAACTCATATAAGATCACTAAAATCAGAAAACGAAGCTTTTCTCATCACTAAAGACGTTCAATAAAAAAATAAAAAACAGCAACAGATGATGATTACAAAATCACTTACGACTTTTTGGTTGCTGCCAAAGTAGAGGGTTATATCGAGAAAATGAAACCAGGTTTTTCGGCCAGCATCAAAAAACTGCTCGTTGCAGGAAGCTGAAACACCGTGAGGATGTGACGCAAGTGGTGGTGATAAAATGAGAAAGTTTGAAAACATGGCGTTACCTGGATCAAAAGACAGACAAGAAAAGCCAAATTATTTTACGAGCCGAATATTAACCTAAGCCTAATATTCATCAAGCCTAAATTGGAGCTTGTGGGTGACAGTACTATTTCTATCAGTGAAAAAAAACAAAAACAAAAAAAACGTGTTATATAATAAAGACGGTATTTTATTATTTTTAGTTGATACGTTTCTTCACTGACACGGTTGATGCAGGCGCCCACAATCTCAAACTCGGGATGAATGAATATTAGGCTGCAGTGGACGATCGAAACTCATATAAAAGGCCAGTTTTTCTTTTATATCTTTTCATCCAGGCAACGTCAAGTGCTCGAACTTTTGCATTTTATCAACACCGCTATCATCCCATTCTCACGGAGTTTCAGCTTTCTACGATGCATAGTTTATAGACCCCTTTCGAAATGCCACCCTCTGTTGGCAGCTGTGTGATCCTTGCACAAAAGCTAACTAAAACTTCTACGTCACAGCATAGAAAAAACACACTCACAGAAAAAGGTGAAGCGCGCAGTGCCGTTGCACTTTCGTCGCTGTTTGAATGACCCGTTGGCTCCTAGCGTTGACCGCGTTCCGACGTTCGCTTTCATATGGAAGGACTTGCACGTTCCTCGATACAGTTGTTCCGCCATTGTGCAAGAGTTCTGATCTTCTAAAAATTGGCACAAACTCTAGAAAGGGGTCTATTTGTGCGGTCAGAAAAACTGGGCTTCATTTTCTCAATCGAACCTGGTAGATATTGCCACAAATGACAGTTGGTGAATCAATGAATAACGGAGACTAAACGTTTAATAGGCGAGCATTTTGCTCGGAATTTGAGAAATTCTGTGGCCGGGATTATGTCCTCTCTGACCGATTTGCGAAAAATAGCGGCTGCGAAATTAAAGGGTTTTACAGTATTTTATTTTTACATCTAGTGTTAGTAAATACTATCACCGACAGTTTAAGAAACGCAGGGAGTGGCAAATCCCCAGAAACTCATTATACAATCAGATTGCGTCATGAGCTGATAAGAATGCCGAAGGACCAATCACGAAGCAAGATGAGCGAACATACTTGCCATTACCCTGCCTTCCTTAAGCTCTGAGTGACTATATTTTCTTAACTGCTGAAAAGAATAAGCCGATTCAGGTAAATCGAACCAACCCAACGAAAATCTGTTTACACTGTCACACGGCACCAACTGGCAATAGTTGAAAAAAAGAAGAGAAAAAAAGGGCGGACACAATCTGGTCACGCTGCTCCAGTAAGTTTTCTACAGACCAGGTGTGCTGTATCGCAATAGCATCTTAGAGATACATTTAAGTATCTGTGTCTCTATATCGAGATACAGTTGAGGAATGGACTTGTATCTCAGTTGTGAATTAGGTGTGTCGATTATACACCTGATTCAAAGTATCGATTATATCGCGATATTTTGCCAAGCTCGAGGATCTCGATATATTTGTTGTCCAAAATTGACTGGTGCGAGGGGTCTCAGAATTTTTCATTTTTAATTACCGTTTAACAATCTATAAAAAAGGGGGAGGGGGATAGTGAGATTTCCATAAATAATGCACAGTCATCAGAATTGAAAAAAAAAGAAAAGCAATACTGTGCGAAGAATTGCCAGTTGAGTCAGTTGTTTTCCTGTGATCTCTCATTGCCTGTTGATTTCGTGGGTCTGGCTTTATAGTTCAATCTCAATGCATTTTTATTTGTATTCCAGGATACTTTTTTTTCAGCTTTTTATCGTTTTTGCAAAAGTATCTTTGGGATACTCCATTACATAAAATACAAATTGACTCTCTATTTTGCTCTTATAATACATGCATCTTAGTATTTCTATTCCGGGATACTTTTTTAAGTATCTCTGCCCAGCCCTGCTACAGACGATCATCTGCTTACTATGACACATTTTTCGCCACTTAAAGCGACCATTTTTTCGATATCATAACGCTTTTGTTTCTTTTCATCCTGAGTTAGATAAAGTTTTTCAGCTAATCTCGAACTCTCAGGCTAACAGTGGTTTCAATATGTGCAGCAACAGCGCAAAGGGACCAGAGCAACGGAGGACACACGCAGAAAGACAAACAAATCCGCTGACGTACTACTCATCTGCATTCATCTCCTACGCCTGCAACTGGCACTGCTTGTCGCGAAGAAGTGGAAGATGACTAGAGATGCGTTCCAAGTTGGCGCCCTAATTTGTCTTTCTGTGTGCCTCCAAGTTGTCCAATGAAGGATCGATGGCCAGCGGTTTAACGCACTGCAGCTGGCAGCGCGTGGAAAGAAAACTTACGCTGCAGAACCCAGGGATCCTGGGTTCAATCCCCTGCCGCTTTCAATCTGGGTGAGCATCGTACCGGATTGCGGTATAGCTTCAGCGTGCTGCACTTTGAAGAAAGACCCCAGGCATAGCCTCCTATATACTGACAAAGCCCGGCAGATCGTCACGAGAAGCGGCCGCCGAAATAGAAAAGATGGAGCGGCACACAACGGATGAGAGGAGAGCCACGTGACTGGCGCCCCGCAGCGGCGAGACGCTGAAACACGCCTCTCCCGAGCAAACTAGTGTGTTTCGAAACCTCGCCGCTGCAAAAGCTGCGCGCTGACGTCCAGGTTCCCCGAGAAATGGCTCTTTGATTCTCTGTGATACCAGATCCTCGCGCTCCAAATCTACCACCGGTCACTCTATGGCTTCGTTGTCGAACTGCAAGGGTTTGCGGGTATAGAGATGGCTATGCATTTGGCTAGCACTGGAACTGCGCGGGCTAAATCGCTCATTTACAGCAAAGTCACTGTAGAGGCTCGCTGGGGCTGACAACTTCCCGATGTCTAAAAAAACAGGCAACACAATCACCTCTGTTCACCTGGTCCTTTTGCGTTGTTGCTGCCTATAATAATTCACGAACTCGTCCAACCCTTCGGCTTCGCAATATTCATTTTAACTTAGTTTTTTTTTTTTCGGAGGCGTACAATTTGCTCCAACAGAACAGATTCTGTTCGTTAAAGAGCAGTAAGTAATAGAGGATACGTTATCGGGAAACGGGCCATTATGCGCGCTTGTGTCGGTATCTGGAACAAAAGGTGCGTCCGTTTACGTACCTAGACCCCAGACGAAAGCCCCCTCGGGACGTTGTTTCCCTCGGGTGTGCAACGCATAGCGGTCTCCCAGCAATATCGGGTTCCCAGCTCAGGTAGATAAGGGCTATATAATCGCGCGATAGCGCCCGTACCAATACAACTCGCGCTCGCAGTCCAGCAGGCGGTGGCCCCGTGAAATTTGTCAAGTAAGTCAGAATCTACGAGAATGCCCGAACAGAATACTTACTGAAGTTTGCCGTTTCGCAGCGTACGAGTTTACTCAAAGGTGTTTGTAGTTTTCAGTGAACATTTTACGCAGATTTGGCCGGCGAAACTCCGCGCGTATTCAACTCGAAAAATAATTGATATTACGTAAACTAAATTCATTAGTAAGGGGTGTTAATGAGCAATGAGCAGCAGCAACCGACGCATAAATCTAAATGCGATTGCAGTAGATTAAAAACTTCGCGGTTAATTTTGTCCTTATCACGTCTCGTGGCACACGATCTTGAAAATATATTGTCCCGCCTTAAAGCTTACAGTTATTTTTTCCTCCAAATCACCTAACGTCGAAAGTCTTTTGTAAACTCAGTCTTCCACACACACCACACACACAAAACAAAGCTGATTTTTTGATATTTGTGTTGCTTGTAGTAGGATATTCTGTTACTAAACTTATACACAGAACAACCATGACCTGGCCGTTGGATGTCCTGGACAAGCTCGTAGTGTTGAGTCAGCGTATACTCACACAATGATCAGCACTAAGCATCTCTCGAACTATCTGTCACTATAACTTAGACGGTTGGAATGAAATTGACACGCGTAAGACTTTTGACTTTACAATAAGATCAGTTTAATGAGTTAAAGACTATTTAAGATTTATATATTTACATTTAACATCTTTATATTTTGTAGGCCGATATTAGCTTATAGACTCCTTTTCTAAATATGGCTTGCGGAAAAGAGTCACTGAAATCATCGCATGAATGAATAAATTCCTGGTAATTTGTATCTAATTACCTAGTGTGAAATAAACAATTACTGTTCTCGTTTTTACCTCAAGAACCGTAATAAAGAAGTCCGGCTCCTCGCGGACATGACTAACTTCTTACCTTATGTTGAGAATTAATAAATATATATGTAGCCGAACTTTAGATTACATATACGATATCTTACGAAGACGTACACGTTCCATGCGCCAAAAGCATCGCTTCATTTTCTGACAGGATAAAATCGTCACAGGGCACAAAAAACGAAGATGAAGTAGAAGGGTGTTAACAAGACAAGCACTTCTCCCGGTGTACACCCTTCTACTTCGTCTCCGTATTTTGTGTGCTATGTCGTTTCTACTAATGGCGAATTCGGGTGGTCAATCGCCGGCGAGCTCACGCCGGCGGCACAGGCAACCAAAACCGCGCCATCGGCGCACCACGTGACCCTTGCCACCCGAACACAAAGCGCCTGCAACTGACGTTTTCGTTTGCCTAGGTCGCGCGTGAACTTTGTTAACTTATTCTACGATTATTCTAAGATACAATAGGCACGCTGTAGGCATCAGCAACATATATTCGGACTCTGAGATGTGGGTAAACAAATTTTAATCTATTTTGTTTGGATTCCCGAAGAACGGTTGCCATCTAACAAGAATCCCAGAAGGCTCACCAGCGTCGCTGTTTATATTCTATTTTCTCGTTATTTCCTTTTTTTCTTAAATCAGCATTTTTATTTGGCCCAGCCGTTTGAAATAGTAACGCGCGTTCAAGTGTCGAGCTGCAGGTGCTGCAGCACTATCAATACAGTTTTTTTTTTTACAGCGGTGTAACAACACGCTTTGTCCCCTAGCAAACTGATCTTGTGCAAGCTTCCTTTAAAAAAGTTTATCTTTATCTCCGTTGTTTTTGCTGTTTTTCTCGGACCCCAGATGGGTGTCTGTCTCAATGGCTTCTTTAACCCGCTATCGGGGAGCATTGTTTAGTATGGTTCCCTTTCCCGATTTGGATATGACGATACCGGATACAGTCTGGCGGACAAGCTGCCCGACCTCTTGAAGCTCGGGCAAAAATTGTGCCGATAAATTGCCGGCACACGCCTGAGAAGCGCCACCCGAACGGCGCGCACTCGTTAGCCTTTGACCACACGAACGCCCTTGCCGAAGATATGGCAAAAATATTTTGCCGGGAAATGACCACCCGAATTCGCCATAAGTAAGAACCAACTAGAGCACACCCCACCGCACCCCACCCCGATTCTTGTGACAACCAAATCGTGTAAGAACTACTTCGTGCGGCGCGCGAGCAATGCGAAAAACTTAATTTTTTCTTAGTTGAAAACAAGTATAAGTGTTTGTAGAAAGTTAATCAATAATTTTTATTTTTACGTTGTTGCCGGAACAAATTTAAGGGTATAGTTAACCGCGTACCTTGTTTAATTTCTAACTTCTGTTGATAAAGTCTACAACATCTACTTCGAGGGTCGTTAAGTAAGTAGAATAAAAATTTACGATTGCTTTGACGAACTGGCGATGTGCATCATGTAAAAGACTGAGACTAATTGCGATCACCTGTGTATGTCTTTGCGGAAGCGGTACTCCCAGCTACACTTTTTTTTCATTAAGCTTCCATCAAAGTGCGGGCACCTTAATTTTAGCTTCATAGCTGGGGATACGTATGCTGGCATTTCGCTTCGAAACACCGTTTTGTTTGTCCTTGTTGTGGACGTTTCGACATTCCTTCATTTATTCATTTATTTCAGTTTAAAGGCCCAGTTAGAGTATTACAAAAGGGGACAGTTAAATGCCATAAAACAACAGAAAAACGCACTCGCTTGATACGATACGTATGTTCTTATTTTGTTGGGCAGGTACTTAAGCATTGCCAGCTTTCTTGTTAAAAGAAATTTCCTGCGCTTCATATATTTGTTTTAAATATTCCTTCGCTATAGAATGGAAGACACACGAAAGTAAACTGCGCGACACTGTTAGCACAAGCACGACATGTTTGCTTTTTCGCATTTTACTTAACGAGGTTTTTTGTGGGCACCAATTTTTACCACTTAGGTTTGTGCTCTAAATAAGCAGTTTCCACCACACTAGCAATTTTTATGACTGCCCTTCACTTCTAAAGGAAACGCCGAGAAAACCGACAATGTCTTGATCTCGCTAACAGTGCCGCGCTCTGTACAGTGCTCCCCAAACTTAACGCCCACACTGAGTTCCCAAACATTGAGGTTGAGTCGGCTACTTACTGTTAAATTTGTGACCATAACGTTCGGGATGCCTTCTCAGAATGGGATAGAAATCGCGAACCCGAAAATTCTTCAGATAGTTCAATCGGCCGCCGCAGGGTCTGTCAGAAACGGAAAAAGGGCGTGGCGGAGTTATGTTTGAGGCGCACTGTACATGCCTGATGAGAGGAACAGTCGTTTAGACAAGCTAATACAAACTTAAATAACATGGTCGTTAAAGCATCCTTTCAGATTCAGACCCTTGCCTAAGCGACAAAGCTGGCTATATTTCTAGTCTGGAGAAATGTCGCCTCTGTGTGGAATTGGTTTTATATAAATATGGGCTCTTTTTTTTCTGGAGAGTGGTAATGAAAGCGTTTGTTTTGTATTAAGCAATAGTCAATTACTTAGGGCTGAATTTATTCAAAGTTTCCTAACCTGGAGTAACGTGCATTGCCTAGAATAGGTTAGAGTATTCTAGATGACGCAGGCTACATTCTAAGAAATATGAAGGGTCTACTTTCCGACAAGCCACATGGGAGGGCCTATCGCTGCAGTCAGTTGAGGTTAGCTTGGTGAAGGACGAGACTGAAGACAAGTTTAGACCCAAGCAACGCCTGGGCCGTGGCGCTGGGCTAAGAGAAACGTCAACCCCAATGCAACAAAGCAGAGGGTTCCTTTTTCTTCTAGACATCATTTCAGCATGGTCATTTGCGGAGCTCCTTCTATAGAGCACAGTGATTAACTCTCTCAGATTACTTGGGGGAATGTAGATGCCCCAGATTTCTCGGAGTGTAGGTTAGGCTAGGCGGTGATAGGTTAACTTTCTCTAGACAGTGCTAGCCTCTGTCTTTAAAGACTATGCTTCGAACTGCTAATCTTTACTACAAAAGGGTAGAGTGTGCGGGTTTGGTTAGCCGAAAACCGGGCCCGCACCTACGCCCTTTTGTAAGCAACTATTTTGGATAACACTATCTATACTCAAAAGATAGCTTCTGTGAATATTTGAATCTATAAAGTGGCGCCTTTCTGCATAATTGTGTCTTTGCTTGGCCGTGTTAAAGAACATCTTATAGGTTCCTCCAAGAGTAAATATGTGGAGTAATTGAACCATAGAAATAAAGACTAGCATTCAGATTTGTATGAAACCAATTGTTACTTGAAATGAAATGTGTAATATCAATTCTGTAGATCGACCGAAAACTACTGGGATTTGTGTACTGGTGTTAGCGTATATTTTTTTCTTGAGGCATTTCGCGCTTTTTTTACGTCTGACGGAAACATACAGACATATTGAGCTTGTTGTTTGTTCACTTTGTATTGGTTTGTCAAATTTCAAGTGGATATGCTCAAAATACCGTATCAACAAAAAACACTCCAACCAGAAAAAAAAAGTCCGCGTCTGGCTTTGTGTTTAGAGACGCCCCCAATATTTTATCAGGAGACCGCGCTCGTATCTCGTGATAAAAACGAGGTATAAAAATTATTTTAGAGATTTTTTTCAATGTTTTTTAACTTCTTCGTAGGATGCTAAAAACAAAACAGTTAAAAAAAAAAACGAAGAGAGTACAGAAAGTGCGAAGTACCTAAACCTCAAATGGTGGTTTTGTTTGTGTTCTTTCAGGCTGGAAGCCTAAAAAACGGCTCCCGCTTCGAGGCTGTACCATTGAATTTGATACAAAGTATGGTTATTGTAATTTAATCCGGCATGAAAAGGTGTTAAAAATGCGAAGAATACAAAAAAATAATTCCAGGTTTAATTTTTTAAAAGATGTAGACTTCTGCACCATGTGAGTTAAGGGCTACAAGGAAAGCAAAATCTCTACCACACTTCCACTTGGGTCTAACGCAATGCGCCCCTCTGAGTATACATCCTCCTCCGTGTTGATCTTATATATCTCAAAGATATAGAGTGCGTAAAGAGTAACCTTTGTGTACCGCTTTTGACTGACAAGTATGCCCCACGCAAAACTTTCTAAGAGAATTTCCTGCCGGCGCTCAAATAGTTTTCGGTATACAGAACGTAAGGAAAACAGACAACAATCTATGAAAAGTACCGAAAGTTACCTTCTAGCAGAGTACAAAGACAGTGAACCGCGGTTAACAATAGAAAGATGCAAGCAAAGGAAGAAGCTCGAAATGTGATTAGACGCGAGAAAGCCATGTGCGCCGCGATAGGGATCGTGACGCTTCACTTGCTCCTTGTCCCTTTTAGCATGCTGCCTTTTCTTCTTTCTTGTTTCCAGATGTAAATATATTTATTTGGAGCTTCTTCATTTGTTGGAATCCTTCTCAACCTCGCCGTGATTGGCTGTGTCATGCTCCGCGGAAAAGTGAACCTTCAGACGTTTTAGAGGGTAGGCTATTCATAGAAAACTAGTGAATCTCAGCTTGAGAAACACAGGTCCAGACTTATGTTCACGTTTCTTGATCCCTGATTGGTATTTGGAGGTTCTTATCGGCCTATTCCGCAATTTCTTTGGCTGCGGCGTGGTGATAAGATATTCGGAACTCACCACGTCCTGCGTTTCCTATAGGCTGTCAGTGACAATAGGAGCGTGTCTGAGACAATTTAAGATAATTCCCCCCTGTCTTTTGTGTAAAAATGTACGATGAAAGGTAATTGATGGGATTACACATTACAAAGGATGCCAGTTGAAGTACGGAGAATGTGAAGGGTGTGTTAAGAACTTAAAGCGAGACTCTTGGCGTCGTTTATGTCTTTTCAGACTAGAAGCCTATAGAAGTACCTAACTCTCGCTTTGAGACACACTTGGGGTACTTATGAAATTTATGGGAACGCGTTGTGCATATCCTGGATTTGTATCAGTATAACATGGCGAACGGCAAAAGCTACGGAACCTGCGATCCTACCAGAATGTCGGAGCGACGCACGTGACAACGTACCGTTGGTTTGTTCTGCTGTGGAGAGCTGTTATTTGCCCTGCTCCTCTGCTCTGATTGGCCCGAATAAGCCCTTGCGTTTCCTCTTTGTCAAGTCATGCTAACGCAAATCGCAGTATAGTTCCGGGTACGTCTCACCGTGCAGCACAGTAAGTGTATACGCGGGGGCATTATCAATTATATGCTGGAGATCAAGATCTGGCGTTGCGGGTTGACGGCGTCTCAGAGCACGTGCACACTCTTGCCAGACAGATAACGAGACGACACACATAATCATGTGTGGCGCAAACTCAGGCCTGGCTTATTGTTTGAACTATTGGAGTTCCTACAGCGCCTTGCGTTATTTTACTTCGTCTTGGTTTTTGTTGTTTTCGGAGCTTTATACTTTTTTAAACAACGAATTAACTTTTTTTGTCGTAGTGTGAATTGAAAATTAAATACCGAGTATATGCAAAATGGACGACCTAAAAGGAAGATTAGGATGGCGTTATATAATTAAACCGTTGGTAAGTAGGAAATTCCTTTCACCGAGTGCCAGATAATGAGAATACCGTATTTGCTTGAGCAGTAGCCGCTCTTATGAACAAGGCCCTATAATCTACTTGCATGTACACTCTAAAAACGTCTGTGCGTCTACTTTCACGCACAACAGTCGGAGATCCAATCACCGCAACTTACGGAGGCAGCTCAGCGAATGACGATGCCGAAACATATGTTTAGACCAAAAAACGCAGTTTGAGTTGTGACAGTAAGCAATGCAAGCGTGACGTTTTGCATTGCTTAATGTCACAACTCAGACTGCATTTTTTTGGTCTAAACATATGTTTCGGCATCGTCATTCGCTGAGCTACCTCCGTAAGTTGCGGCGATTGGCTTCCGAGTGTTGTGCGTGAAGGTAGACGCACAGACATTTTTTTAGAGTGTAAAGCACAAATACAAACAATCATCGCGTTCTGCAAAAAAAAAAAAAAGAAAAGATAACCCAGTTAATAACGAGGTCGAAAACACGATTCTCCGTCAAATTGCGATGTGAGCAGATTGCATTTTCACGTGAAGAAGTTATCTTTGTTCCGTAAATTGCTCCCATTTTTCTGCCGATCGAGGTGATTCCCTACCCCCGTGCCCCGCGGGAAAGCAGGCTCACAGGATTTGTTTATAAACAGTGCGGCTATTACTCGAGTCAATATGGTATCCACTTAAAATAAATATTTTGTTTTACTTCTTTATTTTGAAACTATTTGGGAAGTGAGTAATTTATACGAATTTGATTAACCGCCTAAAAACAGTTGCCGTAAAAATATATCACAAAAAAATGTTGGCAAAGCGAATAAAATAGAAAACAATTGGGATAACGTTGCGCTGATATCAATATAACCAGTTTTGTAACATACTTTAGGGATCTCAAATCTAAAAAAAGTAGACATGCGTAGTTTCTAAGCAACAAGACAATGCGTACTCACTAGCACGAACAAATATGAGTTAGCAGGAACCCTGGGAGCACAATTACTTGGACCAAAGTTTGGTTTTTGTCTGTGAATTTAAAGCCCTAAAAAGCCACAGGTCAAATCACAGGTAAACTAGGCTTTCTTTGGCCAGAGTCTCGGTATCTTTGCTTTTAATGAAACCTAACTTAAGTTAGGTTTCATTGCTGGTAGATAGGCTCTAATATGTCACCCTTGAACTTCAATCGCCGAACAAGTGCCAGAGTGTGCCTTCGCTGCTTGTTGTTGTTTAGGACCGAAGGTGGGATATAAAAAGTTTTCTATCTTCGGTCCTAAATGGCCAGACGAGTGCAAGATTTATGCTTTTCTGCTGGTTCTTCGGTTCATACATAGCTTCTTTGTCAAGTCTTACACTTCGGGAATTATGTGCCGAGTCAATGAAAGGTCATAGAAACACTAAAGAAAAGTACTCTGGAGCTAACTATAACAACTAGGAGCAAAATCGTATTACGCAAAAGTTCGGCTCCAACGGTTGCCAAGCTTGTGTCATGCGTGCTGCCTGGGAATTTTATTATTCTGTCATAAACAAGACAGTATATGTATTGGTAGAGATGTAAAAAAAACTAAACGTATTTGTATTGAAAATTAACTCACGTTTAGACTCAGTATAGCAGAATCAAAATCACAACAATCACATATCGTTTACGAGATATTTCTCAAATTATTATGCATTCAGCCCGTAATGATTTCGGAATTTATAAATGTGGGTACTTTTTGACTTCGGACACCAAACAAAGTAGCTATTACATACATGCCTGCCAGATGCTTCGAGGAAAGAAGCAAAATGTACTGAAAACAAACATGTGATCTTCAAAAACATGTAGTTCAAAGTAACTTTTTCAGCGTGGACGTTTTGCATTTTAACCGGGACAAAATATGACCAGAAAAAACGGGAGAATGAAATAAAACGGATTATCCTCCACTGTATTTCAATCATACAAATGATATTTTAGAACCATGTCTTTTAAAAGAAAAGATATCAGAAACGCTGATGACTTATGAACACAATTTTTTTAAAATTCATAGTGCTAACATTAGTGTGTGGAGTCGAACGTGATTCCACCTTAAGAACGTTAAACTATGGGTTTGTTTGACGTCATACCCTCTTTTGCGCAGGCATGTCGGCTGGAAATGGAACCCAGGAGACTGTGACGACTCACGTAGACAAGGTACGTAAGTTCGCCACCTTTTATAGGAAATTAGCGAAAACATGGTGATTCTAGGACATCTTAGTTTTAGTGAGGTCGTTCAAAAGGTAGATAACATCCAGCAAGCGAAGGCGCACTGAAAGGATCGCTATACTTTAAACGCAAAGGAAACTTTAAAATGTGTTTATGTTCAAAGAAAATTTGTGTTAAAATAAAATTCATGTTCGAAGGAAATTGGAATATACCCCTGTGCCCCACAGTGGAATTTCGCTAACACACTTCGTCGTCAATATTGTTGTTCGTATCATGAAAGAGAGCGAAAAATTAAACAGCTTCAATTGGTTGTCTTCTCGGCAGATGAAACATTTAACCACGGCTAACTACTAACTTGCAGGCTTTAGCGTGCACCACGCAGTAGAAAAACAGGACTGAGTTTGCTCAATAAGTTTACAGTTTTAACGCCGTCTGATGTAGATATTGCTTCTACCATAGAAGTCTATGGTTAACCTTAGGTCAGAGCACAGCCAACACTACCAGCTTACAGGGCCAGTCGAGCAGCATCAAAGCGCAACGCCATGGCGTTTGCAAATCTTCTTTTGCATCTTATCAGTGGCGAAACCAACCAAACTCAGTAAATTTGTTGTGACATCGCTATTTTAGTATGCGTGTTCCTGCTTGTATTTGGTTTAGTCTGTGGCTTACGATGAAACGAAGTGAAGTTCATTGATTCATTCCGGACTTTGCTGTGGCGTTTAAAATAAGATGCACGAGACACGCACCCGCCTTCTTAAGTTGTCAGTAGCCCTAGGGGATCCTTAACTCGTGGCGTGACTTCCAGACACCACTTTAAGAACATTCACATTTTTCCCCCAACAGTCCGGCATGGTCACAGCCACAAGGACCACGCGGCGAGTGGTTCAGGTGACGGGGACGTCGTCCGGCTTCTCGGATGGCGCCTTCGAGTGCGAGAAAGTAACCAGGACCATGGTCAAGAGAACCGTTGTCCGTCATCCGGATGGCACGGAAGAGGTCCGCGAAGAAGTGGTCACCGATGGCGGAGACTCCTCGCTGATTGATACGACGGAGCATTCCAAGCCCAAGAAGAGCGTCCTGTCCTCGTGGTTTGGCAAGAAGGAACCGAAACCCGCTGCCATCGATGCCCAGCCTTCGAAGCCTGCCAAGGCAATGAGCGAGAAAGAGTTCCAGGAGGATAGTCTCAAGTGGCACAATCACTACAGGGCAATTCATGGAGTTCCACCCCTGAAGCACAGTAATCAGGTGGGTTCGACTTGGTCAAATAACCATAAACGATTTTTCCAATATATATAGTAACTACTTAATTAAATTGTAGGTTCCGCAGGGAGTTCGTACGTCTCTACTCGATAATATAGACCCTTTTCTTTGCAAACACTACCAGGTGGTGCTCCAATCTTTAACGTCCCAGTGAACTTCCGGTTCATAAAAAAGACTGAACAAAGTCCACTTTCATACCGATGCTTGAAACGCCGATAAAATGTTTGACAAGTAACTCTCTAAGCGAACGCCAAAAGATCCAAGTACCGCAAGATCTGTTCAAATTATTCGAATATTTTTGTATAGCCCACTTGCCTCCTCAAAGACCCTAAACCGTAGAACCAAAGGCTCTCGCTAAGTCTTTAACTTTGTTGTCCGTGTAGCATTTATACTTTCTAGCACTGGTGACATATGCAAGCTCGACAGGCTTGCAGAGAGGGAGAAACCGGAAGTCCCTTGCGACGCAAGGAGCGGTTCATGCTTGTAAACAGCAAAATGGTCTATACCATTCACAAATGTCAACTATAACAGTAACAGTATATTGAAACATTATTTTCAAAGAGCTTGGAGTTCGAACTCCTGCAGAAAGGCTGTTTTGTTATTAAACGTTTGTCTAAAAGCGGTGTTATTAAACGTTTCTCTAATAACGTAACACATTAGAGAGTTAGTTCTTTTGATGCGTGCTTTCTAAAGATCTTAGGATTATTTTAAGGGTAATCAATGGCACCTTGAGAGCCAATGCGGTGAGCCTTTTTGCGCCGGTAGCAGATAAATGTAGGGCGCAGAAGGTTCTAAGATTATCCAGTGACATATAGGAGCAGACACGTGTAACCTCTTGCGCACATCTTATCTTTAATGATTGTCAACATTGAATTTACGTGAAGTGAGAAAGCTAAGCAGACTTTCAGTGGTAAAAAACAATAAACCTACCAATTCAATAGCTGTATTTATTTTTACTATTGTACTCAATGTTGTTTGGCAGCTGTGCAAGTACGCACAAGAATGGGCAGACAACTTGGCAAAGAGGGACCGGTTTGAGCACCGACAAGACCACAAGTACGGCGAAAACATATACATGGCCTGGTCATCGGATCCTACCAAGGAAGTGACAGGTACGTGAAAACATAGTTTTCCTTTTCTATAGAGAAGAGACACAAAGTTTTAGTCTGCTTCTACCAAGATAGGGTTTGGTCGGCTCTCGCATTTTGCGAGCACTCGGGCCCACAAATTTAAAACTTCAAGCTTCCACGGTGTCAGCATTACCACCTCTATAGGTCTATAGTTGTAAAACGCTTCTTCTCTTTAGTGAACACCTATTCTATTACGTTCAAAGTGAACACAGGCCGGCGTTTACATTTTTGTTTGCAATCACATAGTAAATTTTGTTATCAAGTCACCCGCAATCTTCACTAGCCGCTAATACTCGATGGTACTCTTTGAATAAAACCTCCTTAGGAAGAAAAAAACAACTAAGGGTTGTAAGGGCTGCGTTTTCATGACCATAGTTATCCTCACTAAGAAAAGCAAGAACACTTTACTGAAACAGGGCTCGACAAATACAGCTGAACTCACATACAATTGTTTACGAATTGAATACAACAAACCGGAGAGCCGTTTGCTTAGAGCTGTGAAGATTCCCACTACTCTCGCGGCAGTGAGGGATGTTTAAACTCTGATAAAGCAACTAAGAACGGGCAAGCACTTGTTTTTCGTACTTTTATAACGTTCTTCATCCTGCCACTGGGATGACTATGCTCCGTCCATTCCTAAGCTGACAGTGCAGTAGAAGCTACGTGCTCGCTGAACCAGTCATACATCTATCTTTCGTCGCGTGATTTCGTACCTAGGGGGGAACAGCGTATATTATTTAATCGATCAATCATTCAATTATTTGTATTTATGGTCTTGAAGCCAACGGGAACTTTATCAAATATGTCAGCAGGGCAACCATTAAAAATACCAGTGTTGGGTTCTAATTCAACTACTTCAATTATTCTACTTCAATTACGAACGTACTTTAAGTACATTGTAATTTAAGTACTGCTTCAAGTAGGCTTAGAAAACCTGTACTTTACTTGAAGTGCATTCTCTGTGTTTACTTATACTTATATATTTATTTATACTTTACATAACAAAATTTACAGCACTTTTTGAGGAAGGTGCAACTCCCAACTTCAAAGTAAATTCGTTGCACAAATATGGTCTCGGTGAAATTAAAGTCTTTCGAGAATCACGCGCTCGCATGCCTGGCTTTCCCAATACTATACACAACTTCCGAGGACTAATATAAGGGTTCACTAACGTTTAACAAAAAAAAAATGGAATGGCGTATAATTAAGTGAAGACGCGCTATCGTCTTTTGGCGATGTCATTAGGTAATTTTTCAAAGTGAAGTAATAGCTGCTATAAGACTGATACAAATACGTGCCTCATAAGTTGATTGTGTCAACGAGTTCGTAAGCGGGAGCGAAAAGAACTACTCTGTGGGCACTTGAATTTATCCAAAATTTGCCGCCATTTCATAAAAAATAACTGGTGCAGACCCCTTACCCCAGGGGCATACTTGGGTAGTAATTGAATTACTGTGATTTACGTACTTTTTGGTAATTTGTAATTTAAATTAGTTACTTTCAGCTAAAAGTAATTGTAAATGTAATTTATATTACATTCTAGCGTCAGTAATTTCAAAATTTCGGTTACAATTACGATTACTTTTGCAAGACTTTCCGGAGCCGACGGAACCTCTCTGAAAGCTTCGGCGCTTGCTAAGCGGCCTAGCGCTCGGTAAAACACTCGCGCACACAGACATGCGAGCACACAAACACACAACGAAAACAGAGTCGTGTTGCTTCTTGTGTTGCTAATTACGCTGAGGGCTGAGGAACAATCCTCTATGGAGCCTATACCTCAACACGCCGTGTGGCGCCGTCCGCGATGCGAGCAGAAAGCAATAGCTTAAACATGCCAAAATAGTGAAAGAAAACAAAAACTGTGCTTCAGCTTTCAGCCGAGGTTGGGTATTTTTGTATTATTTATGAAGTTATTTTTCTTTCTTTGCAGATTTTTTACGTCCCTCTTCCAGTACTCGCGCATATTTATTTCTTGGTATTATCTTAATGTTCACTTACTGTTGGTTTTACTTTGGATATTATTTGTGTGAGCATTTTCGAGACTGACCTCACACCTGTGAATAGTGTCACCATTGATTCGGGAGCCACGATTAAGTTCTTATATATATTCCTGAGCCATTATACTTCCAAAGCAATCTAAATAATTTACAATTACATGAAACGTTTGTAGGTAAATCTGGTCGAATTAGCGTGTGTGGAGCGTAGTTTTATATTAACAATAATAAAATATTCAGATATGACCAATTGTCACATTTTTATTTGCCTGGCTAACAAAAGTGTGCCAAGAGATCAGGTGTATTTCGAGTATATGAACTAATTTAGTTGTTCTGAAAATATAAGAATGCGGGACATCATTACTCCAAGCAGTGAAAATATATAATCTATTTAGCAAAATTCATAAAAGGAAAGTACGATACAGCGATGCTTAATCCTCCTGAAACATTGGGGCAAGAAGTGCACAAATGCGTTTTCTAAGCAATTCGTTTAAAATTATATGACCTAAGTTGGGTCGCTTTTTGCAATTTCGGTCAAAGAGCTAGGTATGATACTTCAATTTCGCTTTGTTTTTCTGTCTAAAACTAAGGGCAGGTGAGAATACTCGAGGCTATTTGTTGAAATACTTTTTAGCAATAATTCGAGCCAAATAGTAAAATGCCCCATGCGCAGCTGCAATGACAACGAATCTATACTCGATCTCGTGAATTTATCTGAGGCCCTAGCCAAAATACTGTTGACGTATCAATCGAGGACATGTCTGATCATTCAATAGTTGTCTGTGACTTATCACCACTTCAAAGTACGCCCAGTGAACATTAGTGTATACGGTTTCGTGATTTCACTCGGGCAAATGACGTCGACATTCTTGATTTGCCAAGTGACGCATTTGAAGAGTTTTATGTGATATGCGATATGAACGGCGATTCTGTCGTTAAGTTATAGTTATCTTTTATGCATGTTATCCTAGCGTGCATCGAAAAGTTTGTTCCAGAGCGTACAACAAAAAGAAAGAAGCAAAATCCATGGGTGACGCGCGATGTTTTACACCTTAAACGCAAGATACACCGCATAGAAAGATACCAACCATGTTTAAAGGGTACGCTTCGTTCCCTTCGCCAACAACTACGAATCCTCGTACGTACATGCAGATATGTTTTTTTTTTTAATGTCACTATGTCCAACTTCCGTCAGGATAACCCAAGGAAATTCCCAAGGGAATTTCGTATTTAACCATAAAATGACAAGCTTGGGAACTCAATCACAATGGGCGCGCGCTCAGGAATGAACATAGTATCGCAAGCAAAATTAACCGCTTTTTTCTTCAATGTACACTGTTAATAACACTGTACTACTAACATTTGCTTCTGACAGGCAACGTCAAATTAGTAATTTGGTGGTGACTATAGATGGTATTTTTAAAAGTTTACTTCGACTAGATGCTAAAAATTCTAGTGGACTAGATAGAATTCCTTACGGGTTTTTGCAAAGGTATACGAAATGGTGTTTAAAGTTTCTTTACGACATAAAGTCCTGTAGTTTAAAAACTGGCGAAGTTCCACAAGATTGGAAAGTGGCCAAAATAGTGCCTATACATGAGGGCGGTGACAATAAAGCTGTCTCTAACTACAGACCTGTGTCGCTCTTGAGTACATGCTGCAGGCTCGTAGAATTCTATTTTTAAACACATTGTAACTTTTTTGGAAACTGTTTCATTTTTGGTAAAAGACTAGCATGGTTTCTGACGTGGGTATTCAACAATGCCATAGCTTCTTCACCCGTTCCATGAATTTGCTACCGTAGTTGATAAAGATGGTCAGGTGGATGCTATTTTTTGGACTTCACGAAGGCTTTTGACGGTGTCTCTCATCGTAAATTACTGCATAAACTTAAGCAGGTAATGGAAATGACTGTTTATTACAGTGGATTGACTCTTATCTCACAGACAGTCGCAGTATGTGACTTCTGGTGAGGCAGAGTCTATAAAAATGCCCGTTTTGTCAGGAGTGCCCCAGGGCTCGGTACTTGGTCCTTTGTTTTTTTTTTTGTGTTTATTTATGATCTGCGGGTGGTCCGCTCAGTAATACAGTGTCATCTTTTTTCTGACGATTGTGTTTTTTTTATGTATCCTGTATTGCCTATCAGGAATGTTTAAATGATAGTCATCACATGATATTTTCGTGGTGCCGAAATTTGTAAATGTATTTAGATACAAATAAATACGTTCATATGACGCTAACACTAAAGAAGTCTCCACTTGTGTTTCACTATATTATAAACTTAGTTTCTTTAGAAATAGTCATTTCATATAAATATTTAGGAGTAATCATTACGTCTAACTTAAGTTGGTGTGCTCATTTTGTGAATAATATAGCGAATGCTTCTCGTGAACTGTGCTTTTTGCGAAGGAATATTTGTCACTGCTCTGCAGAAACGAATCTCGCGGCTTACACTTCTTTAATTCGTCAACTATTAAAATATGCAGATATTTTATGAACCTGCGCACTCAGGCATCCATTGATCAATTGGAAGGCGTTCAGACAAAGGCACTTTGATTCATTTACAACGCATACGACAGGGACACGTCCGTGTCATGCTTGTATGTCTCATCCTCATGACCACAGTTATCATGTCGAAGGAAAGTCAAGCAATTGAAGCTTCTGTATAACATATACACATTAGGATTGGGTTAAATTTCAACGACTATCTTAAATACAACGACCGCCGTGACACAAGGCGGAAACACAAAAATTTGATTCGCGAGCTTCAATGCAAAAAAAAAGAAAATACATTTTCAAATCATTTTTTCCTCTCGAACTCTCTGTAGTTGGAATGACTTACCTCAAATTGTGACAAGCCTTGCTACGTATGATTGTTTCGCTAGAACTTTAGACGATCCTTTATATAAGGAAACATTCAAGAAATAATTACTATTTTTGTATTATTTAGTATGTGAAATTTCGTATTGTATATTTCTACAATGTCTGCCCTGCAATTGTACATGCAACTGTGCCTTGGCCCGCAGGAGTGGGCCGGCAGTATTCCTGAAATAAATGAATGGCAGTTACGCAATTGCTTGAGGACGATCAGCACATGGTAACTTCATGTGCGATTTGCTTAGGCTGGTGACATCACATCATTTTCGTCGCAAGAGGTTTCTTTTCCTTTTGTTCGGGAACACGTGAACAAGCGTACTTCGGGACGAGCACTTAGTATTAATTGACGGCGCTACGACAGCTATTTCTTTGTACTTTCCCCTAATAAGCGCATGTCGTCGGCATCGGGTGCTACAAAGAGTGGCATCAGCCTGAAGAAGAGCACTGATTACTCCAGACACCCTTGTCAGGTGTTTTATTCACCTTTGTCCCTGCCACCCCAGCAATTGGTTAGTAAATACAAATTCAGGAGGTCCCCCCAAAATAAATTTTTAGTGTTTTTGTTTTTTTTTGCTGCAAAAATAATTCCGAAGTTTGAAAACTATATCGTTACCTTATTCAAAAGTTAAGTAGTTTTCTGAAACCTCAAATGTGAGAATAGAGCCCGTTCCCTGTATCTGACTCCATTCAGCTTCGTGCATTGGTGGGTTTCTTCGGCCACCTTGTTTTTTTTTTTAATATAAAATATATATATTCTAAAGTTTCAATCGGATAACGGCATTCTCTCGAATTTTGGCATTTGGTCCATACGTACAGCTAGCGCTTCATTTGGACGAAAACTAAGGGTTCGGCGATGCGTAGATTTTTTGTTTAGGTAACAACAATCATATTTTTTTGCGATGCTTTTGTAAGCACGAATGCATAACAAGAAAAATTATTTTTTAACAGGGCGCGAAGCGGTAGACTCCTGGTACAGCGAGATCAAGGACCACCGATTCGGCGGTGAGCCTCGCAGCCTGGGCAGCGGCCATTTCACCCAGGTGGTCTGGAAGGGGAGCACCGAGCTGGGCACCGGCAGGGCGCGCACCGCCACGGGGAAGCTCCTCGTCGTGGCCAACTACAACCCTGCAGGGAACGTGATCGGCAGTTTCGCCCAGAACGTGCCTCCTCCCAAGAAGTGACGACGCCCCGTCCGATAACCCGCCTCTTTCTGGAGTTTCATTCCTGGACGCGAGGCGACAGTTCCCAAAGATTATTTATTTTGCCGAGAAGTATTCCATAGCGTTACGCTAAGACCAAGATTAAGTGTCAGAGAGGTTGCTAGTGAGCTGCCTCGCTGCACAATATTGTTTTCTACATTTATAAGCGAAGTTTATTACTGGTTTTGTTAAACTCTTGTATATACGTTTTGCAAAATAAAAACTTATACGCAATGGGCTTATGAAGGAGCAATGCTATTTTTGAATTTCGTAATTACAGCGAGAATGTTTGATTCTGGCCTTTATACAGGTTAGTTTGTGGTGAACGACGGTCTAAAAAAAAAATAAAAAAAAAAACAGAACAAAGAACGGCATAGTGGAGATAGCAGTTTCATTTCTATGAATTTCCTAAGGGCACTGGCAAAATACTTTAATATGTATCGGAATACAAAATTAAAAATACTTATGCTAAATTGTATTTCAGTATAAATACAATTATAACAACAAAACAGACGTTTATGTACATAATACAAATATAACGAAAAATATGTGACCACATTACAATACTTGTCTTAATAGATTTGTTTTTTTTATGCCGTAATATCTGCGCCTTAAAACTTACCGCTCGTATACCAAGAAAATATCAGAATGAAGAAGGGAGCCCATATGTTCCGAGAATAAAGTGTGTTATAGGAAATTCGCAGCTCTAACACTACATGTTTGAGACAAACTGTAGGGTAGGACCGCTTGAAACTTCGGCAGGAGCGATGACTAAACGCAGGTGAGGAAACCTTCCTCCTGGCACAGCCAAATATCTAGAAATGTGTCACAACTGCGGCGACAGCCATGTGACTGTTCATCACTCCTTCGATTTTTATGGCACGAAGATTTCGAAGGGGAGCGAAACAAGTGAGTCGGAGAGTTAGAAGAGCTTCAACTCTAAACCCTGCTGTCCTGCAACAGTTGCGAAGCAGTTTTAGAAAAAAAAAAATTAAGACTGCGTGAAAACACACACAAAAAAATAGTTGAATTCCGCTCTTGCGCTCCCCAATCCTCAAGTCTATTTATTCTTGAACCGTGGCAAGGACAACGCTCGTGATATATACGTTTGATATCGCCAAGGTGATACATATGGCCTGGAGTTCCAACACACAATCATCTGCACTTACTGACGGCTTAGGAATTCCGGTACGTGGCGTCTCGGGCGTCTTACTATTGCTCTGTAGCCGATGAAATAGAGGCGCCTTTGAGAAAGTCAAACAACGAATAAAGAATCTTGATTATAATAAGCAGCGCCCCAGCGCCAGTAACATATGCAATGGAGGAAATCAACCGAAAACCCCGTTCGACGAGGTGGAACCGTTGTTTCTTGTCCTCGAATATCGGGCATTTTTGTTTTTATGAGGTCCAGAGAAGGAAAGGGAAGCCGAGAGAGATATTGGCCTCCTGTACGGGGGCGAGTCGCTACCCGGCTTGGGGAAGGAAGAGGAGCCGTAGGTGACAAAAAGAGATAGTGTGGAAATTTTGAAACCGGTCCAATAATGTGATGGGGCTTTTTCACAAGTGTGGGTTTCCATTTTACAACCTTGCTGTTTGCGGTGTGCGGTATTTGGTCAAAGACGGTCTGCGAAACTAGTTTGTTTGTTAGTTTTATGTTTGTTTTATGTCTTTCCAGGCGATTCATAATGGTGTCAAAAGACTACCTAATTAATATTTTGCTACAGCGTCGTATATATTCTTTAATAAAGTCAAAAACGCAACTGCTGCAAACCGAAACCGAAACCGGATTGTGAAGGAAGAAGAAATATGAAGGAGAAGAGAGTTGGCGGAAGTCACGTGACTGTGCAATTATTTTTAGAGCGATGCTCTTAGGCGCCCGTTCGCGGCTGTGGCGACGCACTATCCCCAACATTTCGTCGCATAGCCCTCGCCTCGTCGTCGTCTGCTTCGTCGAAGCACGGCCGCGCGCTACGCTGCGTAGCTCGAAGAAGAAGACTGGCTGCCCTACGCCTTTCGTTTTTAAGGATCTGGCAGCGTGCACACACGCCTTCCTCTGCGCCGACACCGTCCGCACGTCTTTTCAGCTAGAGTTCATGTATAGACCTTTCCAATGTTTACAAATCCACAGCTCAGCGTGCGATCTCCACAGCTCAGCACGCGCGTGTGCGTCGCTCCGGAAAGCGAGCAAAGCACGCGCCATACGCACGAACACTGGAAATGGCACCGGCCATACGCTCTTTCTTGGAAAGGTCTATAGGAGGTATTCACTGGACGCCATATTTGAGGTCACTGTTTAGAGCGCATGCCCAGAACGAGCTCACATTAATAGCCTGCTAAGACCGGCAACCTTGATGGTGCTAAATGCACGCTCCAAAAGGACTGCGGAAGCTCGCCGTCAGCATGCGCTCAGCAGCCGCGCACACAGATATGGCCGCCAGTGAATACTCCCTATAGGAGGTATTCACTGGCCGCCATATTTGAGGTCACTGTTTAGAGCGCATTCTCAGAACCAGCTCGCATTAATAGGCTGCCAAGACCGGCAATCTTGGTGGTGCGGAATGCACGTGGCGAAAGAACTGTGGAAGCTCGCGTTCAGCGCGCGCTCCGCAGCCGTGCACACAGCTATGGCCGCCAGTGAATACTCCCTATAGACCTTTCCAAAAACGAGCTTGTGGCCGGTGCCATTTTGAGCGTTCGTGCGTATGGCGCGTGCTTTGCTCGCTTTCCGAAGCGACGAACACGCACGTGCTGGGCTGTGAAGATCGCACGCTGGACTGTGATTTTGTAAACATTGGAAAGGTCTATAGGCTCCCTACGGGAGCCAGAGTTGCGCGTTTGATTCCACGTGCCGCGTGCCGCCCTCGCCGCTATTCGCCGTGATCCGATCACGTGAGGAGCCGTATCAAGTGTCGTGCAGCAAAGTAGACGTTTCACGCGCCCCGGCGTACGTCCCCCGGCTTTTGAGCACGCCGCGCGCCTCGAACGCGCGGCGCTGCTATTCGCCGAATTCAGTCACGTGAGGAGCTGAATCCACATGCCATGCATGAACGCGCAACTCTGGCTCCCGTAGGGAGCCTATACAGGAACTCTATTTTCAGCCGCCTTACAGCGGACCCTACAGGGTTACCCGTCCGAACGAAAAAAATTTCACTCTACACGAGAATGGGAAGGCCATCCGCATTTCTAATGACCGACTGAAGCCAGCCAATATTCTTTCGGACGAATCAAACAACCCCAGCGCATCCTCACGCGTCCAGCCACAACACCCGACACCGGAGCCCGCGCCAGACACTACACGCTGTGGGCGTCGAATACGTTTCACGGATTTTTACAAGCCCTGAGGGCTCTCCACTCCGCGGGTGGTGGGGGAAAGGGGGGGGGGGGTGGCGGGGGGGAGGATGATGTGGCGACGCACTATTCCCAACATTTCGTCGTATAGTCCTCGCCTCGTCGTCGTCTGCTTCGGCGAAGCACGGCCGCGCTCTACGCTGCGAAGCTCGAAGAAGACTGGCTAGGCTACTCAGGCACGCGATGCAACGGAACACTGATCTCCACTAGAGGGGGCTGGATGGCGCATTGAGCAAACAGGTATGAAGCCACCGGAAGTAAGCGGCTTGTCCCTGAAGTGAACGCTTGGCAGGCTTTGTAACCCTTCCGAGTGCTGGTTGGAAAAGCGTCGAGGGCGCTAGATTTTCGCTTGTTCCCTCAACAAAGCCTGCTTGTTGCGCAGTAAGAGCGCATGCAGACGCGAGAAGTATCATGGGAAGCCTTTCAATGTAAACATTTTAAGATTCTACTTCATCAAGTGTGAATATGTCCCAAATTCAAATGCCTCGTTCTCAGGATTTAATCCAGAGCGGGAGTTTTAAAACCCAATCAAGCACACAGAAAAGCATGGTCCATAATAACGACTGAATCACTGATCTCAATGACAATTGCTGGATCGCGTTTGCCCGCTCCGCGAATGCAGTCACTGGCGGCCATCTTTTTGGTAGAGTTATATCACCACTAGCCAAGATACCGCTGCTGAAGGCACTTGGCAGCCACCATCATCCATCCATGGCAGACGACGTTTTGGCAGTTGTGGTGGCAGGCTGCCATCAAAATAGCGTGGGTGATGTTCCGTGATTGATTGAAATTGTTTGACGAAACATGTTTTTAAAACCCGGCGTGAACGGTAGCCCGGTCTTTGAGGACCCGGTGAAAGTTTCACGAAATCGCGCAGCACCTGAGAAAAGCAGCACAGCACGCATTCAAAGTCGCATCGAAGAAAGCATTGAAAGCAGACGCCGGTACGTAGAGATGGGCAAAACGGCTCACTTCAGTGAGCGGCTCGGAACGGCTCAGCTCACTGAAATGAGCCGGCACATTTGAACGGCTCACCGGCTCACTTCGGTGACTGGGTCGCTCAGGAGCGAGCCGGATCTTTTTGAGCCGCTCCTTTAAAGAACGAGTGAGCCGTGATTCTTTTGGAGAGAGAAAGTCCGCTCTCTCTCGTTCGCTGAGCCGTGCCCGTAGATGTCCAGAACCGTACTGTCGGAGCCGGGTGGCCGGGTCCACGGATGGCGCCGTCCGTTGACCGCTGCCGTCCGAACGATGTCTCACGAATTTCCCCGATCGTGCATCGTGTGCTCGTGCGGCGCTTCGAAGGTGGCAGTGAACTACTTATTCTAGTCATGCATATATCCTTTTTTCAAAGCCATAAAACTAGACTGCTTAGCACAGGTTACACTGCAACCTGTTCTATGCAGTCTAGTTATTTGGTATTAAAAAAATATGCATTAATAAATAGCCGTGTTATAGGGACTTACAGTGTGTAGGGAGAATAAATTTATCAATTTATTATTTTGGAGGCGCGATTTTTGAATTCTAATGACCCTTTATTTTGTAATATTGGGGTTAGAGTGCTTATGATACTCTAAAAGACAAAATGCGATGTATTGTACAAGAAAAAAAACTTAATCGTCATTATTTTAGGTTTTTTGTTTTTGTGGTGCTTCAAAATTTACTTTAGTGAAAATAGAACCAAAAATCGTAAATTTTCTTTCAACTTTATTCAGTTATATACATGCTCATTCATCCAAAATTAATGTCGAAATAATTTGAAGTACAACGCAAAAATACTATTCAACAAAGTACTTAAGATCCACGAAACTTAGGTACAAAAAAAAATTTCTACATCAAATGTACGTTATGGTTGATGAACATGTTTTGCTGACTTTATCAGAAGTGAGACGACTCCTCTTTTCGGTACAAATTTGACCAGCTTTAGAAAATATACTTTCACAGGGTACACTTGTTGCGGGAATACAAAGCCTTTTTAAAGTCAGTGCATACAAGTTCGGGTAGATGAATCTTTTACTTCTCCACCACTTCAGTGGATCATTAACACGGCTCAAGTACGGCTCGTTCAGGTACTTATCTACCTCAACGACGGCCTGAGCTGTAGGGTGCTGCTTTCCTTGCAAGGAACTCAACCTCGCGTCAAACTCGTCCCATACTGAGGAGGTCTGAGCATGCGTCGCGGACTCATTGCTTGGTCTGGGCTCCGTACTTTGGATAGTTGCTTTTACCCTCAAAGCAAGCGCTTTCTTAGTCGCCTTAGACTTCACATCATCCCCAAAGCCTTGTGACTTAAGCCGTGGGTCCAAAAATATTGATTGAGAAATTAGCTCGTTTGATTCTTTGTTACCAAATCGCCGTGTCAGACCGTCTACGAGTTCGTTTGCAAGCTTTACAATAGTCTCAGGAGTGTCTCTATTAGTCTCTAGATACTGCTTTACTTTTTGTCGCCATTATACTGTACAAAACTGTCGTTTTAAACAATGACACGTTTGCTTCAGCAGAAATTTCTGTTTTTACATCATTAAATACCGACAAGACCTAAACAGCATGGGCTAGTTCTGTCTATTCTAGTTCTTCTAATTGATCTTTGTATCCAAGTAATGCCAGAGTTGAAACAAGTGGCTCTTTTTTTTCAGTAATCTCTCCAACATATGAAAGGTGGAATTCCACCGAGTGGGAACATCTTGCTTTAATTTAAGTTGATCTTAACCAAGTGAAGTTTGCATCTCGCAAAGTTCCTTGAGTGCCGAGCTGCTTTGCTTGAAGTACTGGACAAAGGACTTTGCTTTACCAAGATTTGCCCCAATGGATGCCAAAATGGCGTCTGTGACGACCAAATTCGAAGTATGCGCAAAACAACCCAAGTGTCGAAGATTTAATTCCGTCACGGCTGCTTTCCTATTAGCAGTATTGTCAGTGACAACTGCACAAATTTTATTTCGGATAGCAAATCTTTCTGAAACTTCATTTACCCAGGCTGCTATATTGCGACTCATGTGTCTATCGAGAAATTCTGAACGTTCAATCAGACATGATCGTAAGCAAGTAGCCTGATCAATGTAATGAGCAGTAAGGGCATAAAAGCTAACATTGTTAATGTTAGTCCATCCATCACATGTCAAGCAAACAGCTGGGGCATCAAGCAGAGCTGATATCATTTTATCTAGTAGTTCGCCATGAACAGCGGAAAACAAACTATTTGTGAGTGTCTTACGGCTCGGTAAGCTGTATTTTGGATTCAAAACAATAATGAGTTTTCGAAATTCCTTATCCTTAACCACTGAAAACGGATGTTAATCTTTGCAAATCATCTTGAGTAATTGAACATCAATCATCCTTTTTTTCTGCGCTGGCACTTGCTGCATCAACATACTGAGTCAATGATGACTGCGATAACTGGCTTGATCTAGGCCCAGGCGTGGAGAACGGTGTTGACAAAGCCGTCAAAGTCGAAGGTGGCGAGAGCAAACAACTTTCTGATGCATTCGAATAGTGGGAGAGTTGGCTCAGGCTCCTTGTACCTGAAGGGCTTGGCAATGGCGCCGAGGCAGGAGCAGCAGGGTCGTCGACGCGCTCGTCGCTCGCGGAAGGTGATCAGGAGCGGCTGGGTTCAACTCTGCCGAGAGGCACTGTGATGTGCTGTTTCGTCAAATGCCGTCTAAGATTTCCAGTCGAGCCAGATGACATAGAGAGCACAGCTTGACAGTATCTGCATTTCGCCTTGCCGTTCGCCAATTTCGTGAAGTGGTACCAAATTTCGCTGGTTGAGTAACTTGCTGACGTCATTAATCTAGGAATAAAATAGAAAGAGAGAACGCCAGCATTCAAATTATGCGTGAGTTGAAAAGGTTTATTTAAAAGATATGTCGAACTTTCGCACGAAAGGCGATCGAAGCATCGATTGCAATAGTAAATGGACACCTATACAAAGTAAGGATAGTAGTCTTATCGGCCGTATAAACTAGTAAACATGCGCATTAACTAAATTAACAAGCATCGCGTCACACGCGCACAAGCAAACATGAACGCATCCGATTCGATGACCCCGAAAACTCGCTGTCAAAACGCGGGAATGAGTCAGCGCGACTCTGCCCCGCCGCTGATGGCTTTAGGGTACAGCCGCGTGGCCGGGCGCGCGGTTCGGGCCGTAAAAATCGGGTAAAATCGGGTTTTACCTGAAAACGAACAACCCTAGATATAAGCGGCAATCACAAGAACAGATGGGAAGCTTACCCTCTGAACCGGAGCTGGCAAGAATACCGACCCTTGGTCGCGGTCCGGTCCCGGACCGCGACCAAGGGTCGGTATTCTTGCCAGCTTGCCAGAGAGAGTGGCGACAGGGGAGTCATCCAAAGAAGCGCTCCGGTCCCGGAGCGCTTCTTTTGATGACTCCCCTGTCGCCACTCTCTCTACTCTACCCAGAGACCCTCCTTCAATAACTCCGACCGATAGCATCTTCGCGTACAAAACCCTCCGTTAGCAACAGTCTTTGGCAAAGGCAACGCGTAGCGGGCAGTGATTGGTTGGAGACCCCAGGCTTGAGCATTGTTCATCGGCGCCTTGGTAACCGTTCGGGTTCCCGATTGGCCGCCACAAAGGTCACCGTACGTTCAGGTAACCAGCAGTTGGAAGATTCTGTCTGAAAATGATCTGTGCAATATTCCTGCAAATATGAGTTCTCTATGTAAAGAATTTCTTGACATATAAAAGAAAACATTAAGTGCTGTCATAAGCCGAGATCGACTCCCAGCTTCGTTGCAGTTCGAAACTCGACCCTCTGCGCGGCCGCCGGCAAGCGATCAGACCCGAAGAACTTTGAAACCCTGCGGAATACAACCATGACATTTAGAACACTCGCGGTATCTTTAAAGCAGTCGGCCGCGGTGAAAGCGAAAATCAAGTTTAGCGACGGAGGCCTGTTGATATACCGGGCTGGTTTGAGGCACTTTAACTGTGCATGCTAATATCGGACAAGCCGAAGTCGTCTTCGGAGTCAGTGCTGCTGTCATCAATAAGAAAAATCGCGCGCAAATGCATCGTATTCAGGAGAAATGCGACGTTTCCGCGTATCTGCTACAGCGGCGCACGGTGTCATCTTGAAAACTACGAGCGCGCGTCACCTGAATCCAGTGGGGCTTTAAAAATCAAAAAGCGGTGGAAAAACGAAACTGAAAGAAATAGGGCTCAGCTTTCCAACAAGATGACGTTTGCTTTCAAGAGGCGCTCAGAAAATGAAAGCTTTGCTGTCGAGAGGCGGTCAGAAAATGAAAGCTGTGTAGTCTGTTTCGTCCTCTTGTGTATTTCTTTAAGTCAACGAATTTGAAACCACCGATAGTGGGCTATCGATGGGAATAGGCGCGGGCAAGAAATAGTTAAACAAAGTGCTTGAAGAAATTTGTTGGCGTTTCTTTCAAAGTGGGCAATCAGGCATAACAGCATGTGAGCGAGCTCGAGGTGAAGGCAAGCCGTGAACCAATGGGTTAATTTCCGCATGGCTACCATGGGCTCCGCAGAGGCTCTGTCGACGCTAGCGCCAAAGCCCTTTTCAGTTACGGCCCTAGCAGAAAGGTGCCACTTTTGTCAACAAAACGGCTGTTTTCGTTGTCATGGCAGCAGGAACAGAATGGAGTTGATTTCCCGCACTACTAATAGATGGCGTGCAAATCGCACCCGGCAAAAGACCCGGTCAATGCCCAGCCCTGACCCGGCTCTGACTCGTGACTCGGCTCGGCTAACTGAAGGAGAGAGAGCCGGCTCCCAAAAGTACCGCCGCTCACTTTTACTGAGATACGGCTCACTCGCTCTTGAAAAAGAGCGGCTCAGAAGATCCGGCTCGCTCCTGAGCGACCCATCTCTACCGGTACGTAGTCTGCTTTCGATGCGAGCTGCGCTGCTTTCCCCCGGTTCTGCGCTTTCGCAGAACTTTCGCCGGGACCTCAAAGGTGAGGCTACCGTTCACGCCGGGTTTCAAGAATCTGCTTCGTCGAACAACTTCAATCAAGCACAAAATATCACCCACGGTACAGTGTACTAGATCTACGGCTATTTTATGGCAGCCTGCCGCCATTGCGCTGTCCGCCATATTACTATGATGGCTAGAGATGATATAACTCTACCAAAAAGATGGTCGACCGTGGCCCCATTGCCGTCCATAGGCGGTGCTGGGGTACAATGTTGCGGTTTTTGGACTCCCAGGAGACTTGGAAGAAGGAAGTGACGTCAACGACTAGAGCAAACGCAGATTAGATGTTGACAGAAGAAAACAAAATCAACATCCAATCTGCATTTGCTGCGTTGTTGACGTCACTTCCTTCTCCCTAGTTTCCTGGGAGTCCAAAAGGCGCAACATAGCCCCCCTGGTCAATTCAATTCAATGTTTATTTAATGAGATGAAGATTTTAGCCCCATAATTTGGGGCCGGCTACTTCAATGCTAGTAATGGGGTAAAGTATGATATGATATGATATGTTCAATAATCATGATATCTGGGCATAAAGAGCAACGAACTATGAACGTGATGTGTTAATATCACAAGCAAGTGCACTTTTAGAAGTACGACATGTACTATCGGAAATAAAATGAGCGTGAACGCGCCTCCGCGTGTCGCTGCCACCTGAGGCGCCGCCCTGCGGCGCCGTTCTGAAGTTTAGCGCATGCGTGTAAAACTCCTGTCGCTGTTCTCACTTTGTCTGTTAACCCCCTTCTGTCGTCTGCTATGCGCGCGCTGGCGGCCGCTCGTGCTGTTGTCTGCTATGCGACTCCTGTGTGCGCTGGCTGCCGCTCGTGTTGTCGTCTGCCGCACAACATTACGTGCTCCGGCGGACACCCGCGCTTCCTACGCGAATTGCGTTTGCCCTGGATAGCTTTAATGGTGTTGATTTGGACGAAAGTCTTCTGTGAAACACAATGCCTTTATTCTTTGAACACGTGGCCCTAACACGTAAAAACATATGTTATGCCGTAGGCCATTGGATCTACAGGCTTATTAGTAGAGTGTTCATACTGTATCCTTTCTGGACACAAGAAACTCGGAAACACGGGGACAGCTCAACTATTTTGAGCCGTTCGTCGTCAGGAGCTCTAGCCCCTTTTCACTCAACTGAATCTTTTCCGGAATCCCCGTAGTTGAACGCTAAGCTTTGCAGATATTTTGTCATGAATCTATTTGCATCCTATCGCTTTATCTCGACCCAACGGAAGAAGCCAGCTACTTATCACGTATCAAATGTGGGCATTGCGTTATCGCACAGGAAACTCCTGAGTCATGTTAAGTCGTTTGTCTGAGTTGCCGCGGAAATACACGAGTCGCATAGCAGACGACAGCGCGAGCGGCCGCCAGCGCGCGCATAGCAGACGACAAACGGGGGTTAACAGTCAAAGCGAGAACAGCGACAGGATTTTTACACGCATGCGCAAAACTTCACAACGGCGCCGCAGGGCGGCGCCTTATGTAGTGGCGACACGCGGAGGCGCGTTCACGCTCATATTGTTTCCGATAGTACATCGAGTTGAATACGCACGTGTACGGTTTCTTTTCTAGGTGCGAATGTGGCCAATGCGTGGCGCTGCCCAACTTCAAGCCGGGAGTGCAGCAAACTTTCCGACGCACAGTCGACCGTATGCATTACTACGAACGAAAGAGTTCCTTCAGTAGCTCAGTGGAAAGGCGAGCGCTTGACACGCAGCGGCCACGGGTTCAATCCCTAATGTGGGTGCATTGTTTTTTTTTTTTTCAAACATTTTGCGATGTTTGCATTTTTTTTTACAATTATCACTGAAAAAATACAATTGTTGTGGACGATAAGTCGCTGAACTGAATAGTATGGGATTCCATTTTTGACACCTCTACCGCACAATGCCACAACTCTTCAAGCAACATCTTGGGAGTATTCTTTTCGGAGCCGATCACGGGAATTCCCCACGGGCACTCACTACTAATTGCCAACACTTACATGTACAAAACAACTCATCTTCAAGTACAGAACAGCTGCAAAGGAATCGCACGGCGAACGAAAATCGCACGGTCGGGTGTAGCCACGTGACTTCCGTCACTCGCTCCTCTCCACATCTCCGTGCGGTGCGCGGGTTTCAGTGTCAGTTTTGAGCAGTTGCTTTTTTTTTTGCTTTATTAAAAAAATACGTGACGCTGTAGCAAAATATTAATTGGGTAGTATTCCGACACCATAATGAATCGCCTGGCAAAAAATTATTTCTTTTTTTGTTGGGGGGCGGAGGGGGGGGGGGGATCAGTGCCCTTTTAAGCTCCAGCTGAAATTTCCGCGCGTCTCTGCTAGTACCGAAGGCCGCGACAAACGGGACCTTACCAAATAGAGCCAGAGCCGCTAAATACAGTAGAGCTGAGTTGGTGAAGATCACTAACACCCCCGCGTTTACGCGACAGTGCTTGCGATCGTTCACGCCTGCTACGACCTCCACACAGCGCCGGCAACAAAACACGAAAATAATTAAAAAAAAAAACGAAAAAAGCGAGCTGCATAAAAAAAAACTCTCGATCAATAGAATTAATTAGGTTAAGCAAGCAAAAAAAAAAGAAACCTCACAAAATTCAGGCAGCTAAAAAAAGGCAAAAGCAGAAAACGGACAAAGCAATAACCACGAAAGAAAAAGGTAAAGATAAGGCATTCAAAGTGCGGTTGCTCAACCGCACAAAGCCTTTTTTTTTTTGCTTATTTTATTTTGGGGCTTAGGAGTCGCGCAGCGACAGCGGTGTTCGGGGAAAGAGCACACACTACCGTTCCAACAGCGAGCACTCCCTGCCCTCCCTTGGCCCGCGTGCTTTTTCCTTTGCTTTTGCCATATCCTCCACCTTTTTTACGTTTTTTTTTTTTCACGACTGCTCTTTTGTTGCTTATCCCCGTGCGCATAGGCTGACTTGGCGGTCTGCCAGCCCCGCAACGCGAACTATGTGTTTGCCGCTGGCGCAATCCGACCGCGGGAGTAGCGACGGGCGGCTGTTTTAGTTCGCTATATCGAATGTCCCCGCCATAGGTATTCGACACAGAAAAACGCTCCTATACTATTACATGTGATTTTCAAGGGGATGTTTGGACTGTTCGATATAAACAATAATTCGAAATACCCGGGTGTGATATAACCGGGCTCGACTGTATTTATCCAACGTTCATCTGCTGTAACTGCCGTTGTGACCATTGATTGTCTTCAGTGGCCATTTCAGCTTCGTGAAAGACTGTCACCAAGCAAATAGCCATATTGATATCGACTGTATATATGTACAGTCAGCCCAGGCACGTAGCCAGGATTTTGTTTCGGGGGGGGGGGGGGGGGGGCCCGCCCATGACGAAATGCTGTATGAGGGGGAGGGGGGAGAGGGGGTCCCAGCAAAATGGAAGATTTCGGGGGGGGCCCGGCCCCCCCCCCCCCCCCCCTGTATACGTGCCTGAGTCAGCCCGAAATGAAACCGGAACACCGGAACGCGTGGCCGTTTATACAGGCTGCTCCACCTGGAGGGCCCCTGAGAACTAATGAAAATGCGCCGGGGTGCGAGGGTGCGGGTTCTACTAAGATGAGCTCGACCCTCGCGCGGCGCGTCTGGGGGTTCTTCCGCGTTTAGCTGGTGGCTTGCTGTAAGCGCCGTCACTCACGATACAAAAAGCACTGTCACTCGCTTTGTGTATCGCAAGGGCGAAATGAAAGTTGAAACATATCGTGCACAGAAGACCCGTAGTGCTTGATGACGTGTCACTGGAACCACGCTGGGGCTCCGGTGAACAACGTACCACGCGCGGTTTCTGAGAAATACTGAAACGTCATAAACGCGAAATAAAATTTGTTTATTTGCACGACCATACTCTTTATGAAAAAAAAAAATGCTGCAACTGACCAACGTGGATGCCTCGGTTTTTATGAGCAATGCCCATTTTTTTTGTGTCAGGTTATCAGTCGAATCTTAAAAAGCGAGGAATTGCTTGCTGACGCTCTCTTTGGTAACCACCGATATGCCAGGCGTATCAAATCTGGAGCGGAATAAATTCATCACCTTGTCTGAGCAGGGCCTATCGCAAAGAGCTATAGCCAGGTTAAGCGGCCGCCCGGTGTCGACCGGGCGACAGTGCGGCGACAGAAAAGCACCCCGAGTGACGGTGCTTACAGCGCGCCACCGGCGAAACGCGGAAGGCCCAGACGCCCCACGCGAGGGTTTAGGACATCTTAGTAGGACCCACACCCTCGCACCCAGGTGCATTTTCATTAGTTCTCAGGGGCCCTCCAGGTGGAGCAGCCTGTAACGATGGCCACGCGTTCCGGCGTTCGGGTTTCATTCCGTGCTGACTGTACATAATCTTCAGATGCGTGTGAATTCCAACTGACCTCGTGTGTTCTGCAGCGAGCAATTCCTTGCCACATTCTGCTTTGTCTGTTTGTCAATCACTCACTATTGTGTTCTGGGGTACCGCTGAAACTGACAAGCACATGAAAATCAAAAATAAAGTGTAGTGTAGCAAAAAAAAAAACAGCAGAGTTTGTAGAACAGGTGGAGGAGCTGTTTGACAAGCTAGATCTACTCATGTTTCTACAATGAAAATAAGACTTGATTTCATAGTCATGGAAGCTCACTGTGGCAGGGAAGCAAGTACCATTACTTACTTCAGCTGTTCCGTTCGCATTGCTCTATGTTGTACTTGTAGTCTCTCAGTGTGAATTGCCACAGTCGCTGCAACCCCTTGAGTAGTCAAACCCGTTTATATCGAACTCGCAAAAAAACGTCTTCCAGTTCGATATAGCGGGTAATTCGATATAAAAGTTTTAATAAATTTGACTCTCAAAAATCCACTTTCTGCTGACATATTACCCAATGAAATAGTCTTGCATCTTCTGCTGCTTTTTCTTCATTGCATCCGCGATAACGATATTTTTCTACGCTGTCGACGGACTCCAAAATGCTGAGGCCGCTGCCTTCTATATTTGTGCATTAGCGCCGAACTATGCAGAGAGCACGGAGCACGTCCGAGCAGGAGCACCTTCTCCTGCAGAGCGCCGTTTTGCTCTGCAAGTTGGCTTTCCCCTAAGGCAATTAGCGAGAAATTTTCGGTAAATTTCCACTAAATTTAGCGGGAGATTCAGCGCAAATTTGGGGGTGCGTTGGGGAAAAGCCAGCTAGCAGAGCAAGCTGGCTTTTTTTTTTCCGGGCGGCCGCGTCAACCGCCCGTAAGAAAAAATAATATTCTCTTTTGCGGACAGAGCGGGGAGAGTGAGCACAAAGCACACTCTCCCCGTTCCCTCCGTCTAAGATTTTTTTTTTTTTTCGGGAGGTCGGCGTGGCTGTTTTGAAAAAAACAAAACAAAAGGCCAGCGTGCTCTGCAAGCTGGCTTTCCCCCAATGCGGCCGCTCGCTTTGCGGGAAAGCCAGCTTGCAGGGCAAAACGGCGCTCTTGGCAGTTCGATATATCGGTAGCAGCTGCTATTTTTGTTCGATGTAACAGTAGTTTTTGCTATATATTGTCACTGTAACATTACTGTGCACAAAAATTGTTCGATATAAGGGATAATTTGATGTAAACGGGTTCAATATAGTTGGGTTTGACTGCTACGTGACAGTGGTTCGTCACCGGCAATTTCTGCAGCAAAGAACATAGATGCACAAAAGGGCGATAGGAGCAGCTGTAAGATGCCAGATGCGCGGTGGTGAGGCAACAGGACTGGCCGACATGGTTCGGTTGCTGCATGGTTACATGCTCCCAATTGAATCTAGGGAGGCAGTCGTTGAATAAATCCTCTTCTCTGCATTCGTCAGTTTGGTTGTCATCTGGTTGGTCATTGCCGGTCCAGTAATTAAAGTTCAGGTTTCCCTTGTCTTATTATCAATTGCTAATTTTGTGATCATGTCAGTTTTCATGGTCTGAAAACAACCAGGGCACATGGTTGAGGGACATAAAATCAAACTCGATGGCAATGCATTTTATAGCAGTTATCTTGAAAAAGGGTTAATCAGTTTCGAATTCTATTCTACACCCCAAACATATTCAAAGGGCCATAAAAAGGATAAAAAAGGACACAATAAAAAAAGATATAATTTTCCTTTTAGTTGGTAGCCACGTCGATTTCCACACGTAAAGCGATTGCTCAGTATGTTTCTGTAGGTCTCCATTTGTAACACAAGTACCTTGTCCGTTAGTATTTTCGCACAAAGGTGACAAAACACAAGCGGCCTTTTTTTCTGTCTTATTTTGATCTTGCAGGGGGGAGAGAGTTAGGCCTACCAGGGAGCAGCAAGCTGCACTTGGGCCTCCGAAGAGCCACAAAAGGCTCACGTGCTGCGATTTGGCACCCCCTCCTAGTCCTAGACAGATGTGTGTAATCAGGAAGCTCGGCTTCCTTTCAAATTCAAAGGCACTTCTTCCTTCAAGTCGTCATCGTTAGTTGGTCATTACTTTCATACCGAGGTTCGGATGGTCTGCGAAGCATTTAGCACAGAGAAACTGCCCAGGCGGGGATGAAAGAAATGGGTCCCACAATCGTCGTGAAGCTCGTCCACCTTCAACCGCTGTCAGGGGCATACGGTCTCGCAGTTCTTTTCAAGTATCATATCAGTTTGATTGACAGAACAAAGCTTGACGGTGCTCGGAGAGCTTGCAGCTATACAGGTGGGTGGTAGCCAGGTTCAGTGTGGTTATTAGTTGGTTTTGGTCGCACATACAAATGGACGTTCGCAATCTGTCCAGTACCAGATGTAGTCAGTTGATGGGCAGTCGAGTTACAATAGTGAAAACAATTACCGACCCGGTCGGTGGCAAAGGTTCTGGTTCTAGTACGAAGTGGTGAAGCTTGACGCCAGTGTGTGCGCAACATGAGTCTCACGACTTGGAAGTTTGACGTGACTAGCACGATCGACAAGTGCATTTTAGCTGGTTGGACCGGGTACTGTGCAATAATTGCGAGTATCAATTTTCTTCTCTTCCGCTTTAAGAAGTCAGGGTTGACCTGTGTTCTAATTTTATTTTATTTTTCTAGGCAAGGTCGGCCTATATTTATAATAGACCAGAGATGTCACTTTTACGCGCCGACTTTTTTGCGTATTGTTTTATACGTGTATTTGCTTATAGTCTACTTTTTATCCATGAACGCCACCTATATCTGCACTTTTATGAAGAAAAGAAATTATTTCATGCAGTAGTGACTGCATTTTATCATTACGAGCCATTTACACCACCCGTGCCACTGATTCCAGATAACTTCAATTCTAAGTGATTGAACATATCAACATCGTCAGTTTTGTCCAAATCGCGCACATAAAAAACCCGACACGATGAAAACGCCAGCAATGAAACGACATTGCAAGTCATAGAGACCACTAGACCAAGGTCCAATATACCACCGACAAAGATAAGGTCTAGCACCGAACTTGCCGCATTCACCGCTCGCGCAGGATTACGACCGCGGAGAGATTGGCAGCCTTAAAAATGGCCCACGTCGGATTCGTCGGTACCCCATACTCACTTTTTAAAATTTTTTCTCTACTGGTTTTATTAGTCGGACCAATCTGCAAACCTAAACAGCTCGTAAAAAAAAAAAAAAGTACTTTTATATTTCTTTTGTGAGCAAGCATGCATATCAAAAAGGACTGAAAAATAAAAATGGCCAGCAAAACCATGTGCCAAAGGAATGGAAACGCAACACGACGGATTCAGGCAAAACAAAAAGGGCAAAGTTTTAAAGTAATAACGCCCGCTGTATGCAAAATAAAAAAAAAAATACTGCCGCTTTTTGCGGAGGTCTGGTAGAACTTGTTTAGGAAAAGCACCCATGAGGGGAATTTCTTGACCCATATTGTGGACGCACGCACTCGTACGTACAGATGGTGTACGCCAGCGAGGGTAAGCATTGTGTAGGCGCACATGTGTTGCAGGCGACGAAAATGAACGCCGCGGCGCCGGTGCTTTGGAAGAGCATTTGGTGCACACACCAAACCCTACAAACACAGGCATGCTTTCAGCATTTGGATCTCCCCCACTGTGGTCCCTTGCCTAAACGTCCAAAAAACATTGCAGCTAAAAAAAAAAAAAAAAGAAAAGTAACGAGCGGCCTTGCCGGTCTCGGCTCGCCCTGTAGACTCTAATGCAAGCCCGTGCTTAGAGGCCCTTCGTGAATGTAGCCGTGAAGCCCGAGCACGGTTTGCGACCGACGGTCACCGACCTGCGGCTTGTGGCATGGCCTGTACCCGTGAAGACCTCTACTTTGTCCAGCATACCACCAATCGTGGCACAAGGAGTACATACACCACCCAATGCTCCCCCAATGCGTAGCACATGAGAAGGCAGGCCCTTTTGGTAGACTGGAGAGACCTTCGTGTCGTCAGCCACGCCAGTGGAATTCAGAAGGCATCGTGCGTATGTGGCGAGGGTGCAGTACCATTCTCCCATACTGCATCTAAGGACGACGAACGGATCACGGGTCACTTCATCGTTGTGTCGTCGTCTCTGAAGAGGAAATAGTCGAAACATGTGGACGAATGAACCATACTCATCGAATGGGAATGAAAGCCAATAGACAAAATTTGGTGGAGCCGGGTTCAAACTCCGGCTCTTGTCACTGCCGGTGAGGTACGGTAAGAAGGAAACCCAAAGTTTGAATCCAAGCTGCGCCAATATTTGTCTTTTGGCGACTTCCTAGACGTCATTCGGTTGGTACGGTTCATTCACCCGCACATTTCGACCAAGAAAAAAAGCCACGGTTGACGAACACGGTCGTAAGACTCCAATGGAAGTCATGCGAAACTGTTAGCATTTTCATGCGCCACACTTTAGCCACGTCCCAGCTGGGAACGCTCTCGGCCCAAACCGGTCTGTAGCAGACGGCTGCGCACCGGCTCGAAAATTCGAAGACGAGGAGTTGGAACATGGCGTTGCCGCGGGCGTTCTTTATTTGCCCGTGAACGGTGGCCTCACTCCGACGGGGGCGACGACGTTCCGTCCTTGTCTTCCTCCAGGATGCGCAGCACAGCCTCCGGAATGTGGCCCTCGTCAATCTCTTGGAAGTACTGCCGATACTGCAAGGAACAAGGGAAGGCCCGTCAATCACACTCTCGGGCAACCAACCTCCCGACACACGCCTCGCAGTGAAGACTGCCTACTTCCGCTCGTCGCATTCGACCAATCGAAATCGTTGAATAGCTTCGCAAACTAGCGATGCAGTCTGTGCACGCCGAGAGCGCTCCGGGTAAGTTGCCCGCTCCATCTGCACAAGTTGTGCCTCTGTTGGTCGGAATTGCGAAGGTAGATGGGTAACAGCTTGGATGGTGACCTCGACTTAACTGTCTAGTTTGAGTTTCCCAGCCGTTTAAACCATGAACACATTATGCTCATTGCATAGTTTACTCTCTGTATGCCGTTTAATATTGCTCAATGATATAAGTGTAATAGAATGGATTACCCAATATAAACAACGATAGGTACCGGGCAGATTTTGGGTTTTCACAGCGAGATTGGGCATAAAGGCAAGAATCTCACAAACTAAGCTGAACTGGAAATGTCTTTTAGCACCTGCTGTCCTCCTTTTAAAGTTGTTCTATTCACCTACAAAAAAAAAAAAAAAAAAAAAAAAAAAAAAACGTAAAATAATCAAAATTAAAGGGACACATTTTTGTTTTGTAAATTTTACCACAAACTTTTTTTTTAATATTTACTTTGTTAGACCCATTTTAGGTGGGGGTAGCCCTGCTCTGGGCCCCATCCCATCCGGTGCTTAGCTAGCTAAGCACCTTCTAGTGGCTCTCATTGGTGGAGAGATGATTGATGTGCAAAATGTTTGTTGTAAAATTACTTCTCCGTGCTGTAGTCGTATTCTTCTTGACAATACTTTATGTTTGAGAAACAAATAATATGATAGTCACTCTTATTTTCAAAAATATCCCGGATTACCTTACCCGCTTAGGCTTTAAACAATCACAAACAGGGCTGTCGGTGTTTGCAGCATGCTTCTGTTCAGTTCATTTATTTTTATGAGTGAGAGTCGTTGTGCATTCACCGAGGTGTTTGAGGTCCGCTTAACCGACCTAGTTTGCAGCGAACACCTGTCGCAAGTATGCGCCTTTGGACGCGCTTTGTGGGTGCTTGTTTTCGTGGCGGGACTGGCCCACGCCTAGCATCCCATGTCAACTATGTTGCTTAATCTGGCTTGATTTGGTTCTTTCGCCTTTGCTGCTCTGTGAATTGTGCAACCGTCGTGAGTGCAACCATGGTTTAATACCGAGAAGATACTTACACAGGTACTTAACTACACAGGCAAAAATTAAATAAGAACAGAAAAGCTGGAAGGATTGCATATGTGTTTTGTTGATTCTAGTCCTCTCGGTCTCTTTTTACCACACATCGACAGACATTGAGAGACACTCGTATTGAACCGTGGATTGTGCATGATGGAATGCTAGAACGCTGCTTTCATGGTTGCGTCTTGTGAGCGTTGCGGAAGCTTTTAGACGAGGGCGAAATAGCAACGGACGAGGGTGAAAACGGACGCCGATGTGCAGCTTTCATTTCTGTCTTACAGGCATCACAGATGACGATAGATGGTGGTGAAATAGCAGGTGATGCGGCAGGCTGCCGTGCGTCTGCTCGCACGACTAGCGTCAGATGCCAGACTAGACACCTGATGTCGCGAAAGGGAGACGCTAGGCTCCCAAACATGTTTGGCCGAGCAGCCAAGCCAGTCCAGTAGTAATGGGCGGGGCTTAGAATGAGCTGTGTCCTCCAATCTAAATTGTGTCTAATGGCGTAAATATTGGACGAAAACCTTTTTCTTTTGTGAAAAAATTATAAAAAAATGTCCGATTTATGCAGTATGTTTGACATTTGGGATAGTTGGTAGTCTAACATATTGAGGTATTTAGTGCACCAACTAGACAGGAAGAACAGGACAGAAAAGAGCGCCACTCACAACTATGTTGCAAGTGGCGTCGTATATAAGATATATACGACATATTCCGGCATCGTATATAAGATACCACTTTTGTGTGGCAAGAGCTACACACGCCAAACGGGCAGATGCCTCCGTGATTAACTCCGTGGGCATCATTGCTCCTTGAAGGCTACAGTGGGTGGACATCTTCCAATCCACTCTAGGGAGTGCACGTGCAGACCATTATGTGGCGAGACAAACATGTTGGGGAGGAACAATGACAAATTGACCCGTGAGGTGCTGGAGGCCTTCCACATTCTCTGTGAGGTCAGGATGTATTAGTGTAGAATCCGTGACGCTGTCAAGCAAGGGAAGAGAATTCCTTCAACAGACAATAAAGGCCCCACACGAGCCTGGATGAACGAGCCACTATCATACACGGGGCTGGTGAAAGATGCACATGTCTGCGGTGGATCATTCCGTCTTCGTTTCCTGTCAGTAAACATAGATGCAAGTGGCGCCTCTTTGTGTCCTGTTTTTCCTCTTTCTACTTTGAGTGCCAAATACCCCTATGTCCCATTTATGCCATTAAAAAGAAATATTTTTAGAAGCTTTATCGGCGGCATGCACTGAATTACAGGGGGCGCATCTCTGACTATCATCATCATCGTTTGTGACGTCACGGGTAAGACAGACTGGGACAGACTGCGCAGGTCCTGGATCTCTCAGGTCATCAGCTCACTTCATGCGCTGTTTGGGTAACGTGCGGCAAAACCTGTTTCAGGCGTTGTGTTTATTTAGTAAAGTGATATATCTAGTAGGACATTAGGCGTAGTCATGCTGGCAAACACTTTTGGCGCTGAGGTGTCGAAGCACTGGGGTGGTGAGGTGCTGCCAGTTCAAAAAGCTGGATGATTAAAAAAGAATATCCAGTGCTTTACCCCACTACAACATCTACCATGACAAATAGGCTGCATTATTTATTATGATTCGGACAAAATAAAACCGAGAAAGGAATGTCTCATCAAATGTAAAATAGGAAAGAAAAATTCGAGAACCTCTCGCATGTGCAGTAAACGCTTCAGTGAAAGCGACTCCATGTATCCTATTGGTTCCAATGTGTTTTGTGAGTGCTGGTTTCCTTTTAGTTCCAAGCTGGTTCCTTGTTAAATTTATTTATTCCAGTAAACAAACATTTTTTTTCAAAGTAACTAGCAGGAAGAAGCGGTGACTGGCTTCCGGGATCATTTTAATTAAATCCCTGCTTTTTCAGCCGGTCGAAGCGAAACGTGCGAGACCCCCTCGGATCAAAGTCTTAGATCAAGTTGATGACACCTCAGCGTCCCAAATAATGAGGTACACAGCTGCTATGAATAACTACCGTTTGTATGTTTAATTTTACGGACCCAAATATGCGTAATGCGTGATCTACTTCTCAGCGAGCGATTTTAAGTTGAGTAACAATTGGATAGAACAAATTAATCAATCGACTGAATTTGCTTGGACATATCCAACAATTTAAGAATTTATAAAAATTTCTGCTTGCTCGTCAGCAACTGTCGAGTCACACTTGGATAGAAGCGTCGGTATCTGCAAGTTCAATGTAGCTAAAACAAGTGTGCGGCGCTTTGCATCACAACTGTGCGTGCGGGCACAGCTAAAACAGCACATTATTTACCCTGGTGAATGCCAAACCTTTTTCTACAGCGGCCTCCACAGATCCGAAAAGAAACAAGAATTGGTCTTTTCCATCATGGAAACATCCATGGATTCCATCATTTGATTCCATCAAGAACTGACAATCTTGATGGAATCGCTGCAGACCCAGCCGGCGGCCTTCTTTGAGGACGGCACCCAAAAGCTCGTGCCATACGACGACAATTGCCCAAATTTACGCGGCGACTATGCGAGGAAGTAGCTGCAGTTTGTACATAAACGTTGCGCATATTAAAACATCTTTCGTCACTTTTCTGTTCTTTTATACTCAGTTCGTCGGAGGTTGACAAAAAAGAAAGAAAAGCAACCTTCTTAGTAACTTGCAAACACTACTGGCTTCTGGAATTCCAGCACGCGCTTCACGCCTTCCACTGCGCCTTGGCTGCATGCGTATGCGCGCTCAAAGTGCACGACGTCACCAAGCGTCGTTGAAGGCAGGGGGCTCGTGCAGGAGACTGGGCAACTGAAGCTCCTCCCCGCTGCCCTTGACTTGTCAGTGACTCTAGTGGTTAACGTCTCAACTGCCCATAATGTGAAAGAACATGCCCATCCTCGAACCGGGGTGGAAGGTGGTAGTCAGGTGGCTCGGGCGGCTGTCTCATCGCTGAGCGTGGTTTGGGAACTATCTCGGTGGCAAGAAACACAACGTGAATTGACAATTCATTTTGTTCCAGTCATACGTTGTGTTGTTGCAAACGAGAGCAAACCGGGTGAAAATGAGGGGTGGACTAACTTTCGGTTTGCAATGTGGAGAGCAAGTCGTCTGCTTCTTGCGCAGGAGTTGCGGTGACATCAGCAAGACACCGAACTCAGATTGGCTGACTAAAGTATAGTGGGTGGACTCAAAGCAAGCTGTCTTGAGGCCTACCCACTATCGTTCATTCAGAACCAATCAGAGCTCGGTGTTCTGACGTCACCACGACCCATGCAAAAGAAGCAGACGAACTTGTGCTCAGCATAGAGAAACATTCAAATAATGCTAATTTTGTATTTTATAACCTGCCAAACTTGTTTTCACACTGAGGGGCAATGGAGAACATAGGCCCTTCCCAGTAAGCAATGTTTGCCTAGCTCCCACCATAGCTAACTAACCTATCTCCCACCGTAGCTAACTAATACCCCTGTCAGACGGGCACCTTGAATGTCATTTACGCTAAAGGCCTTTAGGATTTTCAAATGACATTTAAGTCGTGTCGTGTCAGACGGGCAACTCAAATGTCATTTAGGTGATGTCTATCACGATAGCGGTCTGTTGTTAACCCGGCAAACTAGTGTTTATTTTATTGTTTACTAAGTAAATAAAATGTACCGTAAAATACCGGAGAAGCGCCCACCCCAATTTCGCCGAAAAACGGCTAAAGCTAAACATGGGCGCTTGCGCGGTCCAGGTGCTAAAAACCAAGATGGCGGCCCGCGATGAGCCGCGCAGCAAACGGAACCAAAGAAACCATGCTTACATGTTTATTTCCGAACTATAAACGGCCACTGACGAGACACTTACTCGTCCTCGCTGAATCCAGAGAACGAATCTTCCGAGTCGCTGCAAAAGAGCAGGTTGACGCCTTCGTCGTTAACGCTCTCGCGACTCGAGGGGATCGCGATCGCGGGCTCTCCAATGCCCGCAAGGCGGTCGTGCAGGTGTCCGTCCTCGCCGCCATCGAGTGCACCGCTGATGCCGCATCCCTTGAATGACCGGGTGATAATCTCTTCAGGTACTGCAGCCCAAGCTGCCGACACAAAGTTCAAAACGTCCTGCCTTGAAGGCTTCTTGAGGTTGCCTTTTGCAGTCTTCTCACCCTTCCTCATCAACTCCGCCCACGATGAGCGGAGGGAGCTCTTGAAGGACTTATTCCAGTAGACATCTGCGGGTTGAAGAATTCCTGTGCACCCTCCGGGAATATACGCGATGTCTGTGGCAGCCGCTTCAGCTGCGTCCACTACGGCCTTGGTCTTGTGGATCGGCGCTTGATCAATCACCAGCAAACGGCGAGCATCGTCGGTGTCAGGACCCGAGACACGGTTGAGCCACTCGAGGCACTTCTCGAGTCGTCATCCACCCGTTTTTTGATGATGTTAAGCGAACATTCGCTGCAGAAACAAAAATAGATGAACATAAAAATGAGTGACGCAGTTAACGATTCACTGCGTCGTGAGCGAGCTCTGGAAACTGCTGCCGAACGAACGAACGCGAGTCATGTCGTCATCACAACTCGAGGGTGGGCAGAGTCTAATAATTGATAGCCAGAGTCACTGCGCCAGTGAGCCACTCAGTGTGCCTAGATTGTAGAATGCTTCCAACTGCTCGATCGAGGTCGCATCGTTTACGGGGCGCGTTTGCAATAGGAGCTGCGAGATGTCGGAAGAGTGGATCTCTGCCCGCTTTTCTCATCGCCACATGACAACGTGAATAATGCTAACTGCAGCCAATCTGCGCAGAAGGCCTCCGAAACAGTACACCAAACTATGATAGCTAAACATTCATACCTGGTATCCGAAGGCCCATGTATGATCGTGGAGGAATCCTCCCAGTCGGTTCCTCTATGGTTCCTTTAGGACGACGAACGCCGGAAGTTTCGAACCCGATGCTCGGGCTGCCAGGGCCACCGTGAAACCACGACGGGCGCAGCCGGTGTTAGCAATCCGAATACTGCTTTCTCCTGCCACATTGTTGGTACGCGTCACAGGGTTATCCATACGGACCATTGTTTGATCCATGTTGGCAATGTTGTAAGGCGTGTAGTCGTGGCACGTTCGCAAGCTTGTAATCCTGGCGCGAAACGCATTGACGGCTTCTGCGCAGTCGGCAGGGGCTTTCTGACTGTCGTTGGTCGACACGCGCATAGTTACCCCAAACCGCTTTTTCCAACGCTTGATATATTGACTAGACGCCTTGAAGTTTCCGAGGTTGAGGTTTACAGCAATGCGGAGCGCTTCTTCTGCTAGAAGCCGGTTACTCGCGGCCGGCATCTCGCTGAGTCTGCAGGTACTCGAAGAGCGCGTCGTCTAACTCTTCACTAAAGACTGGACCGACGTCAGTCAGCTTCCGCTTCATCTTCTGTTTGCCGTAATCCTGATGCTTCAGCATGTCGTACTTTGAGTCCCACTCGCGGATGCGTTTACGATCGATTTTGAAGTGTCGAGAGGTGCGACTCACGTTCTTGCCCGACGCCCGATGCCAGTCGATGACTTCAACCTTCCTGGATATCGTGTACGAATGCATGGTACGTATCCACTTGCTTGCCACGAGGAATGAGGGTCCAGCGGCAGTGAGTCGAAATAGCAAGCGTTTATCCAAGCTTTTTCTAACAAAAGCTCCGAGGCTAAGTGGGTTTGTCTTGGGGTTCGTCTGCGTTATCTGCACTCCCATTTGTCCTGACATTGCTATCAGTTCAACATCTCCAGTGTTGTGGAAACCCCACACAGTGCCTGGGTGACCTAGATAATAAAGTTCACTTCCTCGTGTCCACTAGTTTCCTCCTTTCCACTGCAAGAAAGTGGACATCCCCGCCCCGCTGGCGGTCGCCGCGTGTGCCGCTGGCGTTCCCGAGAGGGTGGGCGCTTAACCTGTACTTTGCACGATTTCCAAGTTCTGGTAATCTTAATAGTGGGCGCTTGTCCGGTAATGGGCGCTTCCGCGGTATTTTACGGTAATGAATTCTCAGAACATAAAATTCAAACACGGTGATGAAAACTAAGTACACGTTTTGACGGAGACAAGGTGTTTTGTGGCAACTATGACACGACGTCAGCAATCCCAAGTAATCCGTAGCCGTAGCCGTTCCGCCGCTTGGCTCGTCTGCTTTCGGAATTCCGTGCATCTTGCTCGCCGTTGTTCCTCGCGCTCTTTCGTTCTTCGCCGGATTCGTATACCTCGTTGACGTTTACGTCTGCGATCGATTCAAGCGAAGACCGTGACCCTGTAGCGATGGAGCCTGCTGACGACAATGATCGTAGTGCGATGGATCCGGAACTGCCGGAACGTCGTATCGCGTTCCTGACGCGCAACTGAGACCGCGAGTATATTGAACAAATATATCGCAAAAGGTGTGCGAGATATACACGTTATAAGCATTTTTTTTCTAAAAATAATTGCTACAAGCATTGTTTTCAATTGTATTTATATTATTTATAATGTTTTATATCAATTCGCGGAACTTGTGCTGACCGCTGTTGACGAGACTACACATTTACGAGCCGTAAATGAGTTTGGGAGAACTCAGTTGAGCTCGAATGTCATTTAAGTCAAATGTCATTTGAGTTGCCGTGTGACACTGCCTAAATGACATTTACACTGAATGTCATTTGGGGTAAATGTCATTTGAGGTGCCCGTCTGACAGGGGTATAACCCCATTTTGGCCAAAATCACCATTAGCTAGGGCACTAAGTGGGCTATCTTTAGGTGATTTTGAAGAAATAAAATAAAATAAAAGAAGCAGATCATGTCAAAAATAGGAGAGGGTTATCTTTCGGAGAATGGGGCATATCTTTCGGGATATTACGGCCAGTCAGGAATCTCCAGCATGCTCTTTGATATTGGTAAAGTCAAAACACGCTCAACAATCGGACAGTCATCCGAGCACTGTACCCAAAACAGTCTGCAATCACTTTTCGAACACTTTTCAAAATACTTCTCCTCAGTCAAATTGAAGCTTTCTTTAATTTTAGAACCATTTGTGCACTTCACAACGGCTTTGTGCAAAGGCAAGAGAACGGTGGCAATTGAGGCACAGGCCAGGTCCAGCAAGGATCAGCTAGTATGGTCCTTGGAGTGTAGGTCAGTGCAGTGGCCTCTTTGTGGGTGAAACCGTCGCAGTGCAGCGGGGTTTCGCCTCCAACGAGATGAAACCAGACAGAAATCAGGAGATGACGAGACAAGTCCACTGCTTTGAGACAAAGGAAAGACTGTTCGCACTTGTGTGGGGCAGCTAGCTACTATGAAGGGGTGAGGAGGATTTCTGCCCCTTCTCTCGAACACTTGAATATACGAGGTCCAAGTTCGTCTGCTTTTTGCGCACCTCGTGCGTTTGTTCCCCCCCCCCCCCCCCCATGCGTCAATGTACCTTTGTTCCCCCCCCCCCCCCCCCCCTCCCCCTCCCCCGACCTCAACCAAGGACGTCCCGCGCTCGGCTGCTTTGATTGGTGTTGGCCTCCTTGCGTTCGAATGCACCAAAGTCGCATTTTGAAAAACAATAGCTCGCCGCATATATGCCTGGAATGGAGGGGGGAGCGATTCCCCCCCGATGCCATCGCACGCTGCAGGTACGAACGAGAGAGGGGGAAGGTCTACGAGGACGCCGGCGGGCCCCGAGCGCGAACACTCACCACGTCGAGCTCGTGCCTGAGCACGAGGACGGCTTTCTCCCGGTCGGCGACCAGCTCCTCGAGGTACTGGTAGCGCAGCTTCTTGCGTGCCCGGCATTCGCGGGCGCTCTGGCGGCTCCGCTCCAGCTTGGCCTTCATGTCGCCCCGCTTGCGCGCTGACGCCGGGGCTGCTGTCGCCCCAGGGGAAGTGCCGGACCCGACCGAGCCCACCGAGCTGCCGGAGCACCTGCGGCTCTTCCTCGCCCTGCTCCACGGCTCGTCCTCCTGCGACCGAGACGCACGGCGCTGCTCAACCGCTCAACTGCGCACTCGCGGCCGAGGTCGATGACGCAGTTGCCGCCGCCCGCGTTCGCTGCTGCCCACGGGACTGACCGCACGTGCGCGTGTCCGTCGCTGCTGACCGCTACGCCGGCGATCGGCTCTCCGTCGGACGGCCAAAGATCGGACGACGACACCCCGTAGCGACTCGGCTAGGCCAGCGCATCAACGCAGCCACGGGGTCGTTGCCGTGAACCGTCGTCGGAAAAGACTCGACGAGCGCCGTCGTCGTCTGCCAGCCCACACGCACACACGGCCGCTCGGCGGGGGAGAGAAGACCGTCCTCCTTTCACGCCGGAGCGCGCGATGAAAGCAAAGAAAGGGCGAAATCAATGCTTCGTCCCTAGCTGGCGACTTTGCAGTCTACTGTGTTGTTTACAGCAGCGACCGGTCAGCCTTCTCCAAAAACTGACGCATCGACCACCGTCGCCTGCCACAACGCTCCAGCGATCGGCACAGCCGAGGCATTCCATTCAGTTCTTTTTCACAACAATTCACGACGACCTTGGATTATTTTGTTTTGTTTTCGTGCGACTGCATGGGGAACCAAGGTCCCTAGTAGCACCACTATCGCGCAACGTCTAGGGAATGTCGACGGGGAAATTTCCGCGCTTTCGGCGAAAAACAAACCAGACTTTAGAATGCCACTCAAATAATTCGCTCGATTGTTTAGAAAGAGCAAAACATCGCAGATCACGTAAAAAGACCACGTATGTGCGCATACGCGGGCGTTGAGGCATAGCGTATCCGCTGAATCGGAGGGACTTTTTTTTTTTTTTTTGTTGAGGAAATTATTTTATTATGGCAGTCTCGAGGTATTAATTCTAAATAAAAAAAAAAATCTGTATTGAATAAAATGAAGACACCGGTATTATTATTAAAAGAAAATAATTAATCAGTCAGACTGAGTATGCATGTGTTCAATTCACGCTTTGGGCTAACAGAGCCCTGTGGCTTTTCGGAAAACTACAACTGAACACAAAACACGCACGCATATATGTATATATCTCGGAATAATAATAGTAAAGCAGATAAGCCTGGAGCCCAGCGTGTTTGTAACCTGCTTCCTCTCCAAGCACGCTGAGCTCACTCGCTGCACCGAAGCAGCCCCCATCTTGGACCCGCGAGGAAAGTAAATGCTCGCGAGCAGCACGCAAAATCGGACGCTCGAGCAACCTTACCTTTTTCACATAGTTGAAATCGTACTCGTCAGTTTCCATCTGCATTATGTCGGTGACATTATCGCAGTTTTTCCTGCGCCAGTGTCTCACATAGCTACAAGTCAGCAGCGTGGATCTGTTTACCTCGTCAGATGATTTGTTGCGGAAGTCGGTCGCTATCGTATAAGCGAGGGATGACCGTGGTTTCGTAAGACATCCGACAAATGATGAAAATGACGTTTTATTCTAAATTTATGTATTTTCAACCAAAAAAAAACGTTTAAATAAAATAAATGATGATATGTGTTATTACTTATAAAGAATAAGCTGTTTTGTGTTTACTCCACAGAATGCAAATATGACGTCAGAAAACCGACCGAATTTGACACTTCCGTAGCCTCAGGAGCCGCATAAAAGGAACGCGCCGTATTTTCACACTTCCGGCGCCTGGCCTTCGGCGTTTCCGGTTTTTCAGCTGTTTCCCGCCAAGTTTGTCCGTCACGTTGCAACTCGCTCGGCGGTTCACGCGGCAACTTCGTGAGCATCGACGGTTCCTCGCAAGTCAGCATGAGCAACTCAGTGTCGTCGTTGATCCACTCGGACATCCAGGCGGCTTGCAGTACACTCGGTGGCTGGGACGAAGGGAAATATTTCAAAGAGCCGGAATGTATCGGTAAGTTCCCAAGTTCCGATAAGGTATAGGATAACTTGCCCGAGCGCTTTGGTTACGAGTCGCGACGCTGCGGGCAACTCGCAGAAAGCCTCAAGGACCTGCTGAGGTACCTGAGGCGCGACGACGAATCCCACGAGATACGGCGGATCCTCGGCCGTATCCAGGTCCTCAAGACGGACCTGCTTCCGCTGTTAAAGTTCTACTCGGACGACTCCACGCTCTTCGACATCGTGCTCAGGTGAGGCGCGTTTTGCGACGATGCTCCGGCTCTGCATTTGAGACAAAACACCGTTTGTTCCTCTAATTCGGGCTTTTCTTTGCTCGAAAATTCCCCTCCCCCATCCACAATCCCACAATTGTTTTTTTTTTTCTTTTTGTTTTTTACCTGTCACGTGTGGTGACAGTTCTGTCTCAAATTAAGCTGTTTGAGGCAAGTATGGGCTAATCATGGTAATATAACTGGTGCAACATAATTTTTATGACCTCCGATACACCGAAAATATGTTGCTTTAAAGAAAGTGCAAACACGTGCATGGCTTGCATTGACGTCACACTGGCTGCAGCGGTTTTGTCGCTGGGGGCGTTCTTCTACAGCATACATTTCGCATCCTCAATTTTTTTTCTCTTCGGCAAGATCAAGTATAGAAGTATTCACTGGTGGCCATAGCCGAGTCCATGGCCGCCGAGCACTTGCTCACGGCGAGCTTTCTCGGCTCTTTTGCTACGTGCATTACATGCCATCAAGATTACAGATCTTGGCAACATGTAAACGTGAGCTCGTTTTGAGCGTGCGCAGCGAACATCACACTCAAATATGGCATCCAGCAAATACCGGCTCTAGGAACGGCCACCAGCGTACTGGGATGACATTGCAAGCATGCCACGTTTAAAGGTACACTGACAGGGTATTTATGCTTGTCAAGGTTTTTATTTGTACATGACATAAAAGAGCCCAACTCCCTAGAATACAGTTTGCTGCTCGAAATTTGTTTTCTTTTTGCCCGGAAACCGCCGATCGAGAACTGGCCGGTTTCAGTCGCGCTCACTTTCTCCATGGTCATGTGCCGTTTTCTAAGGTTTAGACACAACCACCAAAGATAATCGAAGTCGTGGGCCATCGAAGGCACACACTCAATACTAGTAATGAACAGAAAATATAATACACATTTCTTGTGGCTTCTGAAAAGCTGCAAATATGTTGATTAAGAAAAAAGGCTCGAGGTACACCTAGGCACTTCTTAGGCCTGCTTCAGACGGAGCAACTTCGCCCAGCAACTTGACGTCGCAACACGGGCCGCCCGCGTTCGCACGCAGTAACCGAATTGCTACGACTTGCCATCATCATGAAATTGTATTTTTCTTACATTCTTTAGACTCATAATTACGCGCTATAAACATGTTTTTATTCATTTAAATGACGTTGAGAATACTAATGTATCTTTCTGAAACGGTTTATTTAAAAACAAATTTCAAACCAGAACCAAGTCTTTAGTTGTCATCATCACCGGCACGGGGTATCACATGAAAATATTGCGTCCCCGATTGGCTGCAGCCGGTTCAAACGTCTTCGAATTGCTCTGAGTTGCTCGCTTGTTTCGAGCCGTACCCGATCTCAGCAATTCGTGACGATCTAGGGAAAGCTAGGGAACAACTTGCCAGCAACACCAAAATTGCTGAGAAAGTTGCACCGTCTGAAGCGGGCCTTACGAGTCGTGAATGCGAAAGAATGCACGTCATTCTTCCGCTCCCTTATTTCGGCTGCAGCGTATTTGCGCTGACGGCAGAGCGCGCCCTCTCCTCACCGCTCTGACCTTGGACGTTTCGTGTTACGGGCGTGCTGACGGACACACAGCGCCATGGGGTGGCGGTCCTTGAAACTGACGCGTAGCGGCCAATGGGAGCCTCGTCAACGCACGCCAGCCAATGGGACCGAAGCCGAAATCCATCAGCTTTACTCCGCTCCTTTGGGATCGGGGAAACTAAGTGCCGTTTGGCTAGGCTTTTCACATGGTTTCGTAGCTGGGAGCTGACTTCAATTGGAGAAAGAATTTAAGGTGCGGTTTGGCGCGGCTTCAAAGCTGATGACGTCAACTCGCTCCATGAAACAGTTAGTGCCTTTGCATTAAAAAAAAGTTGCACAGCCACGTGACTTCCGGTGGCTTGAACATTCCAGCTGGGGGAAACGGTTTTGAGGGAGGCAGGAAGCAACGCTTTTTTGATGGCATGGCCACGATCGTTACATGGGCTTTTAAACTGGCGCACTCGACTCATTTTTTTGGCGCTCGCTAATTTGACACTCTCTCGTTGCGGTAAAGCTTTAGGGGCAACAAATTGACTCGGGTAAGAATTGATGGTGAATGCGACATATTGAATCTATGACTACTTTTGGTGGAGACGGAGGTGAGAACTCAAGCTCGAAATAGTATTTAAAGGAGCTGTGCAACGATTTTAACGTTAAAGAATTGGCATTTTCTACTTTTGACATTGTTCATCTTTTCACAAAGGACAGAAAACACACCTCCTCCCTTCGAAATGTTGCGATTCCGCCGCGTAATCGCGAGGCAAAAATTAGAATATTTCCCGACCTGCAGCCGCTAGCGGCGGCCATGAGAACCACGTGGCATGACGTCAATGGGGGGGGGTCTTGTAGAAAGATAGCAAGTTGTGCGAATACCTGCTCGATAAAAGGTAACTTTTCTATAAATCTTGTCGTTACAACATAAATATAAAAACGTCAAAAACCTGGTATCATCGACAAAACTTTTATTGTACGGAGTTTTAGTGGTGCCATCTATCCTAGGTCCGCAAAACCATCAGCTCTATCTGCTACCGCGAACAGCCGCCAGAAGCCGGAGGGGTACGGAGCCGGACCGGGATGAGACTTTCCTCCTTTCACCATATTGTTCGCGCTGCGCCCGCCAGCACGCGGTTGCGAGCGGATGAGGTCTCGCTGCTCACTGATGGCTCTCTCTCTCTCTCTCTCGAGAGAGAGCTTCACCGGAACCCCGCGCCAATCCCATTGACGTCTCAGCGCACGTGACTCCGAAGATGGTGAAGGAGTTGAGAGGTGCCGAAAACCTCAATCTTTGTCCATTTTTAAAATAAAAACTAGGACATGCAGGCAAAAGCGGTTTTTTGTTCTTTACTTCAAAAAGGTCGAGACATCAACTCCCAAATTATTTAAGCAAAGCACTGAAACTGTTTCACAGCTCCTTTAAACCGGGGGTGTATTGCGGCGGAATACTCTGGCTGGTCACTCATACTGGTGAGCACCGCCACCAGTCTTCCTTGGGACCATATCATAGTAGCAAACAATGTTTTAGCACTTGGTAGGACGAGGACGTATAGGGCTAAATTTCAGGAGACGGACACATTATGTGCCACCTGCCATAATGATAGCGAGACACTAGCACACTTGGTTTTGAAGTGCACGGGGCTTCTCCCTGCCCTTCCTGAAGCGGTAACGGATTTGGCTGGGGCCCTGGGTTTTACTGGCGACGATGGAAGGAATGAAGAGAAAAGGATTACAGTGACAAAGAGGCGATACAGAAGATTGGTGGAAATTATCTAGGGAAAATTAAATGATGGACAACTAACTAGCACAGCTGGGGACAGGCGGGACAGAGGAAAATTGAGACTCCCTCCCGCGTGGCTCCGGCCCAAAGTCTCAATCCTGTCTCCCAGTGGGTCCGGTGCTGGAGTAACGCCGACAAGGCTTAACCAGAGGAATATTGGCGACTCCCTCGCCGGTGGGAAGAGGCAGGGGGTGATGTTTTTGGTTTTTTTTGCCTGATCCCCCGAAGGTCATCCTGGTGATATCCCACATTGCCTGGTGCTAGTTGGGGGGAGAAAATTGGTCTTAAAAGCGCGGGGGGTATCACATCTTTGTCTTTTTAGACTTAGGCTAGGTGGCGCAAGCTGCCGCCCGTTACAAAGGGTATAGCCATTAACATCCATCCATCCATCCAGCCATCCAATCACTTTGCTGAACCCCCAAAAATGTTTGGTACGACGCATATGCCACAAAAAAAAACCCACTCCCCGAGGGTTTTTTCTTTAGGTCAGTATTTATTCCGGGAGATGCATTCTGAGTTTGGAGCAATTAGAAAATTAAGTTCTTTGTCGATGCGCCGCCCTCAAAATGGAAGTTTGTTTTGGAATCGCTCCCAACTTGAAATGAGTCTTGCGGCGTAAAATATATTGCACTAAAGAAATGTTTCTTTATGAAAGTTTATTTTGCGACATACATGCCTAATTCAATCACTTAAAATACAATTGTTTTTAGAGTGTCCCTTGAAGTGAATGACTCTGTTTCAGGCCCCAGTGAAACCCTACTAGACTGGTTAATACCACATCTGCCCAAGGTCCCAGGGTGTCCAACAATCTAAAATTTTCAGGGAATTGTCGAGAAAATCTTTCGAAAGTTGGATAAGGCGAGGAAAATGATAGACGAGAAAGGCATGGTGATTCGCAGTGAAGCACGAGGATGTGGCATGCATTGGTGCATGCTCCGCTAGGTGGTGCAGACCACCCTGGTTAACCTGATTAAATGGGAATAGCACGTGTGACTCCATCCTCTGGCAAGCACAACACACACACCCATCCGTTTGCCATTGGTTCGTCAGACCTATTCTGGTTTGGAATCTTTAATCCATTCATGCATCTGATGTGTGCTCATTTCCGTCCTCAGTTTTCTACGGTTGTATTTTCAAAGTGAAAGTATGCGAATGTGTCGACGTCATCGTCGAAGAAGTGCTCCTAAGCTGGACCAATCAGGATTTCTTTCTAGTTTCTCCTTTTGTTGACTTTGTTCGAAATAGTCGTGGAATTTTCGAAGAAGTAGTTTGGTAGACAGCCTGCTCCTGCCTGTATCATTGGGCCGAGGGAGCGCTTGCTTCGCCTTCCGACAACATGCTGCTCCTGACCCTTACCGCCCACGGTCAAGAGACGACCGGTTTTGTCATCTCACCGGCATTTCGCTTCAACTGCGTCGGTTCTTGCAGGAGGCTGAACATAACCCCAAACAAAAATGAAATGGTGCTGGGATCTCTGCACTTGCATGATATACATACCCCACATGCCGGCGGTTCCTTTCTTTTTTTCGTGGCATCGCGGTTATGGTACAGTCGCAATCTATATGGAGGTGAATGCGCAGTCATTGACTGCTCTGTACTGGCAGTGTCACAAAGCAGTGCTGCTTGTGCTTTCTGAACCAAGCGTGGTGAGGCATGCAAACAGCCACAGCCGCCACTCTATGATGGTACGGAGCTGCCGTCAATTGTGCAGTCACCTTCGTATCGTTGCAGGTAAAAAAGGAAGAGACTCATTTAGAACTGAAAAAAAGAACTTTTGATTGAAACGAGCTCGTGCCTACGGACTTAAACAGAAGGTATTGAGCATCCTGCGTCGGCGAAGGAGGGGGGTCTGTCACAAAGCAGCGCGTTACCACTGCTTCTAAACACGCAGTATGCTTGGGAATGTCCCTAACCAGGATGCTCAACAACAGCCGAGATCGGGCTGAAACATTCCAGCAGAGTACATATTAATAAGAGGGATTCGGGCTGAGTGGGGCTCAAACCCCACTCCTCTGTGTGGCAGCCGCGCGTGTTGCCAACTTCGCTAAGCGGGCGGCAATATAGAACGGGACTGTGCATAAACACTCTTCGCTAGACTGTCGTTCAACTGTCTAAGGCAGACTTTTATTTGACAAGATATAGATGTCACCTGTTGCTCGTGTGAAATGTTCCTTTGGGTTCTTCACTGCAGGCCAAGCCACTCTTGCGTTATAGACCGAGCCCGCAGAGCCTTCGTCTTTGCATCTTTGCTATGGAGAAGGTTTTCGTTGACGCTGTCAGCACTACGGGCTTGCCCAAACTTTGTTGCTTTCCCTTTCTCAGGCTGCTGGTAGACCTGACCAACCCGGCCATTCTGCTCTACAAGGAGGAGGTTCCCATTGAGAAGTTCTCGAGGAACAACTACCTGGAGATCATCTCCCACCTGCAGTCCTACAAGCTGGCCTTCACGGATTCCAAAGTGTGGATTGCCATCACAAAGAAGTTGGAAACTCTGCTGCACCGGGTAGACACAGTTCTTATCTCTGTGGTTTCAAAGTGCTTCCATTGGGGTCCTGTTTTCAGAAAATCTAGCTTGCCCCAAAACATTTCCTTCAACACAAAAGTCTGTCCGTTTGGGAAACAATCACAGTCTATCTTAGAATGTCCACCATGTCTTAAATGTAAGAGGAGCTCCTTGGACAACCACGAAGTTCCATTTAAAGGACATCGGCAGGCGACTTTATGAAACATAGTTTGTTTGTAAACATTCTATGGGCTTAACAAAATAGATAACTGAGTGACTTGGTACATATTCATATTGAAAGAGTGTGACTGCACCTGTAAGCCAGTGCTGGAGAAGGCTGTCGTGTTTTTGTAAACACGGGGATAAACAAGCTCAGGATATAGTCGAGGCACACAGAATAAAAAAAAGGAGGGACCAACCTGCGTGAGTCAGGCTTCCTTGACATTATTAGATAGTGAGGTTGAATTCTTAGATTGGGAGATAATGTGTTGGCAGTGTATAATTGATATCACCAAGTTGTTTGTTGTGCAGGCGCAATCCCAACCTGGGTAGAAGGTTGTGTATGTTTTTCTTGGTTTCTTGAGTAATAAAACCAGTTACTTCGCAGTCGGCATCAGTGATGGAAGCGCTGTGCCGAATTGCGCCATGAACAAAATTCTGCTACATCTAGCTCCAAAATGCCATTTTTGCTAAGAATTGTGAAAAACCTGCGCCGAGATAAGCTTAAGAAAAGCAAAAAATAAAAACAATGTTTGCTATTGGTCGACTCTATTATTGATTGAAGTAGAGAGAAAGGAAAATGTTAGATATATATTTCATGGCGTCTCTACTCACCTACTCACAGTATAGTTTGTTTCATTTTACTTAGGTCAGAGCATACTGTAAGACTACAACGTACAACTACGAACATGCATAGTTAATTTGTCTCATGGTGCATTCTCTGTACTTGACTGCTTTAGTCGTTGAAATAACACGCGCAGGAACTTGGACGAATGCCATGATGTTGTGCTTTGGCGCTGTTTAGTTGGTCGCATTAGCTCACAGCGTCGGCTGCGCTTTAAATTCAGCTAAAAAAACGTTTAGAGATTGCCTGTCAACTGTGCTGGCTGGTTGATCCGCTGGCAAGTTGATCCGCTGGCAAGTTGATCGCCGACATAGTCTAAATTTTCGGACGATGTTGGCGATGTCAGGAGCGAAAAGTAGCGAGAAAACATTGCGAAATAGTAGGATGGCGGCTACTCTGATAAGACAGAACCATGATCTTGTACTCCGGACAAGATCACTTGATTATCATGTGTGGCACATGCCTCCATGGCGCCTCTCACCGTGCCTCACCAGCGCACGCATCGAGCTTTACCGCTTTGCACCCGAGTACTAGGAGCAGCGGCTGACATGGGTGACATAGGCTCGGAAATTATACTCAGAACTGTTCCAGGTCTACCTTTATTGGTCTTAATTTCAAGTTAATCTCTAACTGAAAAAACACTTACACACAAAAGAACTATTACAAAATGCAAAAAAGAAATTCAGGTCTTTTTCTTAGTAAATGAGGTGGTCAAGGTAGTTTCCACTTAGCTGTCAATAACAAAAGCTGCAAACTTTGACTTTACTCTGGTTCCAACGTGCCAATTTTAAAGCACAAGTGTAGGTTTTCGTATTATTTGTGGGGGGTTGTTTTTGTAGTTTATAATACTACAGTATTGAGTTGGAAAGGTTTTTAAAACTTGGAGGTGGGAGGGGGGCACACTTTCATTGATAGACATAATTAGGTTAGCTTGTATGCTGGTTTTTGCAGTCATTTTATTGAAATTATACTACCGGATGTAAAAATGGGAGAGGAGAGAGGCTTTATCCCAACTGAAGTGTTACGCTATGATTAATTTTGCAGCAATATTTTGAGTACCCATTTGAAGTGGGTACTCTGACCAGAACCTTATTTTTAAAAATGAGGTTCTCCGTTCCTTTTGCACCCTATCTAGTTTTATTACAAACTGTAATAAGTAATATGGTCCAGTATCAAAGAGAGACCCTCAGTCATTATCATAGATGGACATATTTAGTGATGCAATCACTTTTTCATTTTCGAGTAATGTGCTAACAAATGTTGGCATCTGCTCCAAAAGCCCCAGTGGCTGCTCCAGACCAGTATTTTGCCTGCTGCAGAAAGTGCTACAAAAGGTTTAATACCGCTTCCATCACTGCAGCATTCTTTTCGTCCAGTGTCTCTTCATCTGTGTCCAGTCGGGCCGTTTCAGTATGAGTTTTATGGGCAAAATGCTTATCATTTCGATAGTTTTGTTGGCGACCTATCTTACAGCCCCGATTACTCTTTGAAAAAAAATAGCCAATAGTCAAAGACATCCGTTTACCACCCCCAGCGTTATGAATTATTTCAGGTATTACCGGAGCTTAGAGCGGCAAAGAAACAACCGTGCGCACGACTTTCTGAATGCTGAAATGTATGTCAAAGTATCCTGGCCTTTGAACTTCAATGTATATTCTCTTCTCGAATGGTGATTGTAAGGATTTGCACATCCTTTTTTTTTTTTGGCATAGTTGTTTGTTTTAGCTGCCCTCCGGCATTGCTGAGAAATGCTTTGCCAGGGGAGTGGGGACAGCTGGCGAGGATGCGAATGCGAAGGCGCCCCTGTTGGAAGTGTTTTCCTTTTGGGACAGAAAGGGGTCTTTTGACGGGTATGCGTAGGAGTTGCCAAGGGTCGGTTGCGGGCACTTCTTAATAAATGTAATTGAATTATTTCCTCAAGTCGTAGTCGTTGCCACCGCCTTGCCGTCAAAGTCTCCAGCTGTAATCTAGGAGAGGACATTTCGACACCAGGTGCCTCTTCCCCTTCCCCCCCAACTTATTGTAGGAGTAGGAAGATGCATCAGGTGTTTCCATGCCTTCGAAGACTCTAGCAGCCTTCTCTTACAAGGGGACACTACCCAAAAAAAGTAAACTTTTGAACCACTTGGCTGATTCAAATGACATTTACAGGGCTTGTTTCTGTTCATGTTGAGAACATTTCTGCCAAATTTTGTTAACCTGGGTGAAGTACAAAAAAAATTGCAAATGTTCAAAGATGAAAGTGGGCGTGTCTGCGTAGGAAAACTATCATTTTGAAATTGCTAATAAATTTGTCGTTTTTATGTGTTGTATTGCTTTAGGACAGTTCAAGGCAGATACCTATGGAGCTATATTTCTATATTATACCATCTTTCATGACAAAAAAAACGCATAAACACAAATACTGTTTTTTAGATTTCCATCCTTTGTTCAAAATTTTAGTTCTTGAGCTAGAAAAATGACAAAAATAAAAAATACAAGCTCATAGTTATCTTCCCCTTAAAAAGTTCGCCCCAGAAAAACTCATAAAAATTAATCCAAGTTATGTAATAACAAAATGATAGTTTTCCTAAAGTGAAATTTGTGCCCAAAAGTGGAATGGAGAAAAATGCGTTCAAAGTGCTCCAACCTCTGCCTTTTCTTTAGCATTGGTGGACCGAAAATAATTCATAAGAAATGAACTATGCAGTGTAAACTAATGAAACTTTCTGGGAATAGTCTTTAGATGTTGGTGGATGTGAATATGACATTCTTCAAAATCAACTTTTTTTTGCAGAAATTGTTTTTTCTGGGTAGTGTCCCCCCTTATTTGGTACCGTAAAATTACGATTAAATGGCCAGCCATAGTGAACAGATAAATGGCAAAAAGTATAGAATAAGCAATTTTAGAAATGCGACAAAACATTTTGTCGCAAGTGACGGATGGAGTTTGAGGGCATTCGTTATGAGCCATGTGGCACGGCAACCGATACCGTAGATTGCAGACACGGCAGACTCGGTCTTCGTGGTGCGATACACACGCAGGAACTCGCTACAAACTCAAATGTCACTCATACAGATGCCGCAGGTTGTGCGGTTGATGTGATTTTCACTGCATGATGTTCGACGGGAAGGGGGGGGGGGGGGGGGTGATGTTTCGGAATATTTAACCTCTAGGCATCCAGTCCAAAAAACGATGGGGGGGATGACGACGACGCTCATACGGGATTTTACTATATGTTTTAGGAAAAAGAAATTTCGAGTTTTTGTGCAGCTGCCTCATTGATGTGTCGTGTGTGGGTGTTGCGCATGCATCACCGTGCCCTGGGAACGAAGGCAGTTGACTCTGATTCGTGCATGGCGGTGAGAGAGACTGCTGCATTTCCTCACTTTACCTGCCTGCACTTCAGAACTGGGAGACTCGACAGGAAGAGGACAAGGACACTATTGAACGAATCCTGGTCCTTATCCGGAATATCGTCCACGTGCCTGCCAACCCGTCGGAGGAGAAACGGACCGACGACGACGTCAGCATCCACGACCAGGTGCTGTGGTACGTGCACCTCCGCTCCCTGCCTCCCTCTCAAGTGTGACTTCCGTTCACTTAGCGACGCGACATTCTCTTCATAATTGGTGAGTCGTTAGACGAGAAAAAGGTGGATGTGCCTAGTTGGTTCCACTAAGTCTAAGTGCTACTGATGTGTGGAGGCTAGTCTTGAATTTCGGAGCAATGGTAACGTACATATAATAACGAGCAAAGTACTTATTACCATTTTCTTCGGACTATTAGAACCTCGTTAATTCGAAGTGGGTCGGACGGCGGAGATAATATGAATCAAGCGGATTATCTAAAAAACAAAAGAAAACAACAAAAAAATTGTGCGCAAAGCCTTGAATCTTGAAGGAAACATTTTATTCAAAACAAGTAGTAAAAACGAGAGAACAGCACCCGAAATAGGCACAATATGAGACTGCCGCGTTCTGTAATTAGCTGCACCGACCGTCATATCTTTAAGAAGGCTAACTAGGCGCAACATCTCAGATTCAGCGCCGTTACATTCCACAAAGCTGCGGACGACATTCAGCCACTGAATAACTTTCCCTAGTGTGGAGGCCCGAGGCGGCTCATCATCGTCATCAATCCCTGCCGTCACACTGTCAGTGATTTTGCTCTCAAGGTCCGTGTAGCAGGTTTGCCCATTCTCTTCCATGTTCAAGTTGTCTGTGAACCTCATGCTGACCGACTCACCGTCACTGTCACTAATGCGGAAGCAAAACTCCACTCCCTCATCGTCAATCCCGGGGGTAATACTGGCACTAGCACTGGTGGTGTTCACGGTATCCTCCTGCTCCACGGCTGGTCATTCCTTCGAAATTCCAGCGTGTTCGAAGGACCTCTCGATGACTTCCGCCTTCACCTGTTTCCTTGCATAACCAATCGGGCATATAGCCCCGAGAAGATCAATGGAATAGCCCTTGCCATTGTCGTAGCGGAGCAACATCCGCTTCAGATGGTGGTAGCGATAAATCGGCACCACGACAGAACAGCACGCGACAGAACGGCACGGTCAAAACAGCACGCGTCAAAACAGCACGCGTCAAAACAGCACAGCGTCAAAACAGCACGCGTCAAAACAGCACGCGTCAAAACAGCACAGCAGAAGAGCACTGCCAAAACAGCACAGCGTCAAAACAGCACGCGTCAGAAATAGCACTTGCAAAACAGCACAGAGTCAAAACGGCTCAGCGACAGAAAGAGGGCAACGTGCCAAAACAGCATGGCGCCAAAACCAGCACGCGTCAAAATAGCACTTGACAAAAACATGCACAGAGTCAAAACGGCACAGCGACAGAGAGCACTGGCCAAAACAGCACGGCGTCAAAACAGCACGCGTCAAATAGCTACTTGACAAAACAGCACAGAGTCAAAACGGCACAGCGACAGAGAGCACGTGCCAAAACAGCACAGCGTCAAAACAGCACAGCGGCCCAAAATAGGCACTTGACAAAACAGCACAGAGTTCAAAACGGCACAGCTACAGAAAGAGCACGTGCCAAAACAGCATGGCTCCAACAACAGCACGCGTTCAAAATAGCACTTGAGCAAAATACCACAGAGTCAAAACGGCACAGCGACAGAAGAGCACGTGCAAAACAGCACGGCGTCAAAACAGCAGCGTTCAAAATAGCACTTGACAAAAACAGCACAGAGTCAAAACGGCACATGCGACATAAGAACACGTGCAAAAACAGCACAGCTGCCAAAACAGCACAGCGTTCAAAATAGCACTTGACAAAACAGCACAGAGTTAAAACGGCACAGCGACAGAAGAGCACGTGCCAAAACAGCACAGCGTCAAAACAGCACGCGTCAAAATAGCACTTGACAAAACAGCACAGAGTCAAAACGGCACAGCGACAGAAGAGCACGTGCCAAAACAGCACAGCGTCAAAACAGCACGCGTCAAAATAGCACTTGACAAAACAGCACAGAGTCAAAACGGCACAGCGACAGAAGAGCACGTGCCAAAACAGCACAGCGTCAAAACAGCACGCGTCAAAATAGCACTTGACAAAACAGTCAAAACGTGCCAAAACAGCACAGCGTTCACAGCGTCAAAACAGGACATTGACAATATAGCTAGGGTTTGGCGTTTTCGGTTTTTATTATTTTGAAATTCGGCATACTTTTTTTGGTTTTTATTCCAAAGAGAAGTTTTCGGTTTATTGCGGTTAATATTTGCAGACTCATAAACTTCTCGGTTCTTTTCGGTTTATTTACGAAAACCAGTAAAGTGACGAAAATGCAATATTTAAAAGTGTTTTTTTTAAATGTACAGTGAGTAAACCTCGTACTGGTTCCCTTTTCTGTTGCTGTCTGTGGCATCCGACGCGACCTCTTTCTGCGAGACGCACTGGGGCCCTATCGTGATCGGACATTATCGCCGTGTGCTCGTATTTGTACACAGGACGAACATGAGCTTCACTACCACTTTGGTCGGAGAGGCAAATATCAAAATTCAGAAATTTGCGAGCATTGTACTCGGTGCGTTTTTTCCCGCATTTTCACGACTGCGAGAGGTGGTGAATTCGCGCCGACCAAAGAAACGACAATAATACCGTCGTATTTATGCCTTCCTCTAGTAGACAGAAGCTAGTGGTGTTAAAAGAAATGCGCGGCATTTACGGACGTCCTTGATTTTTATTGTTCAGTTCACGATTAAACTCTCTTCTTTGAACAAAAAATTCGGCACGCAAGTCCCTGTCAGGTGAGAAACCCAGATTTCGTCCTGAAGACCCCTGCGCCCCCGGAGATTTTCTTGAAAGATTAACCGATCTCGGAGACAAGCTGAAAACTGCTAAAGGAAATGGTCATACGGTCGGTAATAAGTCACGCCCCCCACCCCTGCAAACGCCCCCGAAAATACTGGCCTTCTTCAGTTAAGACCGAATTTGGAAAATCGTATTCGGTGCACTTTGGTTGGGGAAGGGGGGGGGGGGGGGGGGTCTTCGGGTTGCGGAGTTTGGTAAGCACTGAAATAGGCACTAAATACCTTAATGGCCTAGCGAGAATAAATGAAAGGGTCAAGGAGGCTCGAAATTATTCACGCAGAGAGAAGTGAAGAGCGCGCTCGAAGTTGCTACATGCATGCTGTTTTGTCGCTGTGCTGTTTTGACGCCGTGCTGTTTTGGCACGTGCTCTTCTGTCGGTGTGCCGTTTTGACGCTGTGCTGTTTTGTCGCATGCTATTTTGACGCGTGCTGTTTTGTCGCCGTGCTGTTTTCACGCTGTGCTGTTTTGACCGTGCTGTTTTGTCGTGTGCTGTTCTGTCGCGTTCCCCGATAAATCTTCCGCGTATGAAGAATAACACTTTGGTCCATTGGCTGCGAGATGGACATCGTGTTCGGTGGGTGGAAGACCATCTTGGTCGCTTTGAGGTTCTGAATGTCACCATGGCCCGGACAGTTATCAACGACGAAAGCAACTTTTTGTCCTGCTACTGCGAACTTGCGATATTGAGTCGCACATATTCTTCGAAGATTTGCTGCTGTGACCCAGACTCTCTTGTTGTGTTGGTGGACGAGTTCATTAGCTGGTAGAAGCCAAGCATTCTTGAAGCATCGGGGTTTTTCCGCTTTTCCTAGGACCAGGAGGGGCTAGGGTTGCCACCTTTCCTCGAAGAAAAAACAGGCCATTACGGGAGGGGGGGGGGGGAATTTTGTTGGATTCACTAGTAAAGAGAAACAGTTAACAGTCTTAATTGATTCTTCTATTGAAGTTTTTAGAAAATCGCCCATAACTTTTAAGTAAGAAAGCGGTTGGTGCTGAAAGTTTGGCATCCTGCTCGACTTGCTGGGGCTACATTCTGACGGAGTTTGAGCTCTCCGCAAGAAAAACTGAACAAGGTTCGATTTTTCTTGCGGACGCCCGATACATCATAGAACATGTAAGTACATGAATACACAACATTGAGCTCAATCACAAACATAGATGGATATTATTTAGCCAAAATTAAAGTGCCAAAACAAATCTCACACTTCTAATACTCATTCTGTGCAGCCGGTGGAGAACCGATTATTGCAGTTTGCATAAACATGGCTGCGAATTAAATAATGCTTTGCGTAAAAAGGCCCTAATTGACACTGAGCATGATGCTCAGCGTGCAGATTTCGAGCGTAAATCTATTTTCAAAATTTGCTGGTTCTGGAGGTTTTGGTAGGGAACACGGGTACAGACCAGGAGCCCCGACATGAGCTTGAAAGCTCATGGTCACTCGTGAATTTGTGCAACGCGAGCATGTTTTCATACATCTCGAATCATGAATTATACAAAAGGACAGTCCTCGGATCCAAAGTGATGTCTTGTTCGCCATTCTCTGATCTCCTTCAATAAATCACAGACTCCTTACATGCTACACTATAGTAAACGCACCACTTTTACGAAAATTTTCTTCTTTCCGGCGAAGTGAACAATTCTACGTACAAAGACATTATTCAACGTGGCAACCCTAGGAGGGCAGCTTGTGTTCGCCCGCCATATTTGCACTGAGCAAGACTGTGATCCTGTCTTTTGGCTGTTTCCGTCCTTTTTGTAGGAAGTGTTGTAAAAAAAGAGCTGCTTCGTCCAGATTGTAGACGTCATCTGCGCTGTATTTGATAAGGAGTGGAGCCAAGGTGTGCTTCATCCAATCTTCGACCACAGTCTTGTTCGCGCTGCCGCTCTCGCCACACTCCGTAAAAAATGTTAAGTTGTTTTGTTCCTGGAAGTGGGAAAACCATCCGTTGCCGCACCCGAATTCTTTGGGTTCAAGTTTCAAAGCTAAATCGTTGGCCTTCTCCCGTGAAATTGTGCCGTCGACAGGAAGTTGTGCCGCTGTGGCATTCTGGAGCCAGGTTATCGGGGCGGCTTCGACGTCCGGGTATGTGAAGAATCGAATCCACGAACGTTTTGCAGAGCATGTCTTGCTGTATGCCTCAATGATCCTTGCCCGGTTCTTGAGAATGGTGCAATGTGTGGAGATGGGCACCTTGCGCTTCTCTGCAAGCTTCGTTTTTGAAGACTTGAATTTGTTTGCTTCTTCGATGAAGCAAACCTTCTGTTTCAAGGTTAAAGTTTTATACTTGGGCATCTTCGGTCTGTGCACCTTGTAACAGCCAAACAACAGCAGCGCAGCGATAATTATACCTATCACCGACACCCATCAGCAACTCCACGCGAAAGTGACTAAGCCAACACCCGGACGTTTCCCATAGGGCCAATGGAGTTGACCTTTGTACAGTAGCGCCGAGCTCCTCGTTCGTGGTGGGGGGCTCTCGTTACTTGAAAGGGTCAACATTATTTTACAGTAAACTTTCGTCAATTCGACCTCGACGGGACCTTGAAATTTGGTTGAATTATCCGAATGATCGAATTGAAAAAAGGACAGAAAAACGGTTAAAATTGAACTTCCTTTTATTGTCCAAAGTACTCGGAGATGGTCTGCTGCCGTCTGCGCTTAAAATGCGTGTTAAAAGAGCGCTACGGAGAGCAGCGTAGCTAGACGTTACATCCCCAGAAAATCGCGCACTACAAAAAAAACACAAAAAAAACCAAGTTTTACGAGCCGACTTTGGCGCCGGGCAGCCAGACCGTCAGCGACAGAGAAAAATAACAACAACAAAAAAAAGAAACCGAGAACCCGCGCTTTCCGGCGCGCAAGATGGACCGCACACGATGCTACAGAAAAGCGCTTTGAGAGTGCGCACTGTCTCAGTGCCCGACCACGTGCTGTGTTCTCCGCGCTACTCCACTTCAGATTGGTTGCGCTGGTTCGTGTCCTTCGCTACTGTCCATCTCAACGGCGTAGAGGAGCAGGCGCATATTTGCGCGCATTCGGCTGTGCAGCAAAGGGCCCGTGTTTCGCCGTACGTTGGTGGTGTTTCTGCCGTGGTGCCGTGTAGTGTGATCCCGCGCGCATTCGCTCCAGATGAATGATCCGATGCGGAGTCTTCCCGAGATTGAACTATCGAACTTTTCCTCCCATAGAAATGTTTGGGCGCTCGCCGTGATCTTTCAACACGATCCAATTAAACGAAAAGTCAAATTAACCGAATTCGAACTAACGAAAGTTTACTGTATATTCGGTTGATTATAAAATCATATTAGCAACTAATCATGCTATTAATGAAATACGTAGCTGACTTTTCAAAACGGCTTTTTTTATAACACGTTTGGAACGTAGTAGCCTATTTCGAAGCCGTTTCTATGCCAGGCCATAAAGAATCCAACATGGCGCCCCTCTATTTTTGTAGGGGTGGTCGTTGTAAGATCGCTTTGGGGTTGTGCTGGAGCGAGGCTCCTGAGCAGCCTGCCCGGTCCCAGTAGTGTAATAATAGGAACTTTTGGCAAACCATTACAGTTTTCCGCGTACCACACTACCGGAGCCTTTGAAGCATGCTATACACCAACTCATGTTTACAAACAAACCGGAGCGCCCGGTGCGCCCCTAGCGGACGCCACCGGCGCCGCGCATGCGCGATAGGGGTTTGGGCAAGAAGCTCGCCGTCGCCCATAAACACACCATTGAAATGCGATGTTGTCGGCGTCAGTGTGAGTCCCCCTGCCCTTTTTCGCGTTCAAATTGTTGGTTCTACGTCTTCCTGGCGATGTCTGACTATCTTGAGCGGTGTCAGCGAAATTACCGAGGCTCGTTACACCGCAAAACTTCGCGTGAATAATGTGACATGTGGCGATTCATTCCGCGTGGACGCCGCAGAATGTACGCTAAAGCCTGATTCGCATGATGAGATTTCGCTCTGAATTTTCAGTCGCGACGCCGCTCGTGCTGCAAAAGCGTGAACCGTAGCTGAGATGGTCGACGTCGATACTGACAATCGCAAGCTGAATCGGACCAACTGAATTAGGCATAACAAGTCGGTGATGGTCACTGGTAACAATGATCAACATCTCCTTGTATCTACTGTTTACATCGAGCCTGCTTTCCAACCTTCAAATTTAAGTCTTTTGAGGCCTGCACTTACTTCCTATCGCAAGTACCGGGCCAAAATTTGGTCTACGGACCGGCGTCGTCTAAGAGAGCAGACGACAAGCAGAAACGTTTGAAAGAGCAGACGACAGTTCGAACAATCAGGCGGCCGTTCGAACTTGAAGACGCACTGAACGTAGTCCGCAGGTGGTCCGCACAACTTGACGGTTTTCTGGCGTTCATGTTGGAACAAAACAAATAAATCTGATGACCACAAGTATCCGTGAATTCAACCCAAAGTGCTTCCCGCCCAAGCAATCGTTGTCCGACGGCGTCTGCTTTTCTCTTTTCACGGCATATATCCAAATTCTCGGACGATCCGAGCACGTGAAAACTGACCTTCAAACCTTTCTCGGCACTTTTGGTACGGCCCCAGTCGCGGCGTTTTGACGAGAAGGCAGGTTTTCGTCTGGTTTCTTTCAGAACAACGCAGGAATACACGTCTGGCATGGGGACTTCTGCCCACAGCCCCAGACCGGAAGTGCGACCGACGCGCCACCACCGCGCCGTGACGTCACAGAGATGAGTTTGTGTATTAAGCGCACGCACTTAAACAGCATGCTTCAAAGGCTCCGATAGTGCGGTATGCGGAACACAGTAAAGGTTTGCTAAAGTCCCTATAGTAGCACAGTAAACTCTCATTTGAGCGAGCTTCAAGGTACCCAAGGAAATAGTTCACTTAACTGAAAGTTTAAACTGAATGTATTCACTAGAACATGGAACATCATAGGGCACAGCATACGTCGAGTCAAAAGTGTGAAATGCAATTTATGCAGTCGTGTACATAGATATATACAAAGTGCATAACACTTACTTTGCTGCCTTTCTCATTTTGAAAAAAAAAATCGATAATTTTCATTTGCACCGGCGCTCTTAAAGCGCATGAAGTAACGAGGCTGTACAGAGTCTGTGTATTTTTGCACTTCCTCTGGCACAGCTTGTTGCTGTGACGAAGCCATCTTGCAACAGCATCGTCCCCTGGCTCGAAATATCCCGTGCAGATTCGTTTCCTGTTGGGATTGAGCGCAGTTTCTCCTTCAAGCTTCGACTTTTGTTTCACTATCGTTGACAACGTCGACGGTGGAATCCCATAGTCCTTCGCTACGTCCTCTTGCCTTTGACCGTTGTCCAGATGCTGAACGATTTTTAGCTTGTCTGATAGAGACAACCACTTCCGTTTCGTACTCATTACGAAAGTGGGTGCACAAATTGCCGTCCTGCTGTTGTTACTAAAACTAAGATGGCCGAACGGAACCGATGACAAAAAAAAAAATAGACACACCACTTGGTTAGTTTTTGTCTACCGCACCGCCGCTTTGCCTCGGTGACGCTGTAAACGCCAGCGATGATACGCTGCCGCTGCAGAGGCGGCAGTGGCGGCGGGCATCGGCTACACCAGCACTGCAGAGCACAAAACTTTGTTGAACTGATTGCAAAAATAATCCTGGGTCCACCGATCAAGTTCGTTGGACTGAAATATTTGCTATTCCGAAATTCGTTTTTCGTTTAACTGAAACATGTTTGCATAGAATGCATAGGAAAACTGCCGGGGATCTTTTTAAAGTTTGTTATTCTGAAATATTTGTTAAACCAACCTTCGCTCAAGTGAGAGTTTACTACATATTTACTGTAGGAGGCACGGTTCCCCGACCCTCGGAAAACATACTCAGGACACGAACGCTTGAAAAATGTTTCCGTGCCAATACAAAAAAAACAACAAAAAAACGAAATGAGAGGGTGGTTTTGAAGCACGAAGAAGCCTCGCAGACAATGGCACCAGTGAGGTGTCTCGTCGTGAGAGATGATGGAAGCACAAGGGTGTGCAATGGGGTCGGTTGCACTCTGACGCGGGTGCGCGAACGAGCCTTTACATATTTTGAGCCAGCCGTGAAAACGGGACAGTCAAATGCATTTCTGGTTTGTGGTCCATCTTCCAGGGCCATGCACTTGGCTCACCTCGAGGACCTGCTCCTCTACATCAGCAGCAGCGAAGACGAAACCGACTACTGTTTTCACTCCCTCGAGATCCTCTCTCTGATGCTCAGAGAACAGGTGAGAAAGGCTCTCGTCTGTCTTTTTCTCTACCGCCCTGAGTGGCCATCGATTGCTTAGAGGGTCTCTGCACGTTGCTTTGTGGAGCGTAAATGCCCAACGCAAAGTTGGACTTGCCGCTGTTTCGTTTGCTAGAAGTAGGAATGAACTTTTTTCCAATTGCTTTCGTGGTCGGATGGCACCTTGTGCCGACCTACGTTCCGGTTCTATGTGAGAACTTGGTGCAGCCACCTTTCAAATGGAAACCACCCGAGCACATCCCATTTTAGCTGCATTTGTGGGTTCCTGACTCGTGACTTATAATATCCCAATAGTTAACCCCTCCTTGAATCAATTGCTGAAAGGGCAGTTTTTACACTGTTCTTTTTATGTGAAGAGTCAGCATGCCCCATTTTTTTGTCTTTCGCACCATCTGTTTTTAATTAACTGTTAAAGGGAGTTTTATGGTAGGTGGGTGAGGTAATGTCATTCACATTACTTCTCATTGGCTGTGTGCATCAATCCGAGCTGGGTGAAGTCGGTTTCAATGTACCGTCATCTTGCTCGAGGGGCTGCCCAGCAGCATCTTCTTTTTCAACATTCTTGCAGTGTGAGTCGAGAAGAATCAGTCGCACACACTCTAAGGAGCAAGCTGGGGGCGTTTATCTGATATGTTCATGCATCAGTGGTACGTGGCTCAGACATCCTGAGATTTTGTTCGTCATCTGAAATGATATTTTACAGAAGGTGGATGATTTGGGTCCGGAGAGACCTTTGGGAGTATGTGAAAAATTGGGGGATTCTTTGGAGAAATCCTGAGGGTACTACTGTAGGGAAATTTTGGATGTAGTTTCTTTGGAAAATACAGGGGCTATTTCTGGAAAAACCCCGGGATATTCTTGCGAAATCCCGGGATCCTAGGAACCTAATTTGAAAATGCATGTTTAAATGCGTGCATGTTCTTCTTTCTGGGAGGAGCCAGAAAACATTGCGAAAGTTGGACCGCCCACTGGAGGGTTTCGCGCTACATTACTTGTGGGGTTTTCTCTTGCCCTGCTCCTTGCAGTCCCCGCAAGTTTTGGCCAGCGCCGCGCAAGCCCGAAGCACCAGCGAGAAGGAGCAAGACGTGAAGTGAGTGTGGAAATTGGTTTCCATCTTTGTCGCCGTCGATTAACTGGTCTCCGTTTCACGTGATTTCTCTCCTTTCCAGAGCACTTCTCAGAGCTCGGGAATTGGAACTCAGCAGGAAGAAAGCACAGATTCAGTCAAAGTCAAGCAGGTAATTATAACCTTGCACAGTCGTATGCACTGTTTGTTATTGAAGCACCTGCGAGAATGTCTTGTGCAATGTGTGCTGTAGGTAGTGATAACAAGGCTGGAAAAAAAGCAAAGAATTTTTGGGAGAGAAGTTTTTCTTGTTTTTTTTTTCTTGACACAAAAAGCGGAATAAAAAAAAAACACAAAAAAACGGAGATCCAATTTATTTCAATTACTACTAAGAATCTTATTAAACAACTTTCAGCAACATATGGTAACATTGGCATTAATCATTACGTCAGAACGAAAAGCAATCATATTGCACATACTTTTCTCCACAGCGCAGGTGGAGGATTACACACGCTACATATACCATATTAGATTTGTTAGTCCATAAAAGAGAAAAAGAAAGGATGTGGTGATAGAGCAAGGAAGAAAATGGGAGGAAACACAAGCGCTTGTGGTTGTCTGCTGCCTCTCTCCGTTGTCGAACTGTTTGCATTGCCCTAAAAGCATAAACCAAATGAGCATTGTTCTGCTGTTCAGTATAAATTGTTCAGCAGTATGGCTACGAAAGTTATACATACAGTTGAACCTCGATTTAACGAAGTCACCGGGACCTGCTAATTATTTCATTAAATAGGGAACTTCGTAAAATCGAGAAAGGGAGACCGCGCGCATAAACTGAGCGGGGAATCCGAATTTGTTCGTAAAATCGGGTTATTCGTAAAATCAGGTTTCGTTAAATCGAGGTTCAACTGTATATCCAAATAAAGTTTCAAAAACTAGATGAGTGAGAACTTAGTGTTGCCTGAGATTTGTTCATGTAGTGTGTGCATGCATGTGAAGAAGCCAACTTTTTATATCATCTATATTGCATATTTCCCGGTTAATACATTGTCACGCCCTTAGTCAACGAAAACCATGGGATTTGTATGACATGCAATGGAGCCTCTGTTGCTGCACCACCATATGTACATACTTTTGCATAAAATTAGATTATAAATGACAAACAGGTGCTGCGAGTTAATCGTTTATGGTGTGACAGAGTGTATTGCTAGTGCCAGATGCATAGTCAAATTTTATGACTTGACAAAGTTCTCATAAACATTAAAAAAATAATATAAGGCAATATATAGTACTACCGAAAAAACTGCCCAAAAACTCTTGCCGTCGTTGATCTATGTCGGTATCTTTCAAACGATTGCTGAATTACTCTCACTGAGAAAAATTTTCGAATGTTTCCAAACATAAAAAAAAAGTTTTTTTTATGGGGCGAAGCTCCTTAGCCTTGTCCGTCCGTCCGTCCGGCGTCCATGCTCACAAAAAAAGAAAAAATGTTTGCGCAGTCAACAGGATTCGAACCTGTGCGGGGAGACCCCAATGGATTTCTAGTCCATCGCCTTAACCACTCGGCCACGACTGCGGGACGAGTGGGGGGCTCTGAGATGTGGTAGTAACTCAAGAGCTGGGAATGTCATGGATGAAACGCTGCATGTAACCGCTCAACGTCTATACAAGAGAGGGCGCTGCGGTCAAATGCGTATATAATCGCGTTAAACTTTGCATGCATGGCTCTGCATTTCACCGACCATAAAGCAGTAATAATGAAGTCGAAACGCAACCCGGAACTCAGCACTACCTATGAGAAATAAAAAAAATCAGCACCGTCAGCACTACCTATGAACAATAAAATCAGTATCATCAGCACCACCAGAGCTTTGCGCCAATCAACATCATTCATCACGTGGAGATGCGGTCCTTTTTTATATTGCCTTTAAAATTTCTGGAAATCTTGCGTATCTAGCTGTATGCCTGTCGGTTACCTGACCATCTGAAATATCTACATTTTGCTACACAGTCAGTCCGTACATGACATTGGTGCTTCGTCACAATTCATTCGCAGGTTAATGATGAACTCCCAACTTTGTGACTTATGTTGGAGCTTCACATGAAACTACCATACTGGTCCTTTTAGTGATATTAGGCGGCAGTGCCTTTGGTGCAACTGTGTTGCGCCCTGCACCCGTTTTTACATGATCTGTCTGGTGCATTGCATACCAATTTGTTTTTCCTACTATACCACAATTTTTTTTTAAGATCGGCAATTTGTACAGAAGTGAAGGGAAACATTTATTTGGCTTCCAAATATTGTTTGTTGCTCTCACTATTAATTCCTGGCTATCCGACTTATCCACTGGGTAGTTCTTCACTTTGTGGTACCATTGGAAACTTGCAGCAAGGTGGAGAGCAACAAACATCATCTAGAAGCAGCGTGAATATTTCTTTTAATTTTCGTGCAAATTGCTTATATATCAAGTAAAGTTTCCAAGTCATCAGAAAGATAGTCAAACTCGTCATCTGAAATGGTGGAGCACTCGTTGCCTAAAAAAACAAAGAGTTTCTTTATTATTTTTTATCAGCTGAAGCGGATCTCGCGTTTAGAGGTTGAGGCTGTGTCACCTTTCCCCGTGCTTACACACATTAGATCTTTTTATTTTTTTCCTGGGAAAGTAAAGGCCGTCCTTAGTCAAATTCGAAACAGACAACAAAATAATCTGGAGGGGGCGGAACAATAGTGGTAGCGCTGCCATCTGCCGGCGGAGGTACAAAACAAGCTCAGAGACTGAAACACGAGTTAGACTTGTGGCTGGGCTTATTGGTTCACAATGGAGGACACAGATAACGCTTGTGTTTAGTAGCAAAGTGTCAAGGCCCGACGTGCAAAACTTTATTCTTCCCGGCATAAAATTTTCTTTTCCTTTGTTTCCCCCTTGCGTTTCATTCTAGCTCTTTTACGTCCTTCTCGCATGCTAAGTGTCTAAGTGGCTTGTAACTCCCAAATTTGAACAACAGGGATTAGTCACACTGGCAGGAAATGAGCACCGAAAAGAGCTGCTGCTATCGCTTGACTCGGACAACGCTATCACTCCTTCCCTTTTTTTCGTGGATCGCTTTTCGGGCTATTCTGTGATGTGTTCACGAGTTACTTTTTGGGAAGAACCATAGTCCGTTCATCCCTAAACTTAAAGTACGGTGGAAGCTACACGCTCGTCGGACCAGTCCTTTGTCTATCGTTTGCCACGTGACTATGCTCCCGCCCATATGCACGCGAAGGGGGCAGGGTCGTCTGGTGGGAGGGAAGCAGTTGGTTGGTACGATGAGCTTGCAACTTCCACCACGTGGTCAGCGCAGGGTGTATACTTATTTTTTGTTATGCGCCGAGCCAAGTTCCAGCGGCACGGTGTACGTTCAAGAGCGCAGATATGTCACCAACAGCTGACGACTCGTGCGACGACGACTTTCATAATTGCGGTGTTTAGTGAACTGTCTTTCTTTTCGGGTTTTTCTTCTTTTTTCAAGAGGGTCGAAGTCGCAGCGAGCTCGGCTGGAAACACTGAGCCGATGCTGCGCCGCAGTCTGCTCCCCTGACACGTGTATTCTTTTAGGCCATCGTCACAAATTCTTTTCTTTCAGGAAAACATGGAATGGGGGCCTGATACCTCGGCGTTTGTAAAGAAATTTGTTTTTGCGTGGGTTTCCCTGATTATGAATTTTGGGAATAGTATGTCTGCACGACAATTTATGATAAGAAGTTCACTACTATGTACTCGTTAGGACAGCGCGATACATTTTTCCTCAATATTCCTAAATCTCAAAATTTTCTCCAGTTACCTGAAATTCATAAAAAAGTGATGTGGGCCATGCCTCAGTGGGTAAGCACAAAAAGTAAAAAAAATTGGTAAAATACATTAATTTTTTTCTGCGTATCTGCGCGGCTGCAGAGGAGAATCATTAAACTCAAAACTCGAATCAGTTTTATTGTTTTATACAAAAAATGCTCATGAAAGAATGTTTTACTATCGCAAAGTCCGTTGCTTGCTTACGCGCCATGAACACCGCCGATCGGCATACAGCGCGAACGTTCGTTCCGTGAAAGCACGTTACACTGCTATGTTCCCCTCGTTACTTAAATAAAAAAAAAAAAAAGTCCACAAGAAACTAGAACAATTAACCAGATGCAACGAGCGAGCGAGCGAGCGGACCAAAGGAGTGACGAAGAACGATGCTAGGAAAATGAAAAAGCCGGCGGTCGCGTTGGCGAATACTTTGGCGTCGGGCCAGGTCGGGCGCCTTGTCAAGGTCAAGCTCTTGCGCATCTTTCTTGTTTGGTGCATACATGCGTGCGTTCGGGCACTGCGTGCTATGAATGCGGGTTAAGGCGGCGTTGCTGCGTGGTGTGGATGGTACCACGAACACTGAGTTAGGAATGAGACGCTCTACAAACTTTGTCTTAAACTTTGCAAAACCGCTGTCTCGACATTCCGCGAGAAGAAGCGGGTTCGCGGCGACCTTACTTCGGCGAAGACAGACTTTGGCCTTTTATCTTACCGACGTTTTTTTGGTACAATTTTTATGTAAGCAAGACAAACTTTTATTAACGGTAGTGATCTCCATGGTTTCTTTTTGCGCGGAGACACTACGACTTCGAGGTCGCTCGCTTAGGAAATTCGTAAACAAAAAGAAGTGTCTTTCTCTCCTTCGTTTTACTTTTTCACGGAAGTCCTCCAACTGTAAGTTCCTGCGGAGTCAGCGTTAGGGTATTTGAAGGGGTGGGCAATGACTCTGCTGTTTTTTTTTTAGTCGATATTGGCCCAAAAAGTGGGGTGGGTGATGACTCAGGGATGGGCTATGACTCGGGATATTAAGGTAGTTTTTTTGCAAAAATTTAGCCGTTTTAATATTTGATGCAATTGCTGAAGCAGTAAAATGCCATATTCTATTCTATAAATATAGAAGGGCTAACAAATAAGAGACTGAGATATCTAAAATAGAAAACCTCCAGTGAAAAAATAAGTTATAGTTTAGAAACAAAGCTGTCGTCAACGTTCTCTTGGCGGTAAGATGCGTTCTTGACTGTCGTTCAAACAAACTAATCACGAGAGGAACCCAGTGTCGATAGCAGATGCCAGCATACAAAAAAATAGTGGCTCGGTTTTTTTGAGTTTCAGTTTATACTTTGTTGAGCCCAAAGCCGATGGCGTGGTGGGAGCTACGCGCTCGCCACCGTTTTCCCTTAAATGTCTGACCCCGCCATCTGCACGTAGGTATGGGCAAGAGCGTAATCACGTGGCGAAAGATAGACGTACGGCTGGTCCGACGGGCACGTAGCTTCCACCGCAATGTCGGCTTAGGATTGAAAAGAGTATACAGTGCTCCTCAAGTCTGAGGGTCTCACCGAAGAGGTAGCTTCGAGGAGGGGGCTGCAGGGAAGAGAGAAGGTGCGGCTTCTGCATCTCTGATCTTTTTTAATCTTCTCCAGTCCTTTCTGCTTATTGGTCGGCCTTTAAGGGCTGGGATGCCGGAGAGGAGCGTGACGTGGTACCACGAGAAACTGTCGCACGCCTGCCTAATTTAGTGGACGACTTGCGCGACATCATCAGTGTTACTGTGGTCGTGGGACCTGACATCACGTGGCGTTACGTCGGGTCACAGGACATCGCAATGTCACATTGCAGTGTCGCATGACAATACCCAACGGAGCGTTACGTAATGTCAAGGTGTCTCGCGTCGTCACGGTCATGTGACTTCGCGACATTGTCACATGACACATTGTCTCGTATGACGCGATGTAGCGACATCACGTCGTATGAGACAATGCAGTGTCATGTCACGTGACACTGTGCGGTGGGCGAGACATCGGCCGCCAAATTTTTTGTTAACTATGAGACGAGGAAAGCTTGTGAATAGACACCCAGTGCTCTCCTGACCATGTGCGTAGGATAGAGACACGTTTATTCTTTCCGGATTGCAGGCACCCGCGCTTCGGCGGGACGTTCACGGTGAAGAACATGAAGTCGATCAGCGACAACGCCCTGATTGTGCGAGACCGGGTGCGGCTGTCCCAAGTGGACTTCGACCGGGACAAGAACTTCCGGGCCAAGCCCAAGAACAAGCGGCCCCCGGTGGAAGAGAGCACGTCCACCCGGAGATCCACCCTCAACATCCGGCTCTTCCTCAAGGGCCTCTGCGTCGACTTCCTCAAGTGGTCGTACAACCCCATGATGCGCACCGTCAAGGTGGGGGGAATCCCGGCAAAGGTGTCGCGATCTTGTTCGACCAACTCGGAGACGCGCGGAATGGGTGGCGAATGAGCCAAGCACGTGCTGTGTGTGACGTCGTGTGGCTGTGATGTCACAATGTAACGTGATGTCATGACTCTATGCTCAATTTAACGGGTAGCATAAGTGATGCCCCTATTATTGTTTATTTGAATTTGACCCGTATGTCGGTCGAGCATAATGGGCCGCTTTTTTCGGGAAACCCAGTCTTATAACACATTTTGCATTCCTATGTGTGCAAAGGTCGATTATTAAGTCCCATCCACACGATAGCATTTGCTCGCGTTGCGTTATGTTACGGAAGCTTATGTCTGTTTGCGTCGAGTTACAAGCGCGAATTGCAGGGACATCTGTGCTTTGTAGGGAGCGTGACAACCAATTCAAGGAGTGGCTTTGCATGCGACATAGGAAGCTCGCATGTCCCGGTGATTTGCGGTCGTATCACAGTGCCGCGGAAGAAAATGTAAGCAAACTCCTAGGTGGTTGGAACCCAGTGCATAGCCCGTACGTACAAAAACGTCTGTACCATCAGAAATCAGTCATTTACCTAATCATTAATTATGAAAATCCGCCACTTATCATTATAATGAACAATCTTGAAAAACAAATACTCGTGCAGTTTGTTCCTATGTGTAGTTCGCACCGCGTGAATTTAACCTTTATACATGGGCAGTCCTCGGTCTATAGTCTGGAAATTGTGTCATTTTTTTTAAGAGCATGGCAGCTGGACGGATTCACATCAGACGTGTCTTGAGTGTGGTGGGGGTTGGCAACTTGCTGCTCTGCAGCATGGATACAAGCCACGATAGATACCCACTGTATGCGTTGTACAAGTCGACAGTGATGAAATGCTGCACCAAATTGTGCCATAAACAGAAGTCTTGCATCTTGTGCCAAAGCTCCACTTTTGCTTTGAATTGCGCCACATCTGCTCAGAGATAAACTTGAACAAAGCAAAAAAAAAAAAAATGAAAATATTTTATTATTGGTTGATTCTGATATTCAAAAATGTAGAAAATGAAAGTGGTACAAAAAATTTGGAGGATGCTTACGGTTCGCCTTTAAGAGTGGAACGCCATAGCTTAACACATAAAATCCCGCTCGATCTCTAGCCGTGCAAGCGTCTCTGAGTGGCCCAGTCAGTGGCGTGTCTCACTTGCAACCGAAGGGTCATGGGTTCGAATCCAGCCTAAAATTCTTCAGACTTTTCTTTAAGTCAAATGAGTTACTTTATCAAGTGAAATCATTTGAGACATGCGGCACCGTTTACTTCGCATTACATGTCATGTTTTTTAATCACTTTCACTCCACATGTGACGTCACATTTCATGCGAGTATTGTGGGTTGTTTGAAATTCCTGCGCGAGGTCATGTGGCTGTGACGTCATGACCCTATCAACCAATCAGGATTTTTCCGTCACAATGGCACCAATGCCGGCTGTACTGCCACACAAACTCCTTAATGCTATTGCGTTAATTTGTATTTTACAGCGTCTACCCTGCCCACCGTATAATTTGTTTCATTTTAGGTCGGAGCACAGTCGAGGGCTGAAACACATACTTTCAAGAAGGCACACTAAAATCTTGAGTCTAGGGGCATTTGCTGCGCTTGGTTTGTCTAGCCGATGAAACTGCATGCCTAGATATATGTCGAATGTTTTCTGTTTGATTTGCCCCATTGGCTCGTGGCATTGCCGGTGCTTTGATTTACGATGAAACAAAGTGTAGAGATTGCCCGTCAACCGCGCTGGCCTTGTCGTCGTCTGAATTTCCAGACGATGTCGGCAATCTCGGGAGCTAAGCGTTGTCAAAGAAATGTGCAACTGAGTGGGATAGCGGCTACTCCTGATGATATCATATGCCCGGGTTACGGTGTACCGTGGCACTTTCACCGCTCGCAGCGGCTGACTTGGGGGAGTGCGTGGCTTTGTGCGATTGGCTCGGACATTATGCTCAGCACTACTATTACAGGTCAACCTTCTTTGGGCTTAACTGTAGTTCCTGTGCAGCGGTCAATTGAAAGGTCAGCGAACTTTGACATAACTCTGGATCGAAAGCCGTTAAAGCACAATGTAACATCTAAAGCACAAATGTAGGTTTTCATATTATTTGTGGGTGGTTGTTTTGGCAGTTTATGAAATTAGAATCTTGAGTTGCGTGTTTATAAACCTTGCCCTCACTCCCCCCCCCCCCCTCTCCCCAAGCAGTGGTCAATCAAAAGGGAAGCAAACTAGTATATTTTTATTGATTGACATTTTAGTGGATATGCTGATATTTGCCTGAATTTGACAGGATATATATTTACAGGCTGAATTACCTAGAGAGTGTAAAAGAGGGAGAAAGAGGGAGGCTTTATCTCAATTGAAGTGTTTTGCTATGCTTCATGCTTCAATCATTTTTACATTCCCATTGTAAATTTAACCCACTCTGACCTAAGCCTCATTTCTAGAGAAGGCTCTGTGTTCTTTTTGCATCCTATCTACTCTTAATACAAAATATAATTAGTAATATGCTTCAGTATCAAAGAGGAACCCTCAGTCATATCAAATAGGAACTCGCTTATCGATGCAATCACATTTTCACTTTGAAGTGGCGAGAGTAGACTAAAATGCGTCGCTTCACTCTGTAGTAGAGGGGTACGAAAGTCTGACGAATCTCTTTGTGTGCAAAGAACCGGTAGATTCCGAAAAGCTGTAGAAAGGACGGGGCTGCCATTGTCACGACTGGCAGACAATGCCAGGATATGGCACCCCGATGCCACGCTCCGCTGCACCCTCTAGTGCGAGGAGTGGACGAACTTGCTCGCTTGGAGTGGGGGATGCAGTGCATAGTCACGAAGAAGGAAACCTTCGTGCCCGAAGCTTAGGTGGAGCTGCATAAACATCGATGCACTGAACCTGACCTGTTGGAATAATCTTGCCCAGAGCTTCCTGCGTCGCGAGCGTGCCCAGTCGCACGACGAGAGCTACTACTTCTGGGCGATGCACTTCTTCATGGAGTTCAACCGGTGCAACGGCTTTGAGGTGGGCCTGGTGAGCGAGACCATCGCCAAGGAGAGCTTCCACTACGTGCAGACACAGCTCGAGCAGTACTACGAGATGATGGTGACAGACAAGCGCCTCATCCACGTCTGGGCCAAGAGGTGCGTCCAAATAAGAAATGCTTTTTTTTTTTCTTCGTTTGGAGAGGTGTCCTGCATCCAGGGGGCCAGCCCACAGTCTAAGGAGAGCCTTAGCAAAACACGTGTTACGGTCGTGCCTCGTTAATGAAAACCTCCATTCCCCAAAAAGACATGTCCATAATGTGGGTCCATAATAGTGAGACAAAATGCGTGTATTTACCCAATTTGTCCCCTGAAAAGTTTCTCTATAGCAGTGTATTCATATTAGTGAGACGTGACTCTGACGAATTCTGATAAAGAGGGTTGCAGAAAAGAATAGTCAGCATCATGTCCCAAGCACGCATAGTCCAAGCTGCTAGACACTTCTTTTTCTGTTGTCACACCAGAAAAGCATGGCTCAAATAGCATCGTGCAATCTTCTAACGCTAAGAGAACTTGACTAGAAAGTTTGTGAGCTACGAACGTCCTCAGAAGTGGCACAATCTGGATTCACAAACACAGGTGCAAATGATACGAAGAAAATGATGTTCTCTCATGGGACGAGCGAAACTTATTTTGCAACTCCCTGAGTATTGAGAGAGCGGACTGTTGCTATGGCGGTGGCGTCTTTGGCAAGTTCAACAGCCAGTTGGAGAGTCTAGCTTGTTTTGACAGATGTGCACTTGAACCACAATAGCACGCAGAGGCAGCATGCTGGTAGTCCCGTTGGCTACAAAACCAACGGGACTACCATCAGTGCATAAGTACCCTATTAGATCCATATAAATCAATGGCTTGCCAAGAGGCTAACATTTGACCGAATTGCCACGCAGTCTTGCACATAGCATATTACGTAAACAATGTAACTAATGACAGCTACAATTATACTTAAAGGCAGACATACACTTCATGCTTTCCACTTTTGCCTGCCTCCTCCTTTCCTATATCGTCTCAACTTTTTAGCTTGCCCCAACTTGGCTCCTCTCACAGCTTAGGAGAGGGGGGCGCTAAGAGGATTATCTTCCTCGCAGAAAACCGAGGTTGTACGTCGGCCTTTAACTGAATAACATAGTTGATGATACAGTAAACTTTCGTTAATTCGACCTCGACAGGACCTTGAACTTTGGTCGAATTATCCGAATGATTGAATTAAAAAAAAGGACAGAAAAACGGTTAAAATTAAACTTCCTTTTATTGTCCGAAGTACTCACGGATGGTCTGCTGCCGTCTGCGTTTAAAACGCGTGTCCTAAAGCATGCTCCGGAGAGAAGCGTAACTAAACGTCACGTTCCCAAAAAACCGCATACTACAAAAAATAAAGACAAAAAGGGAATGTTTTACGAGCCGACTTTAGCGCCGGGCAACCAGATTGGTGGCGGCAAAGGAAAATAACAAAAAAAAAAAGGGAAAGAAAATTTGCGCTTTCTGGCGCGCAAGATGGACCGCACACGATGCTACAGAAAAGCGCTTTGAGAGGGCGCACCTGTCTCCGCACCCGACCACGTGCTATGTTCTCCGCGCTGTGACGGAATGTATTCCCGACTCATTCGGTGCTGTGCGTGCGGCCACGTTTGTGTGTGTGTGTGTGTGTCCCACCGTGGCGTTCGCACCAGATTGCTAAGAATCCTCGCCTCGCGGTCAGCGGAGAAAAGAGGAAAAATGAAGAGGGGCGGTAAAAAGGGCAATTAGCCATCGGAAGCCTTCGGACGAAGAAAGTGTTTGTAGCTGTCTGTGTCGCGCACTCAAAGCTGAGTTTAGATAAAACCACATGTGTTTGAACTAGTGCTGGGTACTGTCTCTCCTCGACGTCGGGCCCTGATGACTGTGTGTGTGCAGCTCCTAACCAGAGTCTTAACAGTGCTACTTCACGCCAGATTGGTTGCGCTGGCTCGTGTCATTCGCTACGGTCCTATCGCAACGGCGTAGAGGAGCAGGCGGCAAAGGGCCCGTGTTTTGCCGTATGTTGGTGGTTTTTCTGCCGTGGTGCCGTGCAATGTGAGCCCGTGCGCATTGCTCAGGACGAATTATCCGATGCGGAGTCTTCCCGAGTTCGAACTATCCAACTTTTCCTCCCATAGAAATGTATGGGCGCTCGCCGGGACTTTTGAACACCATAGAATTAAACGAAAAGTTGAATTAACCGAGGTTGAACTAACGAAGGTTTACTGTAATTACTGGAAATTAATCAATTACATCTTGCATTACATTTATTTCATTGTTGTGTTCCGATTACAAATGTATGTTATGGAACATTAGCAGAAACATATTATGTAGACCGAAAATGAAAAAAAAAAGTAAAAGCCGTTTACTACTCCCTTTAACGCCGAATTAGAGCGCAGCTCTTGAGGAGGAGGAGGGAAGGGTACTAGGGGGGGGGGGGGGGGGGGTCACGTGACGATGCCGATGTCGATGACATCATCAGTGACGTCACGCGTCCCATAATGCATCGCGCGGTTACGCCCACACCGCTCAAGCCGGAGCTTTATTACATATTGGTTGATTTGCTGTTCTTAGTAATGAACTTTGTCCCAGAATTATTTTTATTGAATGATTTACATTTGTGAATTTTAACTCATTTGTATCTTACTGAAAATTCTAATAATTTTAATTTATTAATTTTTTATTAACCTTACTTGAGAATTCCATTTTTTCTATTTTTAGCATTGAGGCAAGGTAATGCAATTGATATTAAATTAGGGATTGTATTCTTTGGTGCTGACCTCCTGTAGAATTTGGGTTTTAATGTCACATTGGCAGCTAAAACTGTAGCATTGTATTAAAAAACAAAAACAAAAAAACACTTGGCATATATAGACCTTTCCAGCGGCAGTCTCGAACAAAGTGATTTACAGCGCGCGTCCCTGGTTTTGAGAGGGTAGCCAGTGTTGCCCGACTGCGCTGGGTTGTGGGTTTTCTAGTCAGTGCGCTGTGGCAGCCTGCGTAGGCGCACTTCCGGACGCTGGTGGAGGCTAAATTGCCGCGTTCTATTTATTTATTTTGTGTTCTATTGCGAATAGAATATCTCGGGGTTTTCAAGAATGCATTTTACTATTTTTGGTAACAAAAACAAAGAAATCAAACTTGTTTTGGTGACTCCGTGCGCGACAGAACAAATGCAACTGAAATGTTTGTTTCATTTTATGCCAATCTTTCTACGGCACCATACACTTCCAATTTACAGTGTCGACGATAGTCACTTCAGGACTATCGGACAGAATCCGGCGTGTTTTGGGGCACATGTAGAAGAAAGGTGCTCTTTTGCACAGCTTCAAAGCAAATGAACGAACGTGTCTATTCCGTCGCCACACCCCAGACCCGACCCTATCAGCTATTTTTCGTGAAGACCCGGAACATAGCCGGGAAAGCTTTTTGGAGATTATCTCAACGGAAATAATCCTCCAAGAACGTCGAACTGCCCGTGTCGCGGGCTGCTTGACGTTCGCTCTCTTCGTTCGTTTCCTGCAAAGGTCGAGCAGGCTACGAGCCCTGGTATTCCCTTGATCTCACAAAGGGTAAGCATACCAAACAGGCAAATATAGCAAAAACGTTCATGAAAAGCCGGCGAGCTCCTAATGCACAATGCAGGTGGGGAGTCACGCTGACCGGGTTTCCACAGCTCAGGCGGGCGGCAGAAATTTCTGGCTGATAGGGGTCGCTCGATTTGCGAAATGGCGGCGGCCAGAGAGCTCTTTTTCCAAAGGTCTATTCTTTTAACTTAGTGTTGTAGAACTGCAATGCAATAGTACATATTTTCTTGGTATATTGGTCTTTTGTATCTGCCAGCATACCTTGACCAATTGGTTTTTCTGGGGCACGAGAGAAGTAAAGCATTGTCATTGTTATGTTGACATCTGCTGACAGATATTTCGTGCTGTCTTCCAGGCTTCACATTGCACTGAAAGCTTACCACGAGCTGCTCAGGACGCTCGCTGCCATGGACGGCTGTCCGGATGAAAAGGTCAAGGAAGCAGCCAGGGCCCTCAAAGGTCTGTAGTCAAACTGCGAGCCTGGTTCCTCGAGGAATTTTTTTGGTTTCCAATTTTAACTTTAAGATTGTCGTGAGCACCACAGCTCATAGATGACACCACCAGGTTGGCAAGACGTCGGAGGAGCAACCCTCGTCGCGGGGGTCTTCTGGCCTAGGCACTCGACCCGACAAGATGTCGGAACTTGTAATCGTTGCCTTATTAAGCCTTTTATATCATTCGTGAACGCGACCAGGTGGCAGCGGCGGGATACGGCAATGAAAAGATGACACGCAATGACGGCAACCACTCTGGGTACTCCGGCTGGGCTTCAACAAGTGTTTACACCAAAGCGCAGGAACGGTCGGATTCTTAAACTTTACAACGCCGCCCAAAGGGATGTCAAGCAACGACTATGCTGACAGGAACGGTAGTAAGGATGTCGACCACTCAGCAACCAGCATCGTTAAACCCGCTCGTCTTCGAGCTACCCGACAAGCTCGACTTTCTGCTTTCAGACTATTGGAAACGTTGGTACGCAAGCTAGGAGCACTACTGGATCATTTCAGGCCTGAAGAAACAAGTTGGAGAGACCCGAGTCAACACCTCGCTCTACGTCATGGGCCGTGAAGCTGAGGACGGGTTGGCCTCTCTGAAACTCGCAGACGTTGAGAAACAGGACTACGACGGCGTGACTTGAGTGTTCGTGAAACACTTCGTGCCGCGCACGAACGTGATCTACGAAAGGGCAAGGTTCAACAGCCATAAGCAAGCGGCACACGAGACCGTCGACGCCTTTGTGACGGATCTACGCAAGATGGCCGAAACTTGCGAGTACGGCGATTTTAAAGATCAACTAATTAGAAGGGGTGTGCGAATATTGAAATTTTCGAATACGAGTCGAATACGAATAAGGCAAAAAAACTGACTTCGCATATCGAACCTAATATACAATATGTGTCTAGTAATAAAAAATTGCAAAACAAGAGGTAACAGCAGGTCTTAAGGCTAAAGATATCGTGTTTGCACGATTCTAAGGCACCCCCAATTCTAGCACCCAGGCAGATTTAGCTTCCAGATAATCAAAAAGCAAATTGCTGCCGATTCTACAGCACATTTAAAATAATGGAGATTGAACACATACCTCATGGAACAGATTTTATTAAACGCACGCCAACACAAAAATAGATGCGTGCACTAGTCGCCGTTATCAGAGTCCGATGATGGTTCTTCGCTGCCCACAGAGGTAATGCTTGCTTTCGTCTAAATTGTTTTACGTGCCGCGCTTCTTGCGCATGTATGAGCACGCGGCTGTTGCCCCTGGCAGGGTCGTCTTTCAAACAACACTTTGCGAGCTCGTCGTGTGACTGGGATTGCGAGGCCAAGCAGTGCTGCTCTGTTATCTTTCTCTGCCAGCGTAATGCCCTTTCGTTTATATAAAGCCTCCTAGTGAAATTTTTTGTTTTCCCATCTTAAAACGACGGGCACGAGTCCGTAGATGCCGGAGAATGCGTGTGTAGGGATACCAAAATGGGGAACGTAAACAAACGGTCACGACTGTGATGGGGCTAGCCACCTTGTACCGAGCATTGCGTTTTTCTTGAGTTTTGGTTTTAGAGCGCAGCTCTTAGGCGCCCGTTTCCGGCTTGAGCGGCGTCGGCGTAGCCGTGAGGTCACGTGACCCCCCCCCCAGGTCACGTGACCTCCGTGACGTCACAGGGGTTACGTGGCCTTACAAGGGCCACGTGGCCCCCGTGGCGGAGTAGGAGGCAGGATGATGAAGTGAGGAGGAGGGAGGAGTGGTACACCCTCCCCTCAGTACCCTTCCATCCTCCTCCTCAAGAGCTGCGCTCTAATTCGGGGTTACAAGCAGTTGTAAACGGCTTTTATTTCTTGTTTTCGATTGTAACGCGCATGTAGTTTTGGGCACCGAATTTGGGGAAAAAAAGTGAGCGTTAGAATCATGCAAACACGCTACTTCTAGTAATGCACTCATTACAAATTATCATCTAGGTAAATTAAGGAAGGAGGTGGGGAGAATCATGCAAACACGCTACTTCTAGTAATGCACTCATTACAAATTATCATCTAGGTAAATTAAGGGAGGAGGGGGGAACAAAAATATATTTTTTGTTTCTGGAGCTATTGGCATGAAATTTACAGAGTATGTTGGTATAAGGGCATTGATAATAACTGTAAGATTTGAATTAATTATGATTGTTCACTTTTGAGTTACACGAGTTTTTATGTTCCTTTGTTCTGCCATGCCCGAGATATAAATGGACTACTGTATGAACATAAAATTCGCTAGACAGGTGTATGAATATACACCCAAGGGAGTGACAGAGCCCTTTCGGTGAATTCCATTCTAGAACAGCTTTTAATACAAATTCAAATTTTCATGTCGCCAAAGTCATTAACAAATATAAAAACAATTTATGGTTTAAAAAAAAAATTAACAACTTATTGCAAAAAGTGGGCTTGTCACACCCTTCTACTACTATCTGTCATCAAAATAAAAGAAACAGCACACAAATCGAACAACTGCTCTACGAGGTATGCTTGGCAAAACTAATGTAAGATTCAATAAACACCTTCCCGAGAAACGAAGTCCCAAAGTTAGATGCAGCACAACAGTGTCAAAAAGAACCCGCAGCATAGTCTGTGGTGCTGTGTTTAGCTTTCCTCTTCTGGCGTGCATCTTGCTTTGCGTGGTGGCGCTTCGTGGCCTTGCTCAAGCGCAGAGAGTCCTTTTCCGAGGCCCGCCGGAGAGCCAGGTGTGCAGGCTGGAGGTTCATGGCACTGTTTATCTCCTGATGTGCCCTAGCACAGCCAGCATTGAACCTGATGACTGCCTCGTGCAGGGCAGCCTCTACAGACACCAGTGAAGCATGCTGCTCCTTCGGCATCAAAGACCACAGTACCGAATGAAAGCTTTCCGCAGCATTTTGAGTCTTGGCTCCCAAGCAGCGCGTAAGGAGCGCCGTTTGTGACAAGCGCTCGTACACAGGCAGCATGGCCTTGGCAACGTAGTTGGAGGCAGTACTTGTGCTTTGCCAGTGGCTCTCCTTTTGCCTCAGCTGCCCTGTGTCTGCACCAAGAGTCTGTTCCACTTGGACACAGGTCATGCTTCGGATTTTCATCGGTCGAGGTGACATGATAAAAGGTGGCCAACACGGCCCGCTTCATGGCGCCCACGTCGTTGCTGTGATTCCTTATGGCCCATCCGTAGTAGCCAGTGAGCTTTTCAATTAGTGCTTTCGTGAGGCGGCCCTTTCCTCCAAGTGGCTTGTCACTCTTCTGCGAGAGATTTCGCAAAGCAGTCCCCATTCGTTTCTGCACATGGTTGAGGCACTCTTCTTTCTTTATGGGGACAAACCCATAGGTTCTCTCTTCGGTTAGGGCACCAAAAGTCCTGCTGTCCCCATCCGAAATCAGCGTAGTGTACCGCAAATCAAGTTTTTCTAAAGAACGCCCAAAAAGTGCAAGTGCAGCATCAACTTCCATCCTTCCAGAGTTGGCATCAGTGTTCTTTTGGCAGTTGTGGTTTTGTAACCACTCTGCATACTTCTCCTCTCCGGGCTTGGGTCCTGTCTGGCAGCCGAGACACAGATTGCAGAGCACTTCAGCGTCTAGGATCAGGCCGATGTCAAATTCTATGACGCTCCCAACGCCGACATGGGAACTGAAGCCTCTCTTGTGCCACGTGCCATCATAGATGACGGCAATATCCCTGGTAAAACTTGGGTCCATGTCCTTGCATATACTTTTCACGGCAGCAGCGGACTCTGTGAATATCTTCTCTGCAGAAACTGCAGCCGACTTGCTGGTTTTTGAGGTGTTCCTGATACGTCTTGTGATGGAGTCCTCGGTGGGACACGTTCATCGTTGACCAGAAGTCATTCAATGCAGGTCTGGCCCTTGCCGATGCTCCTGATTGCCGATATTGCTCTCAGGTTCACGTCAAACGCGTTAGAGTCGGCCTTGCGTGGTGAAGACCAGGCGTGGGATACTACTTCACAGACGGGGCACACAAGTTCAAGCTTCACAGCAAGACCCAGAGCAGTCGATTCTTGAATCCTCATTCCCGTGGCCGAGCAGCCTTGGCAGACCGTGTAGCCAAGAAGTTTATGGATAGCATCTAGCCGCACGATGGTGAATTTCGATGACGAATTCGTCGGAGTAGGAGGATCTTGCTTCAGAATATCAAACTTACGTTGCGTGGCAGACACGGAAGCAAGTTCGGCACGAACGGCATCGCGATGTTGCACTGCCGCTTCAGTTTCCGCCCGGGAAACATACTCCGTCTGCAGGTACACCGTCGTGTTTCCTGTCGAAGTTCCAGGCACACAGGAACTGATAGATTCTTCAGCTGCTGTCGGTGAACACGTCGACACGACTATGTCGCTGCCTGTGGCGGGAGCCGCATCGGCGCTCGATTTCGCTGCTCTCACTTCCTTCATCGAGCGTTTACACGCTCCGTACGCAAACCTCGTCTTGCTTTTGTACTTACTCCTCCACATCGCTAGCCTGATTGAAGAAGAGGCGCGATCGAGAAAACAAAACCGACGTAACAATGGAGGAGTGAAAAGCGAAGCTGACAAAGCACGAGGACAAGCAAGCAGATCACTGCCGCAGGAGCAGACGACCCGAGCCCGCGAGCGGACGGAACGGGAGGAAGGGAAAGGAGGAGAGCGCACCGGGAGAGGAGAGCTCCCCGTGCGGCCAATAGTAGCCGCGTTCTCCTCCGCGCGCTCGGGGAGCGCGCGCTCTGTCCAATCACGTTCTCGCGATTGCAACATAGAAGAACGGCGATCGCGCCCTAACCATGCGGCCGACGCCGTTTTGGAGCCGGCAAAAAAAAAGAGAAAGAATTCACGTTCAAAACAAGACCAAGATGGCGGGCGTCGGCCAAACGCATCGGGAATGGCGACCGCGCGAAGAGGAGTTTAGTTTTGACGTTTGATCGTCACTTGGAAGCTACCCACGGGTCGTAAATATTCGTTTTTAAATATTTTCCCGTTGTATTTTGTACTGATAATTACAGAGAAGGTAGTTTATGAGATATACAACCCAAAAATATAGTTTTCTAAAAATCAACTTTTTCGCGATTTTTCGGTTTTCAAGGCCCGCCTCCCCCCTTAACTGCTCGACGTGTTCAGAAAGTAAGCGCTTCCTATGCGCTGTGACAACACTTCCGCCAGTAGAAAAACCCTTTCACTCGACATTGATGTAGCAGGGATGGCCAAGTACTTCTGGGCGAGTTTGCTTAAATGCGGGTACTTGAAGCGGCCAATGCACTGCCACCACTCGCAAGGATCCTTGCTCCTGTCCGGAAGAGGCTTTTCGGCGTATTCTGCTACTTCCCTTTCTGGGGCAGTTGCCAACTGAGTCTTCTCCTTGTTCATCACTACATGGTCAAAAGCGTTCCATACACTGGGTGCCACCAGTGGGCACGAAGATGTTGCTGGCATGGCAGTGTCCCCACTCGGTTCCACGTCAGCTTTCTGGAGCTTCCTTGTCACAAGGTCTTTTAGCCAGATCATATGGCCAGACGCCTGATGAACTGTGGCTTTAAAACGAGGGTCAAGAAACATGGCCAGCCTGACCACTTCATCAAAGTCACACTCTGCAAAGTGAGTCTTGATGCATTTTTTTAGATTGTTAGCAAACCCTGAGTTACCTTCGCATTCTTCAAGCTAATGCAGCATTCCAAACATAATTGGAATTTGACGTAACAATGGGGGGTACGTTTCAGCACTTGTAATCAGAGTTCCATCAAACAAGAGCTTCAATGCCTCCACAAACTCCGCCGCATCTCTCCACTCGGCATTTAAAGCCATCTATAGTAGTGTTCGAAGTGGCAAGCTCAAAAGTGATGGCTTCTTTGAGTTCGAGGAGCCTTGAGAGCATAAGGTATCGACTATCCCATCTTGTGTCAAGATGCTGCACAACATGCAGCACGTCTTTGTTCAGCTGCATCTGCTGATCGTCCAGTCGTTTCTGCGCACTAGGGCTATGCTTGTAATGTCCTACAATCGACCTCGCCTTCTTGCGCAGTTTGTTGATAGCCGGGGTACACGTCCTCGCATCGCTGATAGCCAACTGCACTGTGTGTGCGAAACAGGCTCGTTCGAACCATGGCAGCCTTCGGGCAGCCGCTCGGATATTGCGGCCGTTGTCCATCACAATGTACTTCACGCAGTCGGTCGGTAGCTTCCAGTCGGTGCATAGTTGCACCAACGAAGCAGCAATGTTCACTGCCGTGGGATTCTCGGGCATATGTCGCGTGTCCAAAGTGAACCTTTTCATCTCGAATTTCACAGTGAGAAAATGACACATAAGGCTTAAAAAGTCCTCGTTGGCACGCGAGGTCCAGATATCGCTCTTTAAAGAGGGTGCTTGTTCCGTCATCAAGTGCCTTTCGCAGCTCGAACCATGCCTTTGCTCTTGTGTCGTCGTACGGGCACGGGACGAGCACGCGCGAAAGTTTTGTTCGAGATGGCAGACTGCAGCCCGGTACGGCTTCTCTCGTGAGTGCTTTGAACCTCGGTCTTCAACAAAGCTGTAAGGCTGGAGATCTAAGGCGACCATTTCTGGCACTTTCTGATGAAGTGTGTTTTCTTGCTTCTGTGACAAGGGCTGCTTTCTCTGTTGAAGTATATCATCCAGTGTCAGTTGACTCTTCGACAGCGTGTTCGCTGCATTTTGTTTGTACTTTTCCATCAACAAAGGCTGCTGTTTCATGTGATTTTGAAGAGTTGTGGTTGTTCCCGTCGGCGTTTGAAGAACACGTTCGCACGACTTGCACTGAGCGGTCGACGACGAGAGTCTTGTGCAGTACCGCCAAAAAAGACTTTTTCTGGCTTGCTTTTCCTGCTTGCTCGGTGGCTCATCATCCGCAGTTGATGCCATTCTCGGTGAACACGCTCCAGCGAGGACGGTATCAGCCACTTCGGTATCAGCACTGAGAGAGTTGCGCAATAGTGCTGCTCTCTCTCAGTCGCGCATATCTTTGCGCCGTTCGTGCAAAGATATGCGCCGTTTGCGCAAAGATATGCGCGAACGGCGCGTGCCGCGGAGCACGCGAGCTCGTCCAGAGCGGTAAGCGAGGCTCTCAGAATCTCGGTTCCCGGGGCGGCACCTATTTAATCGCCCAGGAGCGCATCGCGTTGAAGCGAGCGTACGAGTGGGCCAGCAGATAAGATAGGACGCGCGTGCACATTGCGCGGGTCTCGACACCAGGCGCCGCGCCGTTAGGGAGCGCGGCGATGCAATTCGGTCAGCGCTCCCGTGTTGTCCAGACTTTTGCTCACGACAGTACACCATCTTCTTGACACCATTCGGTCGGTCTTGGTTTCTTCGACTGCCGTTCGGGATTTCTACGGCGCCTGAATTCTTTCTGCGTGAAATTTCTGACAGTGCTCAAAGGTCTCGAGGGCCAAGCCTGCCTTCAGTATGATATTATCGCGTTTGGAAGAATGAGGGAAGAATACGACTCACGCTTGCACCAAGTACTAAAATGCCTGCAAGATGCCGGCATAACCCTGAGGACAAGTGTACCTACCGTATTTACTCGCACAATGAACGCACTCGCCTAATGAACGCACCCCCCAAGTCGGTTCTCGAAATTTCGATTTTTTTTTTCACTCGCGTATTAAACACACCCCCAACTGGGGCGTCAAAATTTTGACCCCCTCCCCCCCCCCCCCACGCGCGCGAAATGAAGGCACTTTTTATCCTGGTGCAACGAGGTCGCGAATGCATGGGCAGCTTGGGCGAACAAAACGCCTTTCAATAGGCGTTCAAAAAATAAAAAAAGATCCAACGGAAGCAAGAAAAAAAACACGGAGAGGAGCTTTTTTTTTCTTTTTGCCAGCGCAGTCTGGACTTTGGGTCGCGCGCCGCGCGCAAGGAGATAAGAAAGAGAAGCCGAGAAGCCCTCGCCTAAGCAAAGCGAAACAAAACAACTTGCGGAAGGCGGCAAAAAAAAAAAAAAAAAATCCACAGAACCAGGAGAAAAGAAAAAAACATAAAGAGGAGCTTTTTTTCTTCTATTTTTTTTTTTTTTGCACAGCGCAGTTTGGTCCTGGGGTTGCGCGTCGCTCGCAAGGAGATAGAAAGAAAAAGAAAAACGGAGAAGCCCTTGCCTAAGCAAAGCGCACATAATGAAGGCATCCTGCCCTCGCCTCCTCCTCGCACATTGGAAAGAGAAGCGAGAAGCCCTCGAAATGAACTCACTTTTCTATCCTCGCGAATGCTGGGCAGCGTGGGTAAACAAAACAACTTGCGAAAGGCGGGGGGAAAAAAACACGGAAGCAAGAAGAAAAAAAAAAACATGGAGAGAAGCATTTTTCTTTTTTTTTTTGCGCATCGCAGTTTGGTTTTGGAGTCGCGCGGCCGCGCGCAAAGAGATAAGAAGTTAAGTCGATTTTTCGGGATAAAAGGTCCGTTCATTATGGGAGTAAATACGGACGCAAAAATTTTACTTCGCGTAATGAACGCCCCCCATAACTTTGCATTGATTTTTCGGGAAAAAAAGTGCGTTCATTCTGCGAGTAAATACGGTATGTTCCGAAAGCAGTTGGTGAAGTTTCTCAGGCATGTCGTTTCGGCCAGCGGTGTCTGTGTGGATCCTGTGAAGATCACTGTACTTGCTCAACTGGCGCCACCCAGTGATGTGTCCGAGGTCAGGTCGTTCCTGGGAATGGCAAACCATTTGGTCAAGTTTCTCCCAGGACTCACAACCCACGAAGCCTCTCTGCGATTTGCTTCACCATGACGCTGACTGGTGCTGGTACAAGCTGCAGCAAGAGAGATTCAACTTCGTCAAAGAAGCATTGACGACAACCCCGGTACTTGCACACTACGATCCTCAGGATCATCTCACAGTCTCGGCAGATGCATCCTCATAAGGCCTGAGGACAGTTCTTCTTTAGGAGACGTCTGAATGACGATTCCCTGTCGCCTACACGTCACGGTCGCTCTCGGATACCGAACAACGTAATGCACAGATCGAAGAGGAGGCAGTTGGAATCACGTGGGCATGCGAGCTTTTCCGCTCGTGTCTTCTCGGTGTGCAATTTCACATAGAGGCCGATCACAAGCCGCTCGTACCACTGTTCTCTTCAAAAGGCCTGGATGAGCTTAGCCCACGTCTGCAGCGTTTGCGGGTGAGGCTGCTAAAGTTTGGTCATACAATCTCTTACATTCTGGGGGAGGAGATACAGACGGCAGATGTACTCTCACGGAAGCCACAAGCGGCACAGCGTTGCAACCTGCTCAATCTCCACGTTCATATGTGGTGGACACGACCAGCGGCATCACGCATCGCATCAGCCATCATCTGCAGTCTCTGCAGCCTGGAGTAGTCACCTCAAGAAGTGGACGACAAACAAGACCTCCCAGTCGCCTCGACCTGTAGAAGCAAGACAGCGAGACGATTACAAAGAAAGGGGGTTGTCATGAGCGGCACAGCTCATAGATGGCGCCAGCAGGTTGGCAAGACGTCGGAGCAGCAATCCTCACCGCTGGGGTATTGTGGCCCGGACACTCGACCAGACGAGATGTTGGAACTTGTAATCGTTGCCTTTTTAAACCCTTTATACTATCGTTCGTGAATGCAACAAAGATGGTCTTCGCCGATTGGGAAATCATGGTCGAAATTTGACTCAAAAATAGTGTTTGAATGTGAACAGGCACGCAAGTTATGCAAGTGTCATATTTATGAAGCCTTTACTTGTGCAGCCTGTGGTGAGCATAGCAATTAGTGGTGTGCAAATATCAAAATTTTGTCTGCAGATGAAATACAAATATTGAAAATTGATTGGGAAATAGATCAAACACTGTAGAAAACTTAATTTTTCGGAGGACCTAGTTTGTGTAAATTTCGCTATTAGAAAATTATAGCAAAAAATACCGGTCACATGGATATATTACACCATAGTAACAATTATATAAAATACCATGCTGAATTGCAAAATTTTGTGTCTGCAAAGTATTCTCAAAGCACAGATTGCAAAATTTGTGAAATATTGAGCTTGCAAAAATCAAGTTGTTTACGATACTAGTATTTTGTTTATTGTGAATTGGGCATGAATGTTTTTTTATTATAAATTGTTGCTGAAATTCTTTTTTAGCAAACATGCCTGCGAAAAGAAACATTTTTATTGCGTGAGAAATGTTCAATAGAGTACAGCCCCTGATAAGACTGGTGAATGAAACAGAATCTTGCGTTACACGGAAAGCAAAGTAATTCCCCACTTATTTATTTGAATGTACTAGGTTGACTGCTTATTTTACGAGTCTTTTATTTATTATTAGGGGGCCGACCTATGATCATAGCCAAAAATGGTTGACCTAAAATAGGGAGCAAAATTGGAGAGCCCATCTAACTGACTAAAATACTCCGCTATGTTAGCTGCATCTTCGAGCATGCCGGCGAAAAGCTGTGGTGCTTTACGTGAAATGGTTGACGTGACAAGGGGAAACTTGATTCAAGAACGTAGAATTTTGAAGGCATTCATAGCCGCCTCGGTGGCTCTGAGGCGAAGAGCGCTGGCCTACGGATCCCCATGTGGCGGGTTCGAATCCCGGCCGAGGTGCCCGCGATCCGACGGAGGCTTATTGCGGAGGAGGCGCCGTGTAACCGAGCTTTCGGTCGCACGTCAAAAGATCCCCAGTGGTCCGAATTAATCCTCAGTCCTCCGCTGGGGCGTGCCAGATGCCCGTCGTTGGTTTGGCACGTAAAAGTCTTAAATTTGACTTTGAATTTGACTTGAAGGCATTCATAATTTTTGAACATTTGAAAAATTCCCACATCGTGAAATCCCGAGTGTGCCCGCTCAAAATTTGGAGTTGATCGTGCGAAACTGGGGGATGGTCAACAATATGTAAAGATATGTCCTTTGTGTATTTTCCAAATGTTATAAAATGGAGGAGTGGGCGCCTACTGTAGGATGGCTGGGTGCTCAGTATTTTACGGTTTACTCTGTGATTTGGTTTTTATGTCACAGCCCCCACGTAAACATGGGTTTTTGCAAAAAGGTTGGTATGTATGACGCAGCTTTGTACAAGTCACACTTACGAGGAAGCTGCATTGGTCAGCCTGCATACCGTAAAATACCGAGCGTTTGCCCATTCTCCAATAGGCGCCCGCCTCTCAATTTTGTAACATTCAGAAAATGCGCAAAGAACATGTCTTTCTGTATTTTATACAAAATATGTATTTTATACGCAATATGTCTTTACATATTGTGGACCTAAGGAGCACCCATCTCCTAGTTATGCACAATTCTCTCCAAGTATTCAGTGGGCGCTTGCTGGGGATTTTACGATACACGTCTCGTGATTGCGGTGAATGCAGGTGCGGTAGCCAGTTTCAAGATTCTCGCTGGCAAATCGAGTAAAAAATGTAACCCTCGTGGCAGATTTGCACAGTTAAAGTCCATACTCGAAGAAAAAAAATACACGTAAGTTGCGCCATTGTATAAAATACACTGACAGAAAAAAACAGAAAAAAAAACAAATGTCAATGATAATGCAATGAGTGCGCAGGCGAGCTGGTGGATGTTAACCATTTTGTTCTTAGCCCGAGACTGAGGCAGGAAAAAAGGAAAGTTTCAAAGTAGAAGAAAAAGGAACAGTCGAGGACACGTCTCTAACACAGCTAAAGACATGTTTATTTGGTCACCCTCTTATATACCTCCCATGAACTTCACCACAGAACCTTCTCAACAAAGGTCTCATCTCTTTCCACCACAATGGTGGAAAGAGATGAGACCTTTGTTGTCTTTTGGCTTTGGAGGTCGAGAAGGTCGAGAAGGTTCTGTGGTGATGTTCGTGGGATGTATATAAGAGGGTGACCAAATAAACATGTCTTTAGCTGTGTTAGAGACGTGTCCTCGACTGTTCCTTTTTCTTGTACTTTGAAACTTTCTTTTTTTCCTGCCTCAGTCTCGGGCTAAGAACAAAATGGTAAAAAAATGTCACTTATACATTAGAAAATACGGTACTTTTAATATTAAAAGTGTGCCGCAAATTGAATTGAATAGCAAAAACTACTTGCAAATTATACAATGTTTCGAATATTCACACTCCCAAATGAAGGATGTTTTCTCCCGATGCATGCAATATAAAGCTGAAAAGAGGTCTCGCGGGTGTAAACTATTAAAAGGGAGCCAAGTGTTCCAAATGAGTCGGTTTGAACATTAATTATTTTTATATAAAATGTAGGGGTAAAAACTCGTCTTAACTGCACCGAGTGATTGGCACCGTGGCAGAACGGCATGCGGCAAAACATTGTGGGACAAAACGGAGTGCTATGATGCAGCACGTGACACAATAACACGATCAACGCAGTGGGGCATCAGTCGCATCTCTTTAGGCCCATCGTACAGAGATGTTAGGGCAGTGTTGACGCTTGCAACGGGAATGGAAGCAGTGAAGGGAGCTCTCTGGTGTCCCTTTCAGGGACCCTGTTCTACCTTCCTGAGTACAGGGAGATCGTGCTTCACCTGCTCCTCAATTTCAACGACTCTGTCCAAACAAAGTAAGTGTGTTTCTGCCAGCCTCTCTTCTAAATCCTTGGAGCGGCTTGCCTAAAGAAATGTCCAAGTGTTAAAGCACCTGTCTGTTGGGGCCCGGAATGCCCGTTGGGGTAGCTCTGCCCCCTCTCGAGGTCTTCGTTCGGATTCCTTTGGTACCACACTTGACTTCTTTTTGAGGCAGGATTCTCTTTTTGCAGCGCAATTTCCGTGCTTCTTTGCATTCTTATTAATTGCTCTGAAACAGTGAGTGTAATTTGTATGTTTACCTGCTGGAGAAATGTTTGTAAACATGACCACACGGGCCAAACAATACTGAAAAAAAGTTGGGAAAACACTAATACGGAATTTCGACGGCACTACTGAAAAGGTCACAGTTTGTCAATGCCAGGCGGCAACCCAAATCTTCAAACGTGTGTGCCGCGCAACGCGTAAAGAATATGAGTAATTGTACTGTTTACGTCGGTCGGACCGGTGCGCCACGACCTAGAGACGGCGTTGGACGGAAAAGGTAAGAAACAACCCCGCTTCCATTGACTCGATTTTACTCGGCTCTGTTTATTTTTGCACCGCCCTCGAGCATCCACTGAGTAAGGCACGTATGCCACGCGCAACCTATTTTGACCGCTTCACTGCTGCCCCGTTTCGATCCTCCCTCTACCTATCCCAGGTGTGTCAGATACGCGAAAGACACTTTTCGTTACATCTACACATTTGGAATGCTGGAAAGGTGCCAATGAAGAGAGCAAACTTTCTGTGAAAACGGTCAGCTTTGCTTACAGTTTTTGCAGTCGTTTTGTTTTGTGACATTAGAAGCTCTGAACTACTTACTTGCATACTTACCGTTTTGTCAACTGTTGGTTCCTGTTACAAGTTGGTTGTCCTAATTGCTTCCCAATTTCTGGAAACAAATTCGCTCGTGAGTGACAGCTCCAGGATTTGAAGGGTCACTCCATGGGTTAAGGTGTGTGTCCTCGCTGAGCAGTCGCATCAGAACTTGGCCATTAACGTGCCTGGTTAGTAATCATTCCCGGAGCAGAGCCGTTCATCAAGAAGGCTATCATGGGGAGTAATAGATAACACTCCATTTTTGTCAAGCAGCGAGTATTTTCATTTAATTTATGAACTCATCTTCTGGAGAGAAACTAATAAAATATAAGGTTTATGGCGGGTGGTTTCTGTTTGTTGGTTTCCCAAGAATGCTATTTCGAAGAAGAACCAAATAAAAATGCCTATCGTATTTATTTGAATATAAGCCTACCTTTTTTTCTTTCGTATGTCAAAAATTAAGGGTCGACCTATAATTCTGATTAAAGAATTTTGACCTACATTCGCGAGCAAATTTCGCGACCCTATTTAGCGCATGGAGCTAACCGAGTCACTGAGTCGATTCTTGTTTAATAAAGCTTTGGGTGCACGAAAACAACTGAAAGAGCAGCAGCCGAGGCAAGAAGGAAAGGGGAAGGAGGAGGATGCGACGTGCCACGCCCCGTTGCCCCCTCCCCTGAGGCCTTCCAGACTGAATTACAAATAGCGCTAAGACAAGGACAGACGAAGAAGTGGACAGGACAGGCGCTAACTCACAACTGACGGTTTTATATACAACGATAGAGAAGGTGAAGGAAGTGCCTGGTGTTGAAAAAAGAAGAAATAATTCTATTTCTAGCTGGGGTGCTCTAAGAAGGTTGTTAGACTAAAAAGACTAAAGCACAGTAGACCAAAACGAAATATTAAAAATTAAACAAAGCTAATGAATTTGAACTATATACGGTAATATTTTGAAGGGTTAGAAAATTACCTCTAGACCGTGAGAGGACAAAGTAAGAATAAAAAATGAATAAAAAATTAAAAAGTGATCGATCATAGGCCACTTTTTAATTTTTTATTCATTTTTTATTCTAGAAATAGAATTATTTCTTCTTTTTTCAACACTAGGCAGTTTCTTCACCATCTCTATCGTTGTATATAAAACTGTTAGTTGTGAGTTAGCGCCTGTCCTGTCTACTTCTCCGTCTGTCCTTGTCTTAGTGCTGTATTTGTAATTTAGTATGTATAACCAACTAGCCCGCCTGAGTATTTTGATTCAGTTCACGCCTTCCATAGTTGCTCGCATTTTTGTATTTGGCCTTTCGTGGCTTTGCCTGTCTCCACCTTCTTTTGTTTCTTGTTGTCACCATTTTGCACCGATGTCAGTGAGGCCCAGTGAAATATTGTTGCAAATTGGTGAGGATGTCGACGAAGCTGACGACGCTTCAGACGACGACGTACGTGTCCGGAAGTTCTGACGATGACTAAATTTTAGGGGCAAAGCTCCTTAGGGGCTAGCCATGTCCGTTTGTCCGTCCGGCGTCCGGTGCTCGTGCTCCTGCTCGTGAGCTCACGTGCTCGTGTAGGGCAAAAAAAAAAAAAGATGAAAAAAATATGTTTGCCCAGTCGACAGGATTCGAACCTGTGCGGGAAGACCCCAATGGATTTCTAGTCCATCGCCTTAACCACTCGGCTACGACTGCAGGACGAGTAGGGGGCTGTGAGATGTGGTAGTAACTCAAGAGATGGGGATGTCATGGATGAAACGTTGCAGTAGCCGCTCAACGTCTATAGACGAGAGGGCGCTGCGGTCAAATGCTCAAATGCGTATATAACCACGTTCCATACCACACATTCTCTTTCTGACATGGATGAAACCGAACGAAAGGCTCGGCATGCTGCGGCTCAGCGTTTACGCAGACAAGCACCACCAGAACTTCGCCCCAATCAACATCATTCATCACGAGGAGATACGGTCAATTTTTGGCATTGTGCCGTGATTTAGCTGACAGCACCGTAAAGAAAGGTTTCTTTCTTTCCTTTCCCCAACTTTCTTGTGTTCTTTAAAAAAAGAAAAAAAGGTCGACCTATAATAAAATTAGTTTTTTTTATTTTCGGCGAGTTTAGTATAAAGGCATCGACCTATATTCGTGGTTTACTTATATTCGAGTAAATAGGGTAGTAGTTCCTGCTTCTTCCAGGTTATTGTAAAATCCCTTAGTGAAGATAGTTATTTTGTCATTGACATTCATCAATTATTTCTTTTCAAAATTAAATTCCAGTTGCTCGTTGCATTTAGCTATGGACTAATTTTTGGTTCTTGGGGCATTCTTTGGGGCTATGTCATTTTGGGGTGACCTTGGACTGTAGCTGTCATGCAGTATTAGCTCCAAAGATGTCAAAGCTTCAGAATGGTCTCTTAAAAATTTATCCGCTTTTTTTTTATTATAGTCATATTCAATTGTCCAGTGCCTTGCCAAATTCTGCTACCCTGCGACCCAGCAAAATATAAAATGTTGTGTCACAAACCCTTCCCCCCGGCTTTTTGCGATGCCAAAAACTTTTAGATTTCGGTGCACGAGCGGAAATACACTAAACTGACACTGAAATTTAATTTGGCAGTGTGAAAAAAACTAAACCAAAAACCATTGCAAAAAAAAAAAACAAAAAAATAGATGCCAGGAGGAACGATTGTTTTTATAATAACTAACGTTTAATGTTTATTGAACCAACACTCTTTTGCAAGTTTTGTCATGAGACAGTATTGCCAATGCCACATCCAGTCAAAGAATTACCAATCGATGCAGGCGAGTTCTTACAAATGTATGATATGTTTCTGTCTACACATTATTGATCTTTACTTTAAATTTTGAAAAATTTGCAATGCGGCAAAATTTAACTCTAAATTTTGGAGAATTTGAAATCTAACATAAAATTAACTCTCAATATCCCTGAATTCTTGGTAAGAAGTGAACTATAAAGAATTCCTTCTAAATTTTACGGAAAATAAATTTTGAAAATACATAGCCCTACTTAACCCCTTAGCTGAAGACTTTTTACGGCGGAGCTGTTAAGGGCTAGGTTCCCCAGGATCGTGTCCGGTACCAAAGAAATGTCGACACAAACCTACGCAAACCTCTGGACAGCTACCGCCATCTATAAGCGAGAGCAGCAACCAGGCAGCCAGTCTGGTTGCCGCCGTCGCTCATAGATGGTGGCGACCTTTCTAGCTATCATAGAAGACTGGATAGTTGGGCGAGTTGGTGCGAATTTATCGTAGGAAACGGGCACGAAAAACAGACGAGGACGAAGAAGAAACACGCGTGACGAGTGCAGCGCACGTCACGTGTGTTTCTCCTTCTATCTCGTCTGTTTTGCGCGCTGTTTCCTACGCTCTTATCAGTTTCGGTTTGGACTCACGAATGGGTCAGCCGCGTGCCCTTTCTTCGGGGAAAGAAGACCGGGTGCGGAAGGGAGCGGCGCCGTACGCAGCAGCGCGAATGGGTCCGCACCGCCGCGTGCGTCGAGCGCTTCAGATTCCCTTGCGAAAGAAGAGCAGATCGCTCGCCTGGCAAGCCACCGCCGAGAACAGAAGCTGCAGCTCCGCTGCTCTTCCTTCTTCACCAGAGTAGAAAAGGCTGAAAGTTTTTTGACCAAAAATATCTGTAAAATGGGGAGTATTTTTTTTCAAGTGTTTCTAGCTCTGGTATAACAATAATCTCGAAACCCAAAACAAATTTATTTATATCAAGTTGGATGTGCGCCCTGGCACTTACTACAGCCCGAAACGGATCTTTCACTGTGCAGGCGTCTTGCCAGGATGCAGCAGACCCCGAAGTTGATGGTGTTTCCATAAACGATTGTTACGCTGTGTCATCTTCAATTTTCGTGTCGGATCCCGGGGAGCATTCCATCGAACTCGAGAAATCAACGTCGCAGTCGCTGTCCTTGCGAGTATTTTGCAGCAGCTCTGCGATTATTGTCGGTCAAGGGTCGCGCTGGCGTTTGCTGGACGCCGTTTTCCAAACAAACAGTCAAGGGTGTCATACAGGAGTCTTCAACCTTTTTTTGTGCTGCCATGTATGCATTGTTTTTAAAACTAAAAATGTTTCCAATAACGCAAGGATAGATGGCGCATCCTACCCACGTGCTAAATTGAGCGAGCGTTTAAAAACGCGCTTCCCAACAGCAAGGAAAGTGCAGCGCGTCTGTAGACGCGACCCCCAACCTGCGGTCAAAATTGACGCGCGTCTAAAGACTCGCTCCCCAGTTAAGGGGTTAAACTGTAAGGTTGGCTTTCATTTAGAGTGTCATCCAAATTCATCACTCTAAGAGTATTTCATGCTTTCAGCTCCTACCTGAGGGACCTGGTTGCAATGGTGCACGTCTACGTCAAGATGCTGGAGCAGTTTGCGAAGAAGCACAGCCACGTGGTCGTCAAGTCGAAGAAGAAGCCCTGCCGCAAGTCCAAGCCTAAAGCCAGACAACCGGCTCGAGGCAAGCCAGAGTTCAGGCTGACCCTTGCTTGTGCTCGATACTTCAAACCCTCTCCCTACGTGGCTGCAAGGGTTGACCTGTTTCGCATCCGTTATGCCGAAGCATTGAGAAAAGAACGAGATCCCATTCCGAAGAATGGCGCACGAAGAACATTTATATTGAGACACAAGTATTTAGGAAACTTGGTGGCACCTGTCAATTATGAGTGCAACTAGTCACAACATTTTATACACGTAAAACAGTCCAAGTTAGGATTGTGTTCAACAAACTTAATGTATGCTTTCCTGAAATGCAATGTGTTGAAGGAAAGATTAGAAGACGCATACATCGTCCTCGCACGGTGGCAGCACGGAGAGTGGCATCGGGGAGAGGAAAAAAAGGGACTGCCGTTTGTGTCGAGGCATTGGTCAGCGGAAGATGTGATTGGTTACGACTACAGTTCCGTGCTCTCTGATAAATCTAAAAAATTCGGAAAAGCACTCTCCGGTAAAGTTTTCGTCAATCCAAATTTATCCAAAAAGTTCTAAATTTCAATCACAATGTCAAAAACAAAAAGAAGAAAAAAGACGGTGTTTCATGAATAAATTTTGCGAGAGCACAGGCGTAGTAGTCCTGAGGACTGGCCACTTCAGTTACCCTTAAAATCTCAAACTATCGACCAAAGGGTTTACTGTTTATCTGGTCAATGTTCGTTCAGGGCAATCGGTCATTGAACTTCTGGGTAGGGTGACCAGACGTCCCGTTTTGGCCGGGACACTCCCGTTTCTGAGGTCCACTTCTGCCGTCCCGTCTTTTTGTCCCAATAAATAATGTCCCGTTTTTGCAGGAGTGCATAGTTTTGAAATTGGCACCAAGCGAGTTGAAGCAAACCGAAACTATGCCTACTCGTTACAAGTACAGTTTACAAAAATTACCATAGGTACTTTAAGATATTTACCTAGAGAGTGAAATTCAGAACTGTTCTTGCCCACAAACATTTTCCAAATGGGTTCATGGAACTGAACTGTGAGTATGACTGTTCCAGGGCTTAGTGCAATATGATAAAGTTTTGAAATAGGACCTGGCCGGGGCCCTATGTTGCGCTTTTTGGACTCCCACGGCGACCAGGGAAAAGGAAGTGACGTCATCAACTCGGGAAACGCAGATTGGATGTTGATTGGTGAGAGTCGCTGATCACAAATTTCTGCAGAAAAAAATGAAGCTCACGTTTTTTTTTTGTTTTCTTCTGCGAATATTCGTCATCAGCGACTCTCACCAATCAACATCCAATCTGCGTTTGCTGCTTTGTTAACGTCACTTCCTTCTCCCTAGTCGCCGTGGAAGTCCAAAAAGCGCAACATAGGGCCCCAGTTATTCAATTAAATTTGTTCTAGCAATCTCAGTCTTTATACCCCCCCCCCCCCCCCCCCCGCTGGGATGTCCCGTTTTCTACCTTGAGGAATATGGTCACCCTACTTCTGGGTCATGACAAAAACCACTGTTCCGGTTTTTAGTTTGAAGCATACTATTTCTGCTTCTTAGAAGGAAGAGGGTTCTGTATTTGTAACAGTGAAAGCTACGAGCCTTTTGATTTCAATGGAGGGGGCAGGGCAGCTGGAGCTTCTATGCTTCACATCGACTACGTCCACCGGTGTTTAGTTATTTAAAGGTATGGACGTTAATTGAAGAGACACGTTTTTTGCAAGATGTGTCACGAGGCAGTTAGTATTGTGAATGGCAAGGACGCCAAAGCCAAATGCAGCCGTGGAACTATCGTTCAATTCAGGCGACTTTGTTATGATTTAAAGTTATGTTATTAGTAATCAGATATTTTAAAAAATTTTCGTTTTTAGTGAAAAGGGTTGGGAACGCAGTAAAATAAAACTCAGAATTTCGGAGAATTGGGAGTATAAATAAAAATAACTCTCATAAACCCTGAATTTTTGGCGAAAAATAAACTCGAAAAAACTCCCTCCAAATTTCACGAAAAGTAAACTCCAAGAACACGGAATCTTAATTATGACCTGGTTGGCAAACAGTAATGACAAGAGACGTGTCCAGGGGAGGCGTTTGGGGAAAAAGTGCTTTCTGGATGCTTTGCAGTACAGGGTCCTCATTCACATCTTCGACAGGCACCTCGGAACTACGTTAAAACTTTGGCTTTTTTAAAAAATAAAATGCATCACTCAGTCACTAAATGGCCGTCATTCCGACCCCCTCTCGAAATTTTGTCACCAGGAAAGCCTTTAACACTTTAACGAACTGAAGTTGTTATTATACACCTTTCCAAGAAACACTCGACCCCAGGGGCAGCAAGCCGTTTTCGAGCCCAGTCAGTGGGTTTGAGGCTAGACTCTCACCGGCGTCCCTGCTAACCCTAACCGAGTGGACTGTGATTTCGACAGGCGCAGCCTTCGTAGGCGCAGTTTCAAACACTGCTGGCGGCTAAATTCTCGTCTTTTCCCGCTGTATTTTGTGTTTCATGGTGCTCGTATTTCCCCGAGGTCACTAAGAAAGCATTGTACCACATTTGAAAAAAAATAAAAAGCAATAAAAAACCTATAAACTATTTTTGTTGGTACGCGCGCGACAGAACGAATGCGACTTGAGTGCATAGTTCTAGATTTTTTTTTTACGATAAGTTTTGACGGCCTCGCGCGATTCGCCGCATGTCAAACGACAAAGCGCTTAGCTGTCGAAAATAAATTACAACAGAAGATAGCCGAAAGGCATGCATTTTTCACACTCACAAATAACGTGTTTACCGATGGACAGGACACTGACATACAATTTAGCAAGTGTTAACATTCGAACAATAAATTGTACGTACCACACGATGCAGCGTTATCTGAAACAAATTTATTTGAGAAAGATCTCAAATAACGCAGTCACAGTCGACGACAGTCACATCTTGGCGATCGGACAGAATCCAAGCTGACTTCGTTTTGGGGCACGTATTGGGAGAGCTTCCTTTTTTCACAACAGCACCAAGGCAAAGGAACGAACGCGACTGACCCGTTTCCCACCCCAACCCGGACAGATATTTTTCGAGATGACTGAGTATTTTACGCGGATTATCTCTGGGAGGGGGGAGAACAATGTTCGCAAAATCGCGTCAAGGGCCGTTCGACGTCCTTCACCTCCTTCGTTTCCCGCGAATGTCGAGCAGAAAAGCTTCAATGGCCAGGCACTTACCAGCCCTATTTCTCACAGTGGAAGATAACACAGAAAGGGTACGCAGCGCGCATAAAAAAAAAATTAAGTGGAAACTTTCAAGAGGGGCTGGAAAACGTTGAATGCAAAACCGCAAAAATGTAGGTAGTGAACCGCGCTGAGCGGGTCTTCACAGTCCAAGAGAGTGGCAGAAAATTTCTAACTGATAGAGGGCGCGAGAGTCGCACCAGCCGCATCAGCATCAGCAACATGGCGGCGACCTAGGAGCGTTTTTTGGAAAGGTGAATAACTCTGGTGGCTTGGCCTCTGCGATGTCTCATGCCGGTTTGCAGTTAAACTGGGCAAGTTTAGAAGTGGTAGTTGGAAACATGTTGCAGGATCCCTTCTATCCTGAGCCGCACGGGAGTGTATTCAGCGGACGGGAAATGTTTCTCTGTTGAGTCACCCTTTTTGGTTTCCTCATCTTTGATTTTGCCGTCTAGGAGCTGCTGGTCAGGGAGGCCAAGAAGACCAAGAGAAGCTGTGGCTGGAAGTTGCCAGCGGGCTGTCCCTGGCACTGCGGGGAGAAGAGGAACTTCCAGGGGACGTCGTGCCTTACGACTCCACCCTGGACAACACCGAGGAAGAGAAGAAGTAGGTTTCTTTGAGGCACCATCTTTTAAAGTGCTAGCTTTGCCAGTGACACTTCAAAGGGATTTCGGTGTTGGTTTCCCATCTGCGCTGCGCCCTGTATGGCGCAGTGCAGATGGAATGACCCTTCTCTCCCCTCATAGCATGAGGAGAGAGAAACCAAGCATTCCCATTGGCCACGCCGTGCGAAGAGGGAAAAGAGAACCCCAAGCACCCACCAATAACGAGGTGACAACGAGAAAGTGTCTTTCCTGTTGTCTGCTAACAATAACTTCAAGACGGGCATTTGTAATGCAAAAGCATTAACTGTTTCATGGAGCGAGCTGACGTCATCAGCTTTGAAACCGCACCAAACCGGCACCTTAAATCCTTTCTCCAAGTGAAGCCAGCTCCCAGCTATGAAACCACGCTGAAAAGCCTAGACAAAGAAGCGGAGTAAAGCTGATGGATTTCGGCTTCGGTCCCATTGGCTGGCGCGTCGACAAGGCTTCCCATTGGCCGCTGCGCATGAGTTTCAACAACCGCTCACCCCATGGCGCTGCGTGTCCGTAAGCGCGCCGCTAACACAAAGCATCCAAGGTCAGGGTGGCGAGGAGAGGAGCCCTCTCCTCGCCGGCAGAGCGCGCCGCTCTGCCGTAAATGCAAATACGCTGCAGACGAAATAAGGAAGCAGAAGAATGATGTGCACGCTTTGCATTCATAAGTCCTAAGAAGTGCTATGGTGTACCTCGAGCCTTTTTAAACATAACTCGCGTTATACAAAATCCCACTTTGGCAGTACCCAGTTGGAGCGTTTAGAAACTTCTACCGCGTTCGACTTGGCTATAACAACTCAACTGCTCTAATCGAACTCGAAACATAAAATAGGTTCTGCGAAAACTCGTCGCCTTGGACCCACGTCGCCCGCTAGAGCCCCTCCCTTCACTGCTCAACAACACCGGGAAATCCTGCGCCTTCGCTTGAGTCGTCACTGCCGCAGACTCTCCCTAATGGCGCCGCCTTGCCAAAGCCGTACTCCGTCCCAAGAGCGAGCATGGACGGAACGGCTGGCTTTTGCGGTTCGCGACCTGTGTCGCACTTACACCGACCACCAACGAGAGTCAACCCATGCCGCGCGTACACGGCGATGTTAGGATCTCGAGGTGTGCAAACATGGTATAGCTATTGGCTTTTACTTCTTTGCACATTGTGGGCGAAAAAGACACCCTTTTTCGTTGACACTTCCTCTGCTGAGAGCTACTCGGGTCACATTTTGTCCCCATGTTAGCAACTTTTTGTTGCATGGTATTTGTATTTGTTTCGTTTGCATTGGAGGACCTGTGCTCCCTGCCATGCCACAGAAGTTAAAGGTTTAGGGGCTAGCTTGCAAATTGCAAGAAGTAACTTGCAGCTCGAAGTGATTTGATGGCAGTGCAGCTTTCTTGTAAATATCGGTCAGATCCTAGTGTGCAGAAAGCCTAAATTCAACAGATTTTTCGAGGTGAAATGCCATTTTTTTAACGGTGCTCCCACTATGTTCTGAGTCCCCCCCTTTAAAGCAGTTGTCGAAATCTTGCTATTTTGGGGAATTACTAATTGCTTTGAGGGATACTTAAAGGGATGCTGAACCAAAATTAGGAGCTCGCAAAACAAGGCTGGAGCGATAGGCCTTGGTGCGGCGGATTGAACACGGCCGACGAGGCATGTGACGTCAGGATCCAAATGTTTGTTCAGCATCTCCGTAAAAAGAAGCCGTCATAGCATTCAGTAGCATCACATTTTACCATTTTAGACATTCTGTCAAAAACCCTGCAAACACTTTACAGTCAAACCCGGATACAGTCAAACCTCGATGTAACGAAGTCGGTAAAATTCGGAATTTACTTCCTTACATTGAAATTTCACTACATAGAAATTCGAGGATAACGTTAAATAAAGTTCCAACAAATGTTTCTCGGGTGCACAAAACTTACCGAGGATGCCTTTATTTCGGTTGAAAGTAGTCCATCACCTTTTTCTAGGCCACTCTTGGCATTATTATTGGCATCACACAAAGTTTGTAGAGCCAGGCAGCCTGCATTGCGTCTTCGTCTTGCTGTGTGATCGCGGATCGCCTCAAGACATTGATCGCGTCCACCACTTCACGGTCACTAGGCACATTGCAGGTGTCTTGCTCATCAGGCTCGATGTCGTCTCCGTCTTGCAAGTTCCCGCGAACATAGCTAGCTATCGCTTCGTCGGTCACCTCCTCCGTCGCAATGACTGCAGAGTCGGCGTATAGAAAGCCGTCGAGGTCGACGTTGTCAGGGACGGCTCGATCGCCTTCAAGGCTCCGTCGCCCAGGACAATGAGAAACGTGCGCTTTTAGTTTGGCCTCGAAACGAACTACGCAGCGCGAACGAAGCTGACGGACAAAACGATGGCGGCTCTAGTGTCGTCTAGTAGCCGTCCTGTACACCACACTCGCCAGGTTCGGCCCGTTTCACCCTTTGAGCTTCATCGGGGGCCCATTTCAGCGCATGTGCTTCCCAAAATCTCCTTCGGGACACAAAAGTTTGTGACAAATTGTCCATGAAACTTCGTTACATCGAAATTTCGGCAAACAAGACTTCGTTACATAGAGGTAAAAAATACATGGCGTGCATACACTTGCGGTCACAAAAAGTTATGTACTTCGTTACAACGGGGGTTTCGTTACATAGAAGTTCGTTACATCGAGGTTTGACTCTATATTGAATTCAAAGGGGATTGTAAAATAATGTGATATATTGATAAATTGGTATACAGAAATATGTTAACTAAAGCTCCAATTGAAATTTCCGTGCATCTCTGCTAATACCGAAGGCTGCGACAAACTGGACCCTATCAAATAGAGCCTCTAAGAGCCGCTAAATACAGTAGAGCTTAGTTGGGAACGATCACAAACACCGCAGCATTTACGCATTTATGCGAAGGTGTTTGCAATCGAGTGCCAGCAACAAAACACGAAAAGTATTTTAAAAAATGAAACAACGGAAAAAGTGAGCTGCATAAGAAAGAACTCTCGATCCATAGAATAAAGTTAAGCAAGCAAGGAAAAAGAAACCGCACTAAATTCAGGCAGCAAAAAAGGAAAGGCTAAAAGAGAAAGAAACGGGGCAAAGCAAAAATGGCAAAAGAAAAGGCTCGAGGTACACCTAAGCACTTTTTATGAGTTGTGAATGCGAAAGCATGCGCGTCATTCTTCCGCTTCCTTATTTCGTCTGCAGTGTATTTTCGTCAATGGCAGAGCGGCGCGCTCTGCCACCGAGGAGAGGGCGACTCTCCTCGCCGGCTCTGACCTTTGACATTTCGTGCTAGCGGCGCGCTGACAAACACGCAGCACCATGGGGTGGCGGTCAGTTGACGCACGCCAGCCAATGGTACCGAAGCCGAAATCCATCGGCTTTACTCCGCTTCTTTGGGATCGGGGAAGCTAGGTGCCGTTGTCTAGGCTTTTTGCGTGGTTTCATAGCTGGGAGCTGGCTTCACTTGGAGAAAGGATTTAAGGTGCCGTTTGGCGCGGTTTCAAAGCTGATGACATCAGTTCGCTCCATGGAACAGTTAATGCTTTCGCATTAAAAAGGTAAACAAAGATAAGGCGTTCAAAGTGCGACTGCTCAACAGTTGTAGTCAACACACTCAACTTGTTGAAAACTTTTTTTTTTGCTTGTTTTATTTTAGGTTTAAGAGGGCGTGGTATACCTCTATTTATTCGTCCGTTTCGGACACCAGATGGCGCGCGGCTCGTTATGTGGTTGAACGTGCGACTTCTAGATGGCGCCAGTATCGAAGTGTGAAAAGGCCCGCGTTAGCCGCTGCGTGAAATAGATCCCCGAAAGGTGTCCTTAGACGCTATTCTCCGGCGGAGGAAGCTTCTCCCTCCCTCGCACGCGTTTGGTATGTCTCTGGTCAGTCAGCTCGGTGTGCATTGCATCGGAGGTCAGTGATAATATGCGCGGTGGTTGAGTCCGGCCTCTGCGCTGTGTGATGCAGTGGGTGGCGCTTGTTTCTGCTCGGAGGTAGGAATAAAAATGTCGGTCCCCTTTTTTACGACGCTCGTTTCTATAGCTTGGGTTTTTATCTCAAGTGACGTACAATACCGCCTTTTCGAAATCATACTTTGCGGCGAGCGATTGAGAGTCAGGTTAGCATTTTATTTTGGTCAGCACTACACGTTCAATGAAGACCTCGGGCGGCGATGTAAATATGTGTTGCTTCCCGAAAAGTGTCCAAGGTGCGTAGTGACAGTTGGAAATGGTATTGAAGGCGCGCGACTGTCAGTTGGTAAAATATGTGCGTTAGATTCACTTATTCAGTCTAATCATTTTCGCCAACATCTTTTATCTGTTTCGACAAATGACATGGTCGAGTCTATTGATAACCTTAGGTAGACTGAGCGTACAGAGTGTCCGGGCTTTAAATAAATTTGATTCGTTTTTGTGAATTAATAACTGTTTTCTCTTTTCTGTACTCGGTACTACGCAAAATCGCTTAGATGTTATGGTAGCGTTGTGTGGCGGCGTTTTGCACTCTGACTCGCAATTGCATTCGCTGTGCAGAGTATATGTTCAGATGGAAATGTGTCAAATCGTATTTCCGATCGATATGATAGATTTACTTTGCTACAGTGTTAATTATATTTTTCCTGATTCTGGTCCGTCCCTAATCTGAGTCCAAGTTCAAATTTGAGAGTGCAGACAGACTTAGCGTTGTAACAGCCGTAATGCGCAGAAAGAAATTAGTACCATGAAGGAAAAACAAAAGGATACGAGGCGGCTCGGTGTTATTGAAGTAATGAGTGTACGAAGGAATGCCATCGTACGTTTCTTTCTTGTTGAACGCTCAGCATCGCTGGGAAACGCTCAAGGTACCAGCGAAGACAACAGGCTGGTGTGAAATGTCCATTGAGCGAAAAACGAGCGTCACTTTCATCATGCACTTTCATTTCGATATGGCGCAAAATGCGTGCGAAATAGTAACAGGTAAGGCAACAAAATTTAGATGTTAGGTCTGGAACACCGCCAGACTCGTCCGTGTTGGGGGCATCCCTCGCGAGTCAGCACGTCAAAGGTATTGCGCGTCGAACTGCATGTGTGAGTTATCCATTTGAGCGAAACCTTGATTTCGCAAAACTATTGTGCATTAGAAATATGCATTGTGTTAATCAGCTATAACTATACCCTATCTGACTAGCTGTGCGCAGTACTTGGAAGCCACGAGCAAGAAATAAATGAAAGTTGATTTTGTAGGACAATCACGACGTGGAGATCCATAAAAGAGAGTCCCGATAAGAAGAGAGCTCCCCCTTCCCCTTCTCTTCAAGTGCTTGGGTTACACTCTCAATCCTGCACCCGTGGTAACACTGCAGGCTCCTAAAATCGTCTTCCCTGAAGAACACAGTAGCCTTCAGAATGGAGGGGTGCTACGCGAAAGCGAGCGACATGTCACGAGAACGAAGGCGAGGTGCTCCGGGCTTTAAAAACGCTCCTGATCGCAAAAGCAACAAAGTTTTCTTTTTCTTTTTTTTTGTCGAAGCACAATCTCTTTTATTCTTTTTTTCGTCCACATTGACATTTCATCAGCGCAAAAATTACCATAAACTAAAAAAAAAAAAAAAATGATGGGCATACTACGACAGCGTACCCACTGGGACCCGAGTCAAGGCAACAACAACTAACTTCTAAAAGGAAAAAAAAGAAATCATGTTCGCATACATAGACAGAACGCATCCATAGAGAGAAATGAATCTCATGCTTGTTCTGCCAGTCTCCTTGTGCTTCTGTCAAAAGCCACAAAGGAGGAAGACAATCAGCGCCTACATCCCCCCCCCCCTCCCCCCTAAAAAAAAGAGAAAGAAAAGAAAGGTTTTTTTGGACGCCCGCGGTCGCCCAAGCGATGACCTTGGAAGGGTATGCGGTCACAGCACGTTTGCCCCGCGGCAGTTCCCCTGTCTCAAATGCCACGGTTCGTTTCTCCCAAGTACCAAAGTCCCCGTCTTATCTTCCCCGAGTATCAAATCCTCAGCGATTCTGAATCATTCCGATGCTTTCCAACGTTGCAAAACTGTTGGACGAATATTTGCACACAAGTACACACTGTTCGCAGAACTATCTACAGCGCTAAAATTCAAAAGCGCTGTGTTGGATTCGGGACGTCGTGTAGCTTTAGCTCAATGAATGAATGAAAGGAAAACGCTAACCAAAAAAGATTGATACGGAGCCCGACGTTTCAAGGCCAGTTCGGCACCTTGATCACGGGTGACTGTTCTTGTCTTTGTCGTCGTCTTGCAAATTGCCCGGTGTTGTTGGTTTCTTTAAAGCGGCCGTTGTATCTGCACATGCTTTATGGTGCTTTATGGCAAACCAGACACGTAGGCGCTTGGCAGTGTCCCAGCTGTCCCAGCTGGTACATTCAGAACACCGAAAATAATGTCTACCGGTCAGCTGGGACACTGCCAAGCGCCTACGTGTCTGGTTTGCCATAAAGCACCATAAAGCACGTGCAGATGCAACGGCCGCTTTAAAGAAACCAACAACACCGGGCAATTTGCAAGACGATGACAAAGACAAGAACAGTGACCCGTGATCAAGGGGCCGAACTGGCCTTGAAACGTAGGGCTCCGTATCAATTTTTTTGGTTAAAGTTTTCCTTTCATTCATTGTCATTCCTAACCAGGTGGATATCCACCGAAAGGTTTACGTAGGTTTAGCTCATCGTTGGAACATTCTTATTCGCTCCATGAACTCCACAAAACTTGTAAATATTAAAATGGACTTTCCAGAGAACGATATTAGTTGTCGGGGTCCCAGGTGACCGGACAGGTCGCAATTATTGGTTGATTAAACATTTTATTTCTTAATCGCAATCTTATTATCAAGGGCACACCCTTTCCTCATCACTTCTTCTACGAACGGAGTTGCTGTATTCGTAGCACACGTAGGCGGAAACGGTCGAGACTGTGCTCAAATAATATCTTCTTTTGGCAGGTACTGCGCAGCGATTACACACAATGCTTCTAACATAAACATGCTGCTCCACATGTGTATTCACAAGAGCAAAACATCGTTCTCCCAACTTCGTTCAAATGGGCATGAAAGCGCGTAACCGCCACTTGGTTGAAGTTCTTCTTAGAGGTGAAGTGTTTACCGTAAGAAATCTTTTATTATATTTTTTTTCCGTTGCACTACAATACACGGTTCACTTCAAAATTAATTTTTTTCTGTTCATGTCGTCTCCACAGCGCTTCTACGTCGGTACTTCCGCGTTAGAGGACATCACATAATGTGAGAAAGAAAACGGTATGATCGATGCTGCATAGCCTCTTTTTGTAGACATTAAAAAAAAAAGGTAGTTGTCTTCACTTCGCACTGCATGTTTTAGCACGGAAGTTCCTATTTGGTTATGATGTCTTTACTTTCTTAATAAAATATACAGCTATTTAAATTACCGAATTACAAAAATGTCGAAACTGCATAATTGCTTTCAGTACTTGCATCGATTTTTGTTCGCATACTGAATAAGATTAGTTCAAAACATACCCAAAACGAAAAGCTGGTATGTGTATTCTCTGAGGTGTTAGTACTTTCTTAGCGGTCTAACGTTCAAGAACGGCTATTTCCATGCGTTCTGTACTCGCTGTTTTCAGCTGCAGGGCATTTTAAAGTGGAAATCAAGAAGAAAATAAAACATCATGATCCCCTTAGCTTTGCCAAACCAGACTAACCGCACCGTCTGGCAACAACATGCCTTTGGCGATTCCATCCGCTGCCGGGAGTGAGAGACGGAGCTTGCGTACTTTCTCGCGAGCTGAAACAAAAACGGCGTCAACCAAAAATGGGAACGAATATAAGGAAACAAACAAAATATTTCCGCTATAAACGACTTACGTCAGTAGAGATAGTAGAACATAGGTTAAATTGGAATGCCTTCATGCACAAGTGCGTTTGTGGAGTTATGACAACTTCGCAAATTTGCTGCCAAACATTTTTTTTTTAATGCGCTCACTGTTCTTTTTTTGAAAGCCAGCAGTTTATTTATATGTTTGTTCTTTAACATGCTGATGACAAGCGTTGCAGCACTCGGTGTCTTCATCCTGAGACACACAAACACCGAGGCACTTTAAATTGAATAAACAAACCTCGTATTTCATTCACTACCTTAGGGCACCAAAGTCGTTTCATGTAAAACAGTTGCCACTGTACCGAGTACAGCTTACCCCTATTTTTTTTTCTTCTGATAGATATACTATTTTTATTTGTAAATACTGTTGTAGCACGTCATTGACAGCAAAATAAAAGAACTGCAGCCCCGCCGATCTCTCCACCTTTTTTCGCGATTCGTTGTATGCGCTGTTGCAAGGATCAACAGTCTACCAACATAACCAGAAAACGAAAGAAGCAGTAAGCAGAAATAGCAGTCAGTATCCTGCATTGGCGACACTGGCAAGCTATGTATTGTATTATACTTCATTTCATCTTGTGTTGAACCACAGTGGAAGGTTAGGAGCCTCTACAGACAATCAAGCGCAAGTCAGAAGTAACGTCACCAGGTTCTTTGGGCATGTATCAGTGCGTGACGTCACCTCTAAACTGGCGCTTGATTGGCTATGGGGGCCCCCAGCCTTCCGATGCAAAAGGCTAAACGTCATCCCCCCTCGAAGTCACGTGAGCTGCGTCGCGGGTGCTTCTTCTTCCTTTGACTCCGCGGGGCTTACAGATTCTCCAAGATGGAGAGGGGCCCGCAGATCGGAGGATGCCCCAAAGAAAGGCGCTCTACTTGGGCGTTGGGGTACTGTTCTTTCCCGCATTCTCTTTTTTTTTTTTCCAGCTTGGAGAAAAGGGCTACAGGCTATTTCTTGTGTGTGCATGTGGGTCCATAGAACAGCTGCTTCTTCCGGCATAAGGAAAAAAACAAACGCATGAGAAGAATGAGTATAAGAAAATTAGTCGACAACTTGGACTCCGCTCTGTAAATGCTCGATTGGAGTTTCTGAACCACCTCCTTCTCCTTACAGAGATCTGGCGTAGTCTCCCATTCTTGCGGAGAAATCCCTTTTGTAGGAATACACTATATTGCTTTGCTGAAAGTCACAAGTTGCAGATGTTTTACAACGCGCTTTCTAACACATCGCTTGCCCAAACAGCCGCAGTCGTCATATGATTTCCCCATTAGAGGGGGCTAACTCTTGTGTTAGTCATTGATGATAACGTCCATTGGGACGCCCTCGTTAGCAGGGGTGGAACGGCTGCGCCATTTGCGCCATTTTGCGCCAGACGCATTTGTCTGTGCCATCCTGCGCCATTTTGCGGAAACTGCGCCACAGCCAATGCCTCGCGCCATTATGCACCAAATTGCGCAATGTGTGCCAATTTTTTTTATTTTGTCTTGGTTTCATTTTTTATCGACTCGATTGGCAACAATGAGCGCATTTAGCTTGGTCGGCCTTGCAATCCTTTGTTCTGTATATCTTCCCTGTGTATCCCGAGTCGGAAGCGCACGAAAAACCTCGGGGAGTCAGATTTCAAGCGCTACACCACCTGCGACTGGATTGTTATTCTTCAACCATAAGCGGTTAAGCAAGTCGGCCGAGGTGAGGTCGAGTCGTTAAGCGTCAGATTGCTGAGGCTCTGCGGCCCGGGATATGGACGTCAGCCAGTTAAAAACACATCAGCAAAAGATTCCTTTTAGTACTTCATCGTTAGAAGTTGGAACCGCATTCCCGCAAGATAAATCGTGATTTGATAGAACTGAAACCCGGTCCGATCTGAAACCCTGCCGGCCAGCAGCTCTCACGTGAGCGATAGATCTGCTCGGCGTATTTAACCTTGCTCCTGCTTTTCGTTTCGAATATCATAACTCCATTAATCGTAGTCGGTTGCTTCGATATTGAGTTGCACAATAGAATAAACTCGAATTTGTTGCCCTGTTCCTCCGCGCAACTGCACGTCCGTTGCTTAAGCACGTCACGTGGTTTGCACATATAATTACTATGTTAAGCACGTGTGGGTTGTGCGATAAGCATTGCTGGTTTGCATTTTGAGCAGCTGAAAGCCCCTCAAAAGATATCAAGGACACTATCTTCAGAAACTTATGGTATTTGCTTTTTGGTTCTCATTAAGGCTCACAAAGTTTCAAGTTTTTGCATCTGTTACACTGTTATCCTATCTACCTGGGTTTCTAACCGCTCATGTTCATCTGTGCTGCTAAGCACAATTGAAATTGCTTCCTTGCTCGTCTAAGACACAAGCTGAAGTGCAATAAAAACTGATCTGAGCTGCTCCTAGCGTGCTCCATAATGTAGCTTTAGCTGCTCCCAACCTGCTCCAAAACAGCTGTTTCAGCTGCTCCCGTGGCTGCTCCCAAGTACGTTTTATGAGTTCCACCCCTGCGTTAAAAAATATGTTTTTCTTTGTGTAGATCACAATCTGCACCCGTCCGGCCAAATTGGGCAAGTTGGGGTACGCTCACTGCACACGCACAACAAAAGGGGGCCCCCTCGCAGCTGCCCTTATCTACAGATCTCACCCCTCCCTGAATCGGTCACATCGGCGGAGGCGCCGGGCAATCAGAGAGAATGCTTAGCCTTGCGATAAACTGTTCCAAGGTCCCGCACAGAGACGGCCCCAGAAATACTTGCATGACAGACAGGCCAGGCCCCCCTCCCCCTTTTCACCTTCTATTTTTTGATGCACCTCACATTCATCCTTTTTTTTTTTTGAGTATATGTGTCATTGGAATGGTTTTCTATCCTGGCAATCGTCAAACAGCAAGACGCAACTAAGCCAGAAACCAGCTGCACTCTCGTGGGCACGTAAGCAACAGTATGTGTCCCAATCCGATGTCCTTTCAAGCTTTTCGCCTGCGTGCACTGCGAACAAACGCAAGGAAATGTGACATTGTTTTCTCATAACTTGGCAAGTGGAGAAAGCTAAAGCTCCATTGAGCCAATGAGAGTGTTGAAGCGAGGCACGTGACAATGTACGGTGGTGGATACTGCTTCTAAAAATAGCTGTCACGTGCTTTGCTCCGCGACTGTTATTCCCTCACAGCAGCTCTGACTTTTGAGGTTTGCCAAATTACGGTGAAAAATGAGTATAGACAAAACAGACAGGAAACGAGCTGCCAGCATACACTAGTCAAACTTCCAACAAAAAGGATTAGTTTCTCCCCAAGCTGGACGACATTTATCGTGCATCTTTAGAGCTGCGAAGCTCAAAATCACGCGTACTCAATAGGATTTTTTCTCGCGTGTTTGTGATTTTTACAATGCCCTGCAAGCAAAAAAGCAAAAAAAAAAAAAGGTGAAGTCACTCCGATGGGGTAACGATAACTGCGAGCCATGAACCTGAAGGAATCGCTAACATCCGTCAGTGGTGCGAACGGCAAATCGTCACGCAAACATAATCTCACAAGCTGCAAATATTTATTTGGCTTAGCAAGTAGATGATACTAACAACATGTGATTATTATATACAAGATGCCATTTCTCGGTTCTTCAAGACCATTTCCCTAGTCCTGAACGGTCGCGCTACGGGCCGCGGCTGCACGCCCACACCCCTGCCTCACACACGGAGGCTGCGTGGGCGAGGGCAAAAAGCCGTGCCCTCGATAGGCTACGGAGCTACGTTGTGTCGACTGCTACTGTACCGCCAACAGGAGAGCGATAGCTCTGTGTGTTCCACAGATGCGTATTGCGGTATAACTGTACGTCTGTCCTGGAGGAAGATAAAAGGATAGGCTCTGTGACCCCCTCCTAAGCTGGCAAAAACTATCAGAACTATACTGGTTTGGATTGAGAGGTTTCCGAAATAGTGACCAGACATTGGAAAAGCATATGTCACAAAACTTGGTTTGTGAAATGGCATTACTTTTTTGAGCAAGAACTTGCTCACCACTGCTCATCACCTGCTCACCACTGGGATGATGAAATCGTCACTATTTATTGCGTCAGGTATATTTGCTCTAATGAAGAAAAATCTGAAAACATCCTTCTCCCAACGGCCTATGTCGAATAACAAACACTTTTTTAAACATGTATGCACAAATAACTCATTTATTGCTACACTTGAATTAAGCAAAGTTGCGATTAGATCTTGATGTCTATACCAACTACATTCATATTTTTTTTAGGGTTTCATTGAACGATAACTTCAACGATAGTTAATGGAACACAATGGCTCGATCTCACCAAAAACCTCAACGTGTGAAGCTTCCGCAGACGGTCGCTTAAGAGTATTCTCAATGTGGGACTTCAGAAGCTTTCACATGCAATAGGGAGCTTGCTTTCGACTACAACACTGCACGGGCCCTGGAAGCACGCTGCTGTGGGGAGAGGTTGACTAACAAGATGACATGTTACATGATCATGTAAGATGACGTGTCACGTGATCACATAAGATTACACAATTGGGGTGACGCATAAGATTGACTCACAAGATGACGTGTCACGTAAGATTACATAACTAGGGTGATGCATAAGTTGACGTATCACATGATCACGTAAGATGACGTGTTTCGTGTAATGTGATTGTGTAAGATGATGTCATTTCGTGTAACGAAATCACGTAAGATGACGTGTTTGTGTCACGTGATCACGTGCTCACGTAAGATGACGTTTTCGTGTCACATTATCACATAGGATTACATGATTTCGTGTTACGTGACACGAAGGGGGTGAGGAAGAACTAACGCTAACGCATTTTCATCGAATGAACCCCACTCCAATTTTTTTTTTGTTTTTGGTTTGTTTTTGATTTTGCTTATGCGGTTGGGAGTGATTGAAGGCTGGTTTACACACTTTCGTGTGACTGCGACTGCAACCACTTGCGCCGGCTTACGACCAGAGGTTGCTATGGCTACAGTTGCGTCAAGCATAGACATGCCTGAGCTTGAAAGGCTTGCGTCATACTTGAGCGGAACCGAACGCAACTGTGAACCTTGCATTTTATTGTGATGCAGCACTACACGCTGATTCAAGATTTCGGACTGTGACGTAAACATGTGTTGGTCCCCAAAGTGTGTCGAAGTGTCACAGTGGCGATTTTTATTGAGAAATCGTATCGAAGGCGCGCGAACGTTGGCTGCAAGATACCCGCGTTAGACTCACTTCAGAGCGCCATCTGAAACGATTGAAAACAATGCCAGGACACTACCCTACCCTCAAAATTCGAAACTTGGGAATTCAGTATTTGTGAAGTAAAAAAATAATTTCCAAATGCTGAATTTAAAATTCCCGCGCGATCCGCGCCGGTGCGTTGACGTCAAATATTTCGGAGCCCTGCGAGTCGACTTTCTTTCACGCCTCTGTGCTCCAAACCGCCTTTGCCACCATGACCCGAAGCGAGGAAGGTGAGGAGCGGGACAGAAGGGCGCCGGTGGACCGGGAAAAACCGGTTTTATTCCTTGCGGGCCGTGCTGCCTGCCTATCGCTGCGAGCAGACGACGCTTGACATCTGAAAGGCTGCCCCGGCAGAGTCACAACCGAAACTATGATACACAGACACCAAACCCAGTTGTTTTGACCGTTTGACGATTTTCTTTTCGAAGTCTGAGAGGTTGTCGGCGCCTAAAAAAAGACCACTTTGTCCGATTTCCGCCGCCATGTTTTCCGAGGGAGGATGCAAATCCAGAAGGCGACATCACACCGGACTCCCAAGTTTTGGTATTTCAAAAAGATGGGCCGTAGTGCGTTCGCAATGCATTAAAAAACATGTTTTACGATTGCCGTTATTAAATGTTATAGAAATGTCACCTACGAAGGCTCTAAATTTCATGATTTTTGACGTCGCAAATCAAAAGAAGTGAAGAGTGGGAGAGAAAAGTGCCAAAAATAAAAAGGCGCGCACGCACGTAGGGAAATTTCTTTTCGCGATGCGGTATTTTTTGTGTCTCTATGACTACAACTTGCATCGTTTTAGACAATAAAAAATAAATATACAACCTTTGAGGTGTCAGTGCCCCTTTAAGGAGTTGTGCAGCGACAGCGTGCTACTGTTTGTACACTCGCTGCCCTCCCTACGAGCGCGTGCCCTTCCCCTTGCTTTTGCCATCCTCCACTTTTCTGGTTTTTTTTTTTACGGTTGCTTTTTTTTTTTTTTACAACTGCTCTTTCGCTGCGTATCCCCGCGCACGTATGCTGACTTGGCGGTCTGCCAGCCTTGCAACGCGAGCTATGTGCTCGCTGCCGGCGCTATCCGACCGCGGGAGAAGCCACGGGCGGCTGTGCCATGCTTTGTTCGCTATATCGGGTGACCCCGCCATGGGAGGCCATGGGAGTTGGATACAGAAAAACAACGCTCCTATACTTTTACGTGTGATTTTTAAGGGGATGTTTGGGCTGTTCGATATAAACAATAATTCGAAATACCCGGGTGTGATATAACCGGGCTCGATTGTAGATGCATAAAATCCTGCAAACACTATAGATACATAGATTCATAGATTAATTTGAGTGCCTTTTAGAGTGGGTGGGCAGCTGGCACTGTTTTGTAAAAGCATGAATTGCAGCATATACAGAACAGTAAAATCGAGCGAAAATGTTTTTGTTAAAAAGGCTCGAGGTACACCTTAGCACTTCCTATGAGTTGTGTAAATGTCGTTCTTTGCGCCGCGGCCGCTTCTGATCCTCTCGACGCCGCGGCCGTTTCTGATTGGCCTAGGGTTCTCTCTGCTCCGGCGTGGGCACGCAGCGCCGTGGGGTGGCACTAATTGAAAGTGACGCGCGGCGGCTTCGTATCACTGCTGTTTTGCGTGGATTTTTGCGTGGTTTCAAAGCTGGGATGCCTCTGATCTCGGCTTCGGAAATTTATCTGCCCTTTGGCGCGGCTGGTGACGTCGACTCGCTTTATGGGACAGTTAATGCTTTCGCATTAATAAACATTTCATTGTATGTCTGTTGTTGCAAGTGTGTCATTGGCAAGTGGCCTGCACATCGGGATAAAAAGTTCTAGCATTTTGAGTTCCTCCCAGATAGTACTTGAAGCTCCAGTCCCATCAGCAACTTTGCGCAATCAAGAGAGACAAGTGCAATTTGCGCAGGGGATGTATTTCTCTCGGAATTCTCCTGTTGCACCAAGAGAACAGGCGGAGCTCCACCAAGAGAGAATTGAAGAGTCAACGGCTGTCTATCATACAAAATTTGTATAACGATGTGTAAAATGTTTTTAATTAAAATACCACGTGACATCATATCTATAGAACAGACACAAATTCTAGACGCAATCTTACAAGGCTGTGCTTGTACGGGCTTGGAAGACTTGCAGAACCATAAACCTTTTGCTAAATTATCCGAGCACCAAGAAACATGCTGCGAGTGCACCGTATTTACTCGCATAATGAACGGACTTTTTTTTTTTCCGAAAAATTGGTCCATATTTGGGTGGGGGAGGGCGTTCATTACGCAGTGTCAAATTTTTGCATTTACAGACTTTGCACAAATGTCATCTTAGGTGCCAATATGACATGGCTTGGTACTGTGGCACGTCTCCACTGATGGAGGCGCGCCCATGGCTGGTTGTGGGCGCGCCACGGTAATCATGTTTTATAAATTGGAAACCTTTTTTAAGGTGCTTTTAGCGTGCCTTTTGCCGGAGAAAAAGCTCCCTACGAAGCTCACTCAGCACGGAGAGCGACACGACCGTTCTTAGGCCTAACCACTTTCAGGATATCACTGTTCGAAAGCGGATCACTGACGGCGGCGTGTTTGTTGACATCAATGCATCCAATGGATGAAGCATGTGCGGGGCTGGGCAATTCCTCGACCCCAGCTTCGCTAGATGTGCGTGCCGCTTGGTTTCACGGTTGATCACTTCCGCAACCGCGCAATTGCAGCCATTACGAGAGCGACTTGGGTTGGCTTGGCTTGGCTTGGCTTGACTTAGCTTGACTTGGCCTGGCCACTTGGCGGCAAAAGAAAATTGACGGGCTCGGTGGCTAGCCGGCTAGCTAAGTTGGACATATTTCAAGACTCGTGGAGCCGAAAATTAAAAGTGCGTTCATTACGCGAGGAAAAAAAAGAAAGTCCAAATATTGATAACCGTTGTGGGGGTGCGTTAATTATTCGAGTGCATTCATTATGCAAGTGAATACGGTAATTACACGCACTTCATGTGCTGGCGTCTGCAACAGTAACTGTTCTACAGCAAATGCCTAAAGCAAATGGCATCTTGCACGCATGTTTGTCAACGCTTTATTTTGGTTATTTACTTCGAATCTTTTATACGGGGAGGGCGATCGTGTGTGGCGCGTGTACATACATTCCCAGCATTCTCCTTGATGCTTGGGTAATTTAGCACTGTCTATTAAATTGTCACGGTGGACAGAAATGGAGTTGATTCATAGTGAGGCATTAAATGATGTACTGCACTGTGCTCTCTTCACTGTTTTCAGATCCCCCCAAAAATGCAAGTTTGCTTTTCTAGAAACATATTTTATTCTTATTCCAAACAAATAGAAGAAAGAAGAAAATCAACTTGCAATTGAACCTTTCACTGTAATTTGAGGCATGAACTGGGACCGACGTGGGTACCTCAAGTTTTGGGGCTTGCAGGAGTTCCCTCAGTGCAAATGAGTATTGAGGCAATTAAATTGTAGAGCCGCAGCTCTTAATACCTGCCTCGCTCAAAAACAAATTCTTTGCGCTCTGAATTACAACAATAAGCACACCACAGAACCGAGCACAGCGAGCGCGAGTTGTTCGTGCAGACTCTCGCTCTGGCTCGCTCTAGTGGATCTCGGGAGCCAATGCAAAAACAATAAAAAGAAGAGATGCCTTTCGCCTAAGCTCCGGACAGGACATCACAAATTATTTTCTGGCAACTTCGAACACCACCGACAAATTAATTCATTCATTTGTTGTATATGCCCGTGAACCCCAATTTACCTTTCTGTCTCCACACATATCCCTTTGTTTCTTGGGCTCTCCACCTTTTTTTGACGATGATAGGACACGATACCACCATGGTTCTTCGGTGTGTCTGGTCTGGAAAGACTGCCAACTTTTTACAGCGGAGCTGTTAAGGGCTAGTTTCCCCTGTTTCGTGTCCGTGGACAAATAAATCTCGACACAACCCTCTGGACAGCTGCCGCCATCTATGAGCGACGGCGGCAACCAGATAACCAGCCGCCGTCGCTCATAGATGGCGGCACGTAGTACAGCTCTGCTGCTCTTCCTTCTTCACGAAAGTGGAAAGGCTGAAAGTTTTTATTAACGGCTTTCCTCGAACCCCAGGTTAGTAGTCCCGCTGCAGTGGCTAAATTGCTCATCTACATTGCCAACCAGTTTCCTAAGGACACAACGACCTCTTGCCGAATAAAACATTCGACCTCTGATTCGCTTTTTAATGCAGAATGCGTTGCTCGCCTGGCTGCTAGCAGTTTCCTGCGACGCACTCTCGTAACAAAGGTGTGTCACACAAACTCCCCGTCGACGTTCGACTAGAGCTCCGGGCCTCGCCTGTTGGATGCGGAGCCAAGCCAACACCTATGTGGCGGTCGTGTCGCATTTATGCTCGGACTGGCCCGCAGTAGATGACGTCGAAATATATACACAACGGCCATATTCCTCATACACCACTCGCAAGGGTCTAGAGCAGAGGTCTCCAAACCTTTTGAGTAGGGGGCCGGATTGGGGATTCGTCGGTGTCTTGAGTGCTGCAAAATTAATAAGTAAATATAAATGATGAAAAACTATATAAATAATCCTAGATGAGCATTTAAATACAAAATTAAAAGTTAGAGCAAAAAAAAAAAAATTTAATCTTTCCACTTTGGTGAAGGAGGACCAGCGAAGCTGTACTATGGTGGGAATGAAGTAATGGCCGGCCACAAGTCAGCAAGCCAGAGTGGAAAGGCTGGACAGCAGAGTTTCGTGTCATCATTTGTTTGCTGACGGACACAATATTATGGAAACTAGCCTTTAGCAGCTCCTGTAAAATTAAAAAAATGAGGTAGATGCATGCATCTACTTTATTTTAAAATTTAATACTTAGCTAATAATGAAATTACGCAATAATTGGACCCAGAAACCTCACCAGGCATGAATCAAAGTGCATAAGAGCTTTGGCATGCTCAAACAGGGCAGAAGACCAAAGAGAATCGTAGAACTGATGCTGACAATGTGCATTAGATACGACACAGGACACTTTGTACAATATACATGGGAATGCGAAACACTTCTAACATGAATAGTTACACAGATTCGAAACGGGGGACTAAGAATGGTGATGCTGGTGACGACAAAGTGCAATGAATGTGACCAGAGGACACACCTTACGACGGGTAGTTTTATCTCGTTTCTTCAGGTATATCTTCGCTCACCCAAATAATCCGCATTGCTCCGCCGTTTCTTTATGCGTTGCTATTATTGCGCCAATAACAGCGGACCTGCTTTAAGCCGGCCGTGGGCCGGGATTCATTGGAAGAACCGCAGCCAGCTGCGGGCCGGTTGGAAGAACTACGGGGCCGGGTTTGGCCCGCAAGCAGGGGTTTGGAGACCCCCTGTCTAGAGTACAGATATGGGCACAGGTACGTGAGGTTAGTTCAGCAGAATTTTTTGTTTGCACAAGAGCTCTTATGTAGAGGGCCCTTTCCTAAACCATCTGCTCGTGCCTGTGCCTTTGTCAGCGCAGCAGACGTTTGCGAGACAAGGTGCAGGAAGTGGGAATCGAGCGCACAGGTGGGGGAGGCGAACAGGGAGAGGACAAGCACATGCTTTGGTAGGGTTGATAGGGTGCATTGATAGGGTGCAACTGCGAGAGACTCGCACTTCTCGTTCCACTCCCACCGGAGCACTAGCTTTGGCAGGGCTTTCTCTCGGAGACACCTGCGGACGACGACCTTCGCGTCATCGAGGCGTAAAATGCGTACAGAGTTCTTCCGCGCAAAGTCGCTGCGAAGCAACGTGCGGTACATGCTGCGCCACCACTGCCTTTGCCACGACTGTCCTGTAAGAAAGAGGCAAACTTTTCCGAGACGTCCGTCTTCTATTTTCTGCTTCACGTACAAAACGATCCGGGTATCTGTTTGAATGTCTGATTACCCATTGCGCGTTCGTTTCCCCCAGGCTGGACGCCCTCTCCCGCATCCAGACGGCGCTCAAGGCCAACCTTCCGGCCAGGGCCGTCGCCCTGCTGCGTGCTTCCAGGGAAGTGTGGCCAGACCAGGACATGTTCGGCGCTGAGGACTCCGACAACGTGCCTGAGGGAGGACCGGAGTTCCGAGCCCTGCGGGAGATCTTCTGCGCCGACATCCAGTGTGAGTGTTCTTCATGCCTCGGATCGGACCTTGCTTCTGCCGAGGTTCCGCGCTGTGCTTCGTCCGTGAAGCGTGTGGACCCTGTATTAGCCCGGTCGATCGTGGAAGTGATTGAAGACGGCGTTGGGGCTATATTCGTGATTCGAAGGGGTGGTAGAATGCTAGAAGGAGGCATTTCAGAAGGGGGGAGGGCGGGGGAGGAGAAACTTGCTGTAGTTAGAAGAGACAGAATTGTCCTTCCGTGGCGAAGAGAAGGACGGTGAAACATGACCTTTCGGGGTGTGGCAGCAGAAATAGATAGAAAAATTAGTACAGTGTGGACTGTTACGAGTATATCTTGGGGGCCACGGAATGTTGTGAAAAGCCACACTCTGAGCGGTACAATTATATTTAAAACATTGATTTTGCGAGCCATTCCGCATACCAGAACGAGTGCCTACTTTTAAGAAGCATCTTATTGCGCATTAACCTGAAAATAAAGTTCTAAGTATACAGAAAATGCTCGCACGCGCAGCAAGAGCACGTGTCGGAAAGCAATGAGTACGTGCACGACCGTCCCAGCAGACGAACTTGCCTGTCTTACAGCTAGACCTCGGAAATTATGGAGCCAGTCCGAAGGACATGACGTTCGGGTACGGGAGTGGGATCGGGAGCGGAAGTGGTAATGCCACGAAAATCCCGAGATCCGCGCTCTGGCGGACGCCGTTGCATAGCCGGGACTCGACCCAGGTAGCTTGCTGGGAGTGAAGTCGGAGCGCCTTCAGCCGCGAGATTATACTGGTTTATTTATACGACTATACACGAGTAACTGTCGACGTGACGTGATTCGAGTGAGTCAATCGAAAGTGCGTGTGTCGGAGCAGTACTCTGCTCTTTTTGAAGGGTCCATCTTCTCCAGGTTCCTAATAGGGACTTCACGAGTCATTGGTGGCAGTCAGTGCCTGTTGCCCGAACCGTTGCTCTATCCCTCTCGTGCACAGCACACCCGGGCGGCAAAGCCGACTCGCTGTCTGTCGTACACGAGCCTGGCTGCTGTCAACTCGAAATACTAAAACGTCTCACGCTGTGAAGTTGACCCTGTTTTTGGACGCGTCTGTGCCAGTAGTCTTCCACGGCTCGAGGGTACGTCGTTGGTCGGCAATAACGCGACCTGCTGCGCTTGTGATCCGACACCCAGGAGTGAGGCCAGGGACTTCGTATACCTCCGACTCATTCGGAGCGCGCCGTTTCTTGCGGAGAGCTCGCACCTGTGCTGGCAATCCCGGGTCGCAGTCCATGAGGGCGTCTGTTTGGACGAGGTTAGGCACAACTTGCGGGATGCGATCCATCATCATTGACCCGGCGGGTTGACGGGAAGGACGGGCATGACGGGGACGTCGCCGTCGCCGCATTGTTGGTCGCAGCAATGTGCAGAGACAACGACGGTGCCACAATGATGGCAAGTTACGCGAGCGCCGAGCTGTCGTCACTGCCACACACATTACGCGACGGCGTAAGTGCAATCGGACTTTTTGTTGCGGCACATCTTGGTCGTCTTCCGTCGAGATCACCTCTCTTTTTAACTTGCATTCCTGCTGGCCGTTTGCTGCACCGAGGATGCAGCTGCCTTTCTTACTTTAGACGGTATTTTGTGTCGGGCCGTACTTGCTTTCCCGTGGCCATGTGGCTACGTTATCTGATGTTTGCTGCTTGCGTGCGATGAAAATAGCCTGTTCAGTTTTCTTCCGCTTTATGCCTTTTTAGCGTTTCCAATAAGGCGCCTGTTTTGGAAAATCCACGAGATCTGTTTAGTGTTTCTGTGACGTTAGTTGAGTTGAAATATCCCTACACCTCGGGAGGAGGGGGGTTGAGAGGGGGTTTTGTCAGTTGTCATATCGGTTCTAACGCTGCACGTCTTAAGGTCCCGACACATTAACCATCTGCCACCATCAATTTTTTTGCTCGATTCCTACTTACGGCACGATTGTTAGTTGTCGGAGGTTTTTCCTTTGGAATCTCGCATAAATGCAACAAACCCTGCGTTTGACGAGACGCTTTCCCTACGTGCACCGCTGCAAAGAAGGGTGCACCCTCTACAGGAGATATTGTTAATTTTGGAATGCTGGCGTGTTTTAAATGCTAAGACATTTCTTTTAAAGCCCCCCCCCCTCGCCTTACTCCCCCTCCTCCAGAAAAATTCTGTTTTGTAAGACGAAACTAACGCGTATCCACGGGAAAGTGGAAAGTGGATAAATTGAGAGAAAAGAACTAAATTCCCTACGTCCCCCAAGTGGAATCAAATGCATGATTCCACGTTTGCAAGCCTGACACTCGGCCACTGCACCGAGAAGGAGACTGACGAAGCCACGGTTATTAAATGCCATAACATTTCTTTTGCCGTCCGGCACCACGAATCGTGTAAGTAGCGGGAGTGGGGGAGTGGGTAGGGGGTACCTGGGATCCGATAGAGCGGACTGCGGTCATGGAGCAAATGACATTCCACACTGCTGTTTTTCACTTTTGAAAGATTAGCTCGAGTGATTTTATCAGTCGATGGGGCAAATCATTTTTGAACCGTCTATAGCTGAGGTCTCCAAACCTTGGCCCGCGGATGTCTTCCGCCAGGCCCGCGGCTGGCCGCGGTCCTTCTAACGAAGTGCAAACCGCGGCCCGCTTCCAGCAGGCCCTCTGCTACCGGCACAAAAAAAAAAAAAATGAGCGTAAAGAAACGGCTCCGTGACATGCTACAAACCTGCAAACGAAGATACCAAAAAGAATGAGAAAAACAGCGCTGCGTCCGAGTTACTTCTTTGTCTGGTCCTCGTCTTTTCGCGCTGTTTTTAATTCCGAAGTAATGTACCAACTCGCCCAAGCCTCAACTTGAGAAAAACAGCATCATAATGCGGGTCCTTTTGCCGCACTATTCACCGTCATCACTAGCGTCACCATTGTTAAGGCTGAACTCTGTAGCATGATTGAACGAGTAATCTGATTACTTTAGCAACCTAATTAGTAGTAACTTAGTATATTGGCACACACGTCCAATGGAAAAAAGAAGTTTATTTCATCACTGCAAAGGTAAGACCAAATAAAGAGACCAAATATTACGAGCTTCGCATACCGTAAAGTTCCGAAAGAACGCCCACCCAAAATGAAGAGATAAATGGTGAAAAACACGGGGTGGGCTATCTTTGGGGACGCCACAGCAAAACTTTATCAAAAAACGGCTATAAAGCACGTGATGCGGGAACTGATACCGCAGTTCACGGACTCCGCGAATTCGCGTTTCACGATGCAATAAACACGAGAGAAATCGCTACGAACTCCTGTGCAACGGGAAAGGATACCGCAGCTTGCAGACGCAGCAGATTCGCATTCACTGGTGCAAAGGACCCGCGGAAATCCTCCGAGAACTCGCATCTTACGGGAACGAATGCCACAAATCGCGGACGCAGCAGATGCAAGTTTTATGGTGCAATAAACATGCAGGAACCCGCTACAAACTTGCCTGTCACGGGAACCGATATCGCGTGCACAGATTGCGGACAAAAAGGCATGAATCCGCTACAAACTCGTATGTTACGGGAACGAATACCGCAGATCGCGAACGCAGCAGAATCATGTTTAACGATGCAATATACACGCGGGGCCAACTCGCGTGGAATGGAGATCGCACACGCTGATCGCGAACAAAAACACGGGAATCCGCTAAAAGCTTTGTCTCAGGAACGGATACCGCAGATTGCGGACGCAGCGGATTCGCATCTCACAGTGCAACATACACGTGGGAACAACTCGCGTGTTAAGGGAGCCGATATTGCGTGCGCATATCGTGGACAAAAACGCGGGAACCCCCTATAAACTCGTTTGTCCGACGTGCCGGTACAGCCGATTGCGTGGTTGATGTGATTCCCGTCGGACATTGCGTGATGTCCGTCGGACATTGCGTGAAATCGGGGGGTAGGCGGTGTTTCGGAATTTTTATGTTACAGATATTTAGCCAGAGAAACGGGATGGGCGATCTTTCGGGGGCGGGCGTTCTCTCAAAACTTTACGGTAGTCAGATGCGGTGGGAGAAATGAAATCACACAATAGCCAACCCAAATTCCCGCCAAAGACCGGCCAAGTTGTTCACACCTGCCAGGTGGATATCTTTGTCATAAGCAAAGCTTCACTTCAGGCCATCAGTCGGTTGTTGACCCAGCTTGAGGGTAAGGTGGAGGCAATGCTTGCTTGACGTCCTGTCTTCCAAAACTTTGGGTGAAAGCATAAAAATCCGCCAAGGAGGCGTTGCTGCATTTTACGGCCCCATGAACTTCGAAGCAGTTGAAAGGAGGAACATACCCCACCATAACATCGCTCTTTGCAACGTCCATAAAATATTTCCCCACCAATTCCACTCTACTTAGCTAAAGGATCAGTTATCAGCAAGTGGTTGGTTGGATATTTACGGATACTCCTATGAGACAAGTGATCACTTGGAATGTGTATAGTAATGCAGCAGAAGGACCTCCAACTTCGACAAAGTCTGCAAGTTTGTCAAACAAAATATTTGAAAGCAGTCTTGCTCGTTGCTATAGGGTGTCAGGGCAAGGGGAAGTGAAAGCTATTGGTGCTAAAGCTTAACTTAATGTAACAATAAAGTGGGCTTTTTTTTAATTCCTCTGTATATCAGCAGGGGAAAAATGTTATTGGTCGAGAAGCCTACTAGGAAAACCGGACAGACGACTCCCTTTAACTTCCCCCTTTCTCCCCAAAAGCTGGTTTTGAACTTCCTGCCCCTCCTTCCCGGTCCTCTTTCCCAGCTACGAACTTGGTGGTTCGCTGCCTGCAGAAATTAAAATGTGCGTGTTAAAAGTCGAAAGATGCGTTGTCTGTGGTCTGTCCTAATTATTTTGTAAGAGTTTTCACCATATCAATGCACTTTCCTCAAAACAGTGTCTCAATAGGGCTGTGTAGATTTTTATTGCTTCAAAAGACAGCATTGATTGCCAGCATTTATGCAGCAGACTGTGTCCAAGGCTACCAAAGCGCACGAGACGCTGTTGCCTAATGCTGCAACATGAAAAAGGCGATGCCTAGCTGTATGTGCAAGCAGACGCCGAAAACGAAAGAAAGACGCCGAAAGGACTGGCGGTGTCATCTATTCCAGCATTTTGTAACTATTTACCGGTAGTATCGAAATGCTCGCCATTCATATGCACAAGCTTACGGGTTCAGTTTGTTTTAATTAAATCTGAAACAGATTACCAAGTTTGGCCTTTGAGATGAGGCTTTCTTAAAACTTTCTTACCCTGTTGATGATCGGTAAAACCTGCTTCTGCAGAAAAAGGCTACTAAGGTGCCAATTGGGATGTGTACAGCCCTGCACGGGCACGGGCTTATGCCAAATATTTAGCTCAGCTCCAGGCTGGGCTCTGGGCAGTGGTGCGGCATGCTTTCTAAGGTGTTGAGTTAACACATCGATCCTTTAGGTTTGATGGAAATGAAAAAAAAAAAGAAGAATGCAAACTCTGTATTTAAAAACAAAAGTCTTTAAAGAAGATGTTGTCTTTAACTCAGGAGGCCCACAAGAGGATAAAAAGTAGCCCCTTTGCCGTACTAGCATGGCAAAGGCATTGGTAACGCAGAACATGATGTGTTAGTGCGGAGCGACCGTGTACTTGTGGGAAGACTGGACGGCGCGAAGCGGCCCTGTGTCGTGCAAGGTAAGCGCGTGAGCGTTCCGTGGATGTCTTACTTGTGAATGCCATCTTCTGCGGTTGCAGCGTAAATGCGACTTTCCCGGAGCTTGTTGGGCGCAGTAGATGGATGTGCGGAAAACAGATTGATTGGAACGCTGCAGCTTCGAGCAGAGCTCTGGCAACAGCTCGCGGCAAAAGAGAACCATACACTTAGAACTATCTCGAACCGTTGCAAAAAATAAGTCTGCTTTTGTTTTTTTTTTCCGGCCTTTTTTTTGGGGGAAGCCTATTTCGCGGAGCAGAGCGCTGCTGTATGTCTGAACCCGCCATGTTTTACCCCCGCCGATGGAGGCACTCGAGGAAGAGGTTCAGCTGGCGCTGGTGTACAACCAGCGAGGAGACGAGTGCTGCGTCTGTATTCGGTTGGCAGTTGGCCTGTCGACTTTTGTCGCTGGCACATGACCAGATGTGGTTAGGTGCCAGCCAAATAACACATTCTCTGTTACAAGAAAAGTCCAGAGAGCTGTAACACACAATTCTGTAACACACAAAATGTTCCATTAACTTTCTTTATTCATCATATAAACCTTTATGCAGTCAGGGTGTGGATAGACAAGAACAGTGGTACGCTGCGATACTTACTGTAGTTTTACAAAAATATTTGCATTTGTGCTGTAATTCTTTTCTTCGTTTTTCTCTACACATGGTGCTCGAATGTGGATGACCAAGGCAACCTTTTCTTTCTGACTCGACGAGGCTTCATTCCTTGCAAAGAATAGGGTACAATGAAGCCCAATTAGTCATATGTTCAATTCACAGCTGGCAGCATGGTGCTGTTAGAGTTTCAAAGTTTTCATAAATAGCTCACTGAAATTGTTTTTGATTTGCTCTTTGTTATCTTTTTATGATGGAGCATTTGGAGGCTATAAATAAATTTCATAAATCAGCTGTCTAATGGTAGCCCCATGTACTAAATGTATCTCTAGCTCTGCTGCATTTAGTACACCGAGACAATGGAAGTTTATGTTGTCCTCGGTAGAGGATGTTTTAATATAGAAAGTGTTTTTGCTCTAGGTCATGTGTATTTGTATACACAGCATTGTAGTCGATGGCACTGCCAGATTGTTTTAGGTACGTCTGTTTGCTTCCCTAAAATTATACAGTTATCCAATTACTGTGATCTGGAAAAGCAGGCTAGGAAATGTTCATACTGGGAAAGTATTACGACGCACAGGTGCAATCTTTGCTGAAACTGAATGTGTCGGATACCATGTTTTATCTCGCTGCAGATTGTATTTTTGAGCTAACGTTATGTTTGTTAGACCTCACCATTTGTGAGCCTTCCCTCATAAATATCGCTGATACTTGAGAGGTTTTTCTTGCAAGGTTTGCAAGATATTTACATTGTGAATACTCATGCTGGTAGTGGTGTAAGGTCAAGAGGTGCTCCTGAGCCAATATCTGCTTCCCTCTGTTGAACTGCTGGATACTTTATTTATGCAATTTATTTTATGCGTGCAACATTGTCCGGGTACCAGAATATTACTGCCTGGAAAAAGATAAAACATAAAAAATCAAACACCCTTCAGGAATTCAACACCAATTTTCGGGACGTCACACTCCCACATTAGGAGGAGAATGCCCATGTCATCTCGCAGCACTCTTCCTTCGCATGCAACAACTTAGAAGCACAGTTTTAAAGCTTCACAGCCACACGAGTGGCCGAATGGCAGGTTCTGTCTACACCACTGAAATCGTCTTTGGCACGGGAATGTGCACTCCAACTCGACACAGTCACTGGAGTGGACACTAGTCGGTTCCACTGGTCCGCCGACACTTTGTACAGCCAACACGTAACCATGCACTGTCCTGCCGTCGCCTAAATCGATGCGTGACCACTAGACCAGGCGCCATCGCTTAGGGAGCGAGGAATGAGCTCCTGCAGGTGCGGCTCAAGAGTAGCCTCACGAGGTCCATTCCTGTTCCGCTCCATGGCGTAGTAAAGTTTGTTTCGGATGCCCTGGTGGGCGCTAGTCCTTACGCCGAGGGTAGCCTCGGACACGGTCAGTATGCTCACTTCGTCACGCTGCGGACGGTACGAGATGCTGCTGCTCCTCCGCATGCGAGAGTAGGGCTCACGCAGGCAGTGGTGCCGTGTCTGCAACACAAACACCGTTGCCAAGAAGGCAACCTAGGACGAGGAATCCACAGCCGACGACCACCGTTGACGTGATTGTTGCCTTGCTCAGGGTGACCGGACCCTGCTGTTGCTTCTCCGCAACGGCTGATGCGAAGAGCAGGTTCCTGGGAACACCGAGGGGCACAGAAGAGGCGTTCTCCGAAGTTGAATCTTGGGGCAGTAGGATCGTGGGCGAGGGTGGCTGCTGAGTGTGGTTCGCCTGCAATAGTGTCGGCTCATTGGTCACTGTTGTTGAGTCGACTATTCCAGGCGTGCTACGGCATTTCCAGCGCGCTCAGGTTTTTCCTGGAAGATTGGGTGATCAAGGTTGTGCTTGATATATTTAATATTGTTGGATCGTGCGTGAGGGACAGCATGAGCGGCGTGCTTGCTGTTCTGGTATCAACACTTGCAGCATTTTCTTTGGTATGTGTGGTTCCTGAGGCCTGGGAGGCACTTGTTTCTGTTCTTGCACCCGTAATTTTCAGACTAGAAGGAGCATGTTGTTCTGATGGAAGTGCCAAGGTCGTCGTGCTTCCATTTGTGTTTTCTGCCATCATCAGCTCGAATGCTGACGTTTTGGATGTGTCGTTTTGTGTAGCTAGTTCACCAGTGAGTCCAACATTTTCCACTGCTGCTGTCGCCAGAGGTGTCGCTGTAGGTGCGATAGATCTTTCTGTAACGTTTGCAGGCTCTTGGGTACTGCTCTCCCGAAAGTCATCTTCTCCGAGCAGCATGATTGGTTTGAACTGAAGTGCAGGAGGTGATGCACAGCGGATGCTGTAGCTGCTGTAGAACTTGATGCTGGAGGTCTTGATCCACTGCGAGAACCATTGCACCTCGGGGCCACAGTCGAAGTTGTTTCCCCCCACCTTCAACACTCTTAACTTTGGAAAGAAGGACGGGAAATCGGGTCGTAGGCTGGAGAGTTTGTTGTGCATGAGATTAAGCTCCTGGATGTTTCTGAGACCATGTAGGGCCCCGGATGAGTTGATGACTTTTGCCACCAATTCAGCACTGTCGTACATCTCGAGCTTAGTCAGATTCTTGAGGTCGTCGAAGACTGGCTCCTCAAAGTCTATACTTCTGGTTAGTCTGGACATCTGGAGCGTTTGTAATCTCTCGAGCCCTCGGAAGCAGTGGGGCTCGAGCATCCTTATTGGATTTTGGGAAACATCAAGCAGCACGAGGCTGCTTAGGTTCCTGAAGGCTTCACTGGAAAGAACCTCGATCTGGTTCGCTTGCAAGTCCAGTGTCTTGAGCTTGCTAAGGTCGCAGAAGGCGCAGTCTGCAATGGTCCTGATTTGGTTTCGTTGTAAGAACAACTGCTCCAGATTGGAGAGCCCGGGAAAGCTGTTGGGCGGTAGTTCCTCTATGGAGTTCTCCTCGATGTAGAGGGCAACCAGCATGGGCGGCAAGTTGAGCGGGATCCTTGTGAGCCGGTTCCCGTTGAGCCATAGCCTCGCCAGGTATTCCTGGCGCCCCAGCGCGTCATCTTCTACGTCCTCGATGGCGTTGTCGTCCAGGACGAGCAGCCCCAGGTGCGGGTAGCTGTCCAGGTCCCCCAGGTTGATCCGGGTGATGTTATTCCGGCCAAGCCGGAGGTCGCGCACATAGCGGGTGAGGCTCTGGGGCACTCGCTCCAGGCCGACGTGGGACGCGTCGATGTACTGGAGCCGGGAGCCAAAGAAGTCGAGGCGCGACAGGGACTGTGAGCGGGTTGTTGCTGAGGATGAGGTGTGCCAGGTTGGCTAGGTACTGGAAGGCGCCCACCTCGAGGCTGGAGATGAGGTTGGAGTCCAGGTTGAGGTACTGGATGCGGTGCAGGCCCGTGAAGGTGTAGGTACTCAACTGGGTGAGCAGGTTGCCCCGCAGGTTCAGCTGCTCCAGGTTTCCCAGGTCCTTTAGGGGGAAGGAGGGAGGCAGGGGAGGTTTGAGAGTGAAGCCACACTTAGGGAGCAGAGCTCATGCGCTAAACTAGTTGAAATCAGTCAAATTAGTTGTGTGGATGTTTGGACATTGTAGGGCCTGTCTGCCCTGAAAGGTTTCTGTTTTTGCCACTCACTTTTAGTGCAGAGGATCTGTGTACCTCATATTGATAGTTATTCCAGATGCCCAAATCTTCAGAAGGCGATCATGTGTGTTACAAACATCGTAAGGAATATGTTGTATTCCAGTACACGGGACGCTATTGCCGAATACTTGAGGTTTATTTTGGTCCGGCCATCAGCGACCGCCTGGCTCTCGTGACACTCGAGAGTGTCTGCACGTTCGTGTCCCGTGTGCCCCGATCGTTGTCTTTGTGCATTGTGCGATCCAAACCGAAACCAAACAACATTTCTGCCCCCTTAAAAGCCAACGTACAACCTCTGTTTTAGTGCTGGGAAGATAATCCTCTTAGCGCTCCCCTCTCCTAAGCTGAGGGAAGCCAAGTTGGGGCAAGGTAAAAAGTGGAGAAGATGTAGGAAAGGAGGAGGCGGGCAAAAATAGAAAGCGCAAAGTGTTCGTCGGCTTTTAAGAAAGTGCACTACTGGTGGTTCCCAACACTCTCGTTCTTCACACAGTGCCTGAATCACAGTGTGGTCGAAATAGACCCGTGTCCAGTGGAAATCGGCTCGTCGAACAATGTTTCATCGACGGGTCGTTTCGTCGACACTTCAATGTTTCATCTATGGTTTGTTTCATCAAATGGCGCCCGTGTGCGTTTTTATACGTTTGTCCACAGTTTTACTTTGTGCTAATCACCCCGGCCACCTGTACGATAGCCTAGCTTGCTGAATCCTTGTTGGTTCCGACAAGGCTCGGCATGAGCTCGAGCTTGAGATTTAAACTTGCAATCGGTATTCTCTGAGCAAAGCGGAATGAAGCAAGGGGTGAATGCGCGTTGCACGGTCTGTTTGGAAGCTTAGCTTGCCAACCCCGTTTCTTTTAGAGCTCATAGATTTGTTTTTTCTGCGTCGAAGCTACCTCAGCTGGTATACTTTCGAGCAAAATGAAGCCAGTAATCAGATGAAATCAACAGACAAAAAAGATTATTTTAGTGACGAAAGGTCAGAGGAGCTTGTTTTTGACAAGACGTAGGTTCGACGAAACATCTGTCGCTGAAACCTTCTTCACGAAACATATTCCAACTAATCATATTTGGAGGAAACAATACAAACCCTGTTGCTCCCTTTTCTTTTTCGTTGTTATATCAAAGTTCAAGTTGTTGGTAGTAGGGAGAAATAAAATAATAAATACACCCGCGGATGGGTCAATTTGAGAAAAGGCCAGAAAAATTAATGGCATACTTTGCTCTTTCGTTTACCTGGGATGACGCCGAGCATTATGCCTTATAAATAAAGGGCAAACGCCAACCAATCCCTAAAAAATTGTAGGGTCCCAACGTTTCGGTGCCGGCTCGGCACCTTCTTCAGGGGAGCTATTTAAAAGAGAAGCAGCTTCTTTCTTTTCTTCTGCGGTGAATGTAGGGCAGTATCTTCGTTTTTTACGGTGGTTAGTTTTCAAACCAGGTGCGGTACCTTCGTTTTCTTCAAAGTTGGTTATTTACAAACGAGGATCAGCATCTTCGTTTTCTTCTATGGGGCCAGTTTCTTTGGTGCCTCCTCTAAGTGTCGTAGTCCACTGACGTATGCTGAGGGCAAGGTGCCGGAGGATCGATTAATATTTCCTGGTGTGGTCTGCATGCGCCATGACTCAATAAAGAGCCGTTGGCGCCAGTTGGTTTCTACATCCAGGATTCGGGTGTTTTCAAAGTCGATGCGGTGGTCATTGTCGTCGCAGTGTTCCGCAACAGCGCTACGCTCTCGGTCAAATTTCCGTACGTCATTTTTATGTTGGCGGACTCTTTCCTTGAGGTTTTTTGTTTCGCCGACATATGAAGTGGAACACTCAGCACAGGGAATTCGTTACACAACGCCTTGTGCTTTTTCTCTTGCTGGACGGTCTTTCGGACGGGGCATTAAGCGCCCAAGTGTTGAAACAGGTTTGTGAGCCACTTGAATACCTTCTTTGGCCAGCGTACGGGCCAGAGTTTCGCTAGTTCCCTTTATATAAGGTACACAGACGCGAATGTTAGGGCGGGATGGCGTACTATTCTGTGGGTGCTCAAGACTGCGACTAAGACAACGGGCAACACGGCTGATGAAGCTGTTGGTGTAGCCATTCTTTTTGAGGTCGGCGATGACAGCCTGTTCTTCACTTTCTTTATCTTTCTTTGAGGAGCAGATGTTCCGAGCTCTGGACAACAAGGTCGCAACCACCGACGCCTTGTGACTCGTAGGGTGGTATGAGTCAAACCGAAGGTAACGTCCAGTGTGGGTCGGCTTCCTGTATACAGTGAACTTCATGTCTTCACCTACTCGCTTGACAAGCACGTCCAGAAACGGCAAGGTGCCGTTTTTTTCAAGCTCTAATGTAAACTGGATGGCCGGCTCGATGGAGTTTAGGTGTGCTAGAAAGTTGTCCACCTCTGATGTTTTGAGGATACAAAAGCAATCATCGACGTAGCGTAGGAACACTTTGGGGCTAGCCGGAATTGACTGCAGCGCCCTTTGTTCGATTGCTTCCATCGTCAGGTTTGCCGTAGTAACCGAAATAGAAGCACCCATTGCGGTTCCGCTGGTCTGGTTGAAGAACTCTCCTTGGAAGCTGAAGTAGGTGCTGTGAAGGCAGAATTCAAGGAGGCAGCATATTTCATCAACGCTAAGGCAGGTTCTTTCGCTCAGGTCTTTCTCCTTTTCGAGAGCGTTTCTGGTTGTGGCTACTGCCAGGTGCACTGGAACGCTTGTGAACAGTGAAATTACATCGAATGACACAAGACTGTCCTCGGTGGTAACCCTGAGTTCTGAAACGAGCTCCACGAAATGACCGGCGTTTCGTACGTTAGTTGGCGTTCTTCCGACGAGAGGGGAAAGGGTGCGATGGAGGTAGTTGGATAGCGCCCGAAGCGGTGACGTTGTAAAATCCACGATGGGCCGGAGGGGAACGTTTGGCTTATGGATCTTAGGGAGTCCATAGAAACCAAGAGCAGAGCCATTTCGGCATATGAGCCGTAGGTAAAGGTTCTTTGATTCTGGATGTTTTTTGAAAATTCCCGCCAGAAGTTTGTTCAGATTTGTCTGAACTTGTGTGGTGGGGTCTTTTTTGAGTTTCCGATAAGCCGAGCTGTCCAGAAGATCCATCACCTTTCGTTCGTAGTCTTTCCTATCTAGGACGACCGTCGACGACCGTCGTTTGTAAATAACCAACTTTGAAGAAAACGAAGGTACCGCACCTGGTTTGAAAACTAGCCACCGTAAAAAACGAAGATACTGCCCTACATTCACCACAGAAGGAAAGAAAGAAGCTGCTTCTCTTTTAAATAGCCCCCCTGAAGAAGGTGCCGAGCCGGCACCGAAACGTTGGGACCCTGAAATTTTTTAGGGATTGGTTGGCGTTTGCCCTTTATTTATAACGTTTTACCCAACCAGGCAGACGTCTGCCGAAATGTTCACCTTCAAGTCTATTATGCCTTATTTTTTAAAAAGAAAGGGATCCAGGTGCTTTAAGCATCAGGGACATTTTCATGTCACTAACGCTGTTCATCGCCTTTTCAGTTTAGCTACTTCGTGTCACAATTATTCAACCACACATTAAAAAAAAAAAAAAAATCGGCGTTTTGGGGGGCACGAGTACTATGCGACTTTATGAAGTGCCTTTCTGGCGCGATTGTTCGTGAAAACCTTTGCGCTCTCGCCTGTGCGCCCTTTGTGCGAAACTCGTGAGATACAATCAACAACTCTTACCGCAAAGGCGCCGTCGACGTGCACCAGCTGGTTGGAGGACAGGTCGAGGTACTTGAGCTGCTGCAGTCCCCGGAAGCTGCCCGAAGTCAGGTTCTCGAGCAGGTTCTGGCTCAGATCGAGCCTCTGCAGCAGCGCCAGGGTGCTCAGGGCGCCGTCCTCGACCCGCCTGGTCTGGCTCTGCTGTAACTTGAGCTCCCGGAGGGCTGCCACCCCCTCGAGGACGCGCGGCGCCAGCACGTCCACGGCGAAGTTGCGCAGCTCGAGGCGCTCGCTGGACCCGGGCAGGTCCTGGGGCACCCTCCACGTCCCGTCGCCCACGCAGCTCACGTACTGGCCCTCCGCGTCGCAGAAGCAGGCGCTCGGGCAGTCGTTTCTCGTCGCGCCCCGCGACAGCTCTAGGGAGCAGAGCACCAGGACCAGCTGCGGCACGAGCAGTTCCGCCATCGGGACCATCGCGACAGACTGCTTCATTGTTTGCAAGGCGGCTAGGAGGTCTTCCGAAAGGGACGGCGAGCGACTCGTGGTTTCTGGGATTGCGTTGCGGGGTGCTTGGTCATGTTCCTCTTTTCACGCGAGGTCCTGGTCGCAGAGCGTGGCGTGGCACTTCGAGGGCTAGGTAGGAATTTGGTAGGGAACGGGTGTGTTCTGTATTTTATGGAGGAGGCTTCGACATGGCTTTGAGGTCGCGGCAAGGGTTGCTCCCCTATCACGTTGTGCCTCGCATGGTGCGACGGAGGTCGCCTGAGGTGTCCCTAGCCTCCGGGCGAAAAGTCCTGTCCTGGCGACGGTCTTGGTCTCTGGTAGGTGATAATGCCGGTGATATTCCTACCCTGAAAAGTGAAGTACGAGGCAACGTTAACGACAAAGCAGGCTAGGAACCTGTGAGGGTAATTATGTACAAATAATGTACGACGTTGTGAAATATGACTACTCTCTTTTTGGAAGCACGAAACAAAAGTTTCCTGGGACAACTAGATGTCAATAAAGCTACGTATTGGGGGTTTATAACCGCACCGCAGCTCGGAGCTCGCGGAGCGAAAACTCGCGCTGATGAACCCAGGGATCATGGGTTGAGTCCGTACCCCTGCCCGTTTTGATGTGGATGAGCATCGTGGTGGCATGCTGTCTTGTATCACTACTGCATGGTGCACATTAACACTTTCACGGTCGAGATTTTTTTTTTTTCTCAAAATATGTTTATTTAGGGAACATTTCTTCCCAAATATGTTTCCCAGTGGTCAGGCTTTGTCTCTAATAAAGTAGTATAAAAAAAGGGGTCAATCCGCAGGTTTTTTTTTTTAGTCATCTTGCGAGCGCACTTACAGTGCTTTCAGCTGTTCAGGCTTAGAATAATTGGATAGGAATATTGAAGGCGAAAAGCTCTCGCATTTCTTCCTGTCGGTTTCATTTTGGCGTGTCCACTCCCCCAACGTTCCGGCGGTCCCTAGATTCTGAATTTGAGGTAATTTATAAAACTTCTTCATGCGATGGTGATCTTTCATACCCCGAATTCAATTCTAACAAGCCTTAAAAGTCTTAACTGAAAGAGCCGGCGCTCCAGTTGCCACTATCGCCAGAGCAGCCGATATGGGGAGCATACATCTCACGCGCATCACATGCACATCATAGCCCCCTCAAAGCGAAACACCGTGCACACATTACGTTCGTAGTTAGCCAAAGACATAATAAATAGCAACACATTCTGCGGTGCATGCAGTTTTGTGATCAGACGGGCAGTTTCAAATGCGTAATAGCCTCCGTACATGTACGGCGGCGACCATCAAATGTGTGAAGACCCCAGACTTGTGGTCGTACTGCACTGACTAAATTTCTCATCCACAGCTGAGACACCAAGCGCTTATTAAAACTAAAAAAACACACACACACACACACACATGCAGCACAACTTTAAATAAAGAGCTACATATTTATTATTACAGGATCAAATGTCGCCACCGAGGGGTCGCTTGAGTGTCCACATTATTGAGAATAATGAAGTGTGGAATTACCTGTAATACATTAGTCCTTACTTTTTTAGAATTACAAGAAATTTGTGATTTGAACATTTCCGGTCATGATGAATACCAATGAGATCAGTTACAGCGAGAGAGTTCACTTCGAATGTGAGTGCACTTTGACAGATATGTAGGGTACCGATTCTTCGGGGAATTTCTTGTGTATTTGAGGAACTCGTATTAGAAAACATGCAACGTTAACTTTAATACCACCTGTAGTGCGACGTGGAAAGCTGGGTGCTCTTCTCACATTGATCTACGATGGAGGTTTAGTGGACTAACGATAAAATATAGTTGAAGAGGGAGGCACTTAGGGATGACCAGACGGCCAATTCGTTAAATTCGTTCTTTTCCAGCGTATTTACACCTGAAATATTTCCACTGCCATCTTACTCTCTATCTTATCAGGAAATATGCATGCCTCCAATCTTATTCATCCCGGAAGGAATCCACAAGGCAATTTGAAATCTGTCTTCTAATAGCGCCCCTGGAAAAGATGGCATTTTTGCCAAACTATTAAAAATGACACAGTACTCAGCATCAAAAATACTCAGCGCTCTTTTTCAACAAAGTCTAAATTCTGCTGATGCACCAGCTGACTAGCGATTTGCCCGAGTTGAACCCATTTTCAGGTCAGGCAACAAATCAAATCCATCAAACTACAGACCTATCTCGCTCACCAGTGTGCCGTGTAAGCTCATGGAACACGTTATTTATTCTAATATTATCTCATACCTGGATCAACGCAACTTTTTTTTTCCCCAACCAGCAAGGTTTTAGAAAGCGCCACTCATGTACTAGTCAACTGTTTGAGTTTGTCACGGATCTTAATTTTAATAGTCATTCCTCACTACAAACAGACGTTATATTTATAGACTTTTCCAAAGCATTCGATACCGTCCCCCACCAACGACTACTCCTAAAACTTTCTCTCCTCCAGATTAACCCTGTAGTAATAAAATGGATAGCTTCGTTTCTAACAAGTAGACAACAGTCAGTTTCGGTGAATGGTTCTTCATCTAGCTCAGTCCCAGTATCTTCAGGCGTCCCTCAAGGTAGCGTTTTCGGCCCCTTCTTTTTCTCATTTATATTAACGATCTTCCCTCTTCGATTACCTCAACTATCCGCCTATTCGCAGATGATTGTGTTATTTATAAAAAAATCTTAGACCCGACAGACCATCACATCCTTCAAAATGACCTTGATGCTATATCTTCCTGGTGCTCAGACCCCGACAAATGTAAACAAATGACCTTTACTACGAATTCAAACAAATTATACAGCCAATATACATGACTCATGCAGCAACTTGAATGTGTTTCACTTTGCAAATACTTAGGAGTAAACATCTCTGAAACTCTCTCATGGAAACAACATATCGACAACTTAGTCACCAACTCATTTAAATCTCTAGGTTTCTTAAGGCGCACACTACACCTGGCCCTCACTTCAACAATACTGCTAGCATATAAAACAATTATTCTCCCGAAACTAGAATATGCAAGTGTCATATGGCATCCAAATCAAAATGATCTTTCTTCTAAATTAGAATCTGTCCAAAGTAAAGCAGCCCGGTTCATATCAAACAACTTTTCGCCTCAAACTAGTGTCTCAGCTTTAAAAACAAATTTGGGTCTCACTTCATTTTCTAAAATGCTAACCGCATATGTTTCTTTCATGACTTATACTACAGTAACTCGTGCTTTAAAAACACCTATTGTCATTCCGCACATTAATTTATCCTCGAACCGATCATTCCTGTAAGATACAGCAATACCAGTCACACACTAATTCCTTTCTGTTTTCACCCTTAATATTATCGATTACAGAATGGAATAACTTGCCAGACGAGATGGTTGCTAACACAAATCCCGTTGAATTTAAAGCAATGTGCGAGCCATAGAGTTATTACAATAAACGCTAGAGACTCAGGTGGCGCTAGTGTGCTGTTGTATTTTGAAGCAGACAGCAAGCAGTCAGCAAGCAGTCAGAAATTGACTTCCGGTAATGCATTTCTATGGGAAAAAGCGAGTGCATTTTCTCCCTGGGCTCGATCATAAGAGCAAATATCCCGAATAATTCGTACGTACAAGGTAGCTTGGAACAGTTCTCAGTCAGGCCGACGCAATAATTGGTCAGTTACGGCGTTTTTCTTTCAGATTCAACGCATTAAAAACGGTGCTAAAACGGCTTCGTACATGTATTTATGTGCACTGTCGGACACTGTTAGCGCGAACACCACGTCGGCGCTTTTCAGCATGGGGGATATACGTGCCAAACGAACGAAGGACATGTGGAAAACCAAGAGAGACAGCAAGAACTACGCAGTAACACTGGATAAGTAACTCAATGTGCGCGCAGACGATCAAAATAAATTGAAAGCCACGTAATATAGTCAGATTTGCGATAAATAAGTACTGCTTTATTCGTTCTGCTCATGAATATGTGCGAAGATGCTTGTTCTGGGTTCAAATCATTACCCGCACGCTCCAAATCTTTGCAAATAGAGGGAGCCAGAGAACAGGTGCCCGATAAAAACTGCCCGACATATGAAATAATAAAAACACACATCTTTCGTAGCTCACGTGCTTTATTTTTTGCGTTCGAATGTTTCTTTAACCGATCGTAAGGATGCACGACGGAGTCATTTTCATCCAATGACAGGACTGGCATATTAGCAATATGTAAGCACCACCGAAATGCTAGCAAACCTTGAACACACTCTACATTCCTTTCGATCGTTAGTTTGCTTAGAATCGTCGCTCGTTTTCACATACCTTCCTTGAAACAGGTTTGAGCCTGAAACAGAGCAAAGTTTAACATCGTTCAGTGGTAAAGAAAAATGCTGTAACGAAAGCAATTACACTTTCACAATAACAATAAAGGTACATACTATCCGGTACAACCGAAATGACAAAAGTTATTCATGTTATTTTCCGGCGAAGAGACAAAATTCACGCGCGTTTTCCCATAGGAATTCACAGGGAGGCTGGAAATGTAGACTGCATGCTGTCTGCTTCAATTTGCAACCGGAAGTCCCGTAGACACTAGCGCCAGCTGAGCCTCTAGCGTTTACTGTAATAACTCTATGGTGCGAGCGCCTATGGTATGAATAGTACACATACATGCTTATTTGCCGTTTTCATAGTTCCTTTCTGTTTCCCCATATTGAAATTATTGTTTTATACATAGTTACGTCCAGTTGAAAATTGCAATTGTGTACGTACAATGTCACTTCCTTTTCGTAAACTGTGTTGGGCTGATTGCGATTATTTCGTTATATCAATGACTGTGTTTGGAAAATTGTGTGATTATGTTGTTACAAATGCATGCACCACGTACCCCCCTCATGTAATGCGTCCTCAAAGACGCCCTTGAGGTAAATAAATGAAAATAAAATAAAAAAGGGAAGCTTTTTTTTTTACCAATGTGTTTTTATGAGGTTAACGAACCGCATCTTGTGCGTTGTGACATAAGCATAATAGAAAACAAAGAAGTGATTTCCATAACGCAATTTTAAAGTAAAAACTAACATAAAATATTTCTTTTCATCGTTTTTATTTTAATTTTATTAGGATGTATCTACTGTCCCAGACGATGCCACTGCCGGTTCCAAAGCATGTCAGGACTCAGTCGAACGCGGCTCACGGATTGGACGCGAGCACCGTGCAATAGCTCGGCTTCCGTGGTCTGCGGGTGTTTGCGTTCGTGCCCAGTCACTGCATGGCGGAAAGCGCGAAATTCTAAGAATGCCCGGAACGCAGCACGTTTTCCGTGCATCGCCATTAGGCGGGAAAGCTAACTCTGCCAACCCTGAGACGGAAGCACCCGAAAACACGTGATTGGAGTTGCAGGTTCGTACGCGTGAAGATATATTTAGTTGCACTGCACTGGTTGGTCCAAGGGTGATGGGGCGGTCAGCTTACGGCGTTTCTGCGGATCCCCTAGGATGACCCTCTTGGGGTTACGTGCGGCCTCTGTGCAGGCGGGCCCCGCTGGATGTCGCCAGGCAACCTGCGAGGAAGGGTAAAAAAGAGGGGTTTTGGCACTACAACGGGTTTGGCCGGCGTCCGAACGGCTGTGTTCAGACTCCAGAAGGGAAGAAGCACCAATCTGTCAATTTCCGAGACATTGTACGGGCGTACCTAGTTGGACTGCCGTCCGGTTCGAGTCCCCGCAATTTCCCGTTAAACATTTGAGACTAGCTGGGGACCACTGGTGCAAAAGCGGTACGGTGAACGATCCGTGATGAACTTGCTCGATCCGCGTTCAAGCGACGAATGTACTAAATCAATATTGTAACCTATTTTGAGCTGTACTAGTTCTCGTGCCAATGAAACTTTGTTGTGGTACAACTGCCGTGTAATTGACAAAGCTTGACCCATGCGCAGAACGACGGCGAACTGCCGATGCCGTTTCTCGCTTCTTTGGGGTCTGCTACCTCCGTGAACAACTTCCTTCTGGCATTCGTTATGGGGCTTTCCCCACTGGGCCTACAGCCAACGAATACACATGTCCAAGACACCTTGGTAGCAACGTTTCTTACGCTCGAGCGTCACCCGCTGGCGACAGATATGTTTGCGAAAAAAACGCCAGTGCCGACAAAAGTATTCTGGTTGACCATGAGGAGGTTCGATGGAGGTTACGTGTCGGTTGGCCCGCAAATTATTCGCGAAAGCTGTTCCCCATCGATACCCTCTTAGTGCGTACAGAGATATAGAGAGACCCGAGTCACATGACGAAATTCTGTCTTTTGATTGGTCCGGTACCGGGCCAATCAAACCGGCGTACTTTCTAATGTATGCCAGTTAGGAGCGAAATCGAACGTCATTGCACGCAGCAGTGCTGGAAGCTAGAGAGACGGATGGAACATATGGGACGAGCAGACATGGTCCGAAGATGACAATGTTGCATCTGCCGAAGTCAATCGTCTCCCGAAGCACAATCCACGCTGTTCTCCGGAGTTTATTCCGCGGCGCGTTTCACCGCTAATTGTACCGTATTTTCGAGACTATAGTCCCCAGCCGGTGTATAATCAACAAAAAACAATTTAAAAATTAGTTTGTTTTTGGTGTTTAGTCTGCAGGCGCCAATTTCGGCTGAGGGCGAAGAAAACACCGTGTCAGTATGACGTTGTTTCATTTTTCCGTTGAAACAGAAAACGAAAGTTTGGAACCAATGACATTGTGTATAGATATAGTCCTAACGGCATAAAATGCAAACATTGAGGAGAAACAAGTCGTGTGTAACCCTCACGTCAAAAAAAAAAAAAAAAAATGTATAGAGTTTGCGCAGCACAAAATATTATCTTTTAAACATGTATAGTCCGCTGATTATGCACCAGAAAATAGGGCAGTTCCGAAAAAAAATAATAAAAAAATCTAATTAGCTAAGTGCTATTTAAGCTGCCTTTTCTGATATGTATCTGTTAGCAAACTATGAGCCGGTGCGTCGAGGGTAATAAGGGCGCCTTTCTTTTCTAATATATTTTACTTCATTGTTTGACACTAATGAGATTTGGTCATCGTTTACCGTGCCCTCGGCACGAGATCGGTGTATCGCAGCAGGTAATTGAATATAGTTAGGATTAGAGCTGTGAAATCAATCCATTAATCTTCCGATAATCGATTGACCGATTTAACCGATTAATCGGTCAAAGTTGTACCCTTGTCTCGGATCGTTACCTGCATCATGTTCGTCAGGCCTGCGCGCACTCTTATGTTTCATGATGGTCACGAGGGATCATTGAAATGTACCTAATTTTATCTTGATATAAATTAGTGATGGACCGAATCTGCCAAACTTCAGATTCGGCAAAGTTCGGCAAATGCCGAACTTTTGAAGGAAAGTTCGGCAAAGATTCGGCGAAAATTCGGCAAATGTCTGCGCACGTGCGAGCACGCGACGGGCGCGACGGGACCGTGGATTGCAAATGGACGCTTGCAGTCGTGCGGTTACCATCGTGCAGTGTAGTACAACCAGCGGTTACGGCGAGGTGTGGAGTATAGCGACACGGTAACCGTGCCTTTGTGAGCGAGTGTGGTTCTCTTCAACATTTTCTGCCTCAAGAATAGAAGATCGACCAGTAATTTACGCAGTCCACTGCACAAGTGACAAATGATGCGGTACATTCTGGATGACATGATTTTCATTTGACCTTTCCAGTTATGCAACGAAGTAGTTGAAACATCGACTAATATTCACTTTAAAGCACTCCTCGCAATTATAACAACTTTGTTTTCGGCTCAGAAGTAGTGTGTGCCAAAACAAAATAATATTGCTTTTTAATAAGCGTTATTTCGCGATTTTCATGTATCTGCATAAAACTAAACACAGAACTATAATGCTCAACGTTGCACATCCGACATGCCTAACTCTCCCTATCTTCCTAAATGTCCGTGTGTGTCCTAACACCAAAAACCGTCATTTTAAACGTTAAAAACGAGACTTTGCGATTATGGGACGCACACTTTCATGCAAAGCTGACGTCAAGTGACTCAAAAAAAAAAAAAAAAAAAACATAAAAAACATGCAAATTTAGAATAACATTATTATCTCTTCTGGTGAAAGCTCAGCAACCGCTGCATTCGTTTTTGCGTGCGCACAAAACGTTGACTCACAGAGAAAGCAAGAACGCAGCGTTATTGCCTTCATTTTAACAATGTACACACACATGCATGCTTGCGCTGATAATGCTTCAAAAACGAAACTCTCGTAGCGTGATTCGTGACTGCGCCGACTGCGCCACGCTCGCTTCTACCCAACGTTGCTTCTACCCAACCTTGCTGTCACGCAACTTCCCACTTCTGCAAGGAGTCATTAAAATTGCCAGTAAACAAACAAAAACGACACCGATACTATCATCTGGTAGAATATCACCTTATTTAGTAATAACTGTGTCAATATGCATTATATGTTGCATTTAAATTAAGAAAAAAAACAAAAAACATAAAACCTTTTTTTCGCCAGAAAAAAACTAAATATCAACGTTAAATCTGGTAACAATGTATCTTTGCCGAATCTCTAAAAAAGTTCGGCAAAAGTTCGGCTTTGCCGAATCCCAAGATTCGGCGCCGAACTTTCGATTCGGCAAAAGTTCGGCCCATCACTAATATAAATGATGGCTGTAGAACCTTATATTCAAGAAATATCAGTGTTTCACTGATAGTTTGTACTTAGAGTATTCAATAAACCCACTCTAAATTGGCCTCTTTATTTTCTGTTTAGCACCCCGCTTGAGAATAACCTTTATTTTATGATGTTTTATTTCTCACGCTACTACTACCTGTGGTATGAGGAATCAGTGAAACACCGCACTGTTGTTTCATGTACTGGTCTACGTTTGATTTAAATTGAAATTTTGTAGGTAAATAACTTACAACTTTTAATTACTGATTTAGTTCTTACCAGCTGGCAACCTTACGTCAGTTCAATGGTATACGAATTTTTTTCTGGCTTTTCGTCGGCCGTCTGTCAGCCCGTGGTATTGCATGCAAAACAAACCAATAAAAAAAAATGAAATGGCTTCATTTAAACATCCTGTTCCTGCACCGTCAAAACTATACTAATCTCGGCACTTGTGTTCCCCAAGTGCATACTCTTACATTTATAATATCGCAATGTTTTAACAATTACATCAATCTTTAGATCTGACTGGCTAACCGCATAATGAATAGGTCACCGCTTCATCAGTTAAGGTTTCTTAACCCATGCGGTGCACAGCCCTACTTAGGAGTCGACCTTTCGGGTTCTTTTTCACAACGGGGGTGAAAAATACTTTCTGTAGACTTTGGTGAAGTCGGCTCGAAGTTTGAACCCGCGCAAGAAACAATTATGCCGATCTATACGCGGGCGTCCTCACCGGGTGCAGCTGCGTGGGATTAATAGATGCTGCACGCGTTGGGGGCACTTCTGCCCCTTACCTTTTGCTTGGTATGTGCGGCTCGTGCCGGGGTAGCAGTATTAGGGACTTTTAGCAGACCGTTACCGTGTTCCGCATACCGTACCACTACCGGAGCCTTTGAAGCATACTTTTAAGCGCGCGCACCGTGGTCACGGTATCACTGGGGCGCGTGCTTAAAAGCATGCTTCAAAGGCTCCGGTAGTGGTACGGTATGCGGAACACGGTGACGGTTTGCTATAAAAGTCCCAATATACGCAGAAAGTCGGACGGAATGTGCTACCGCAATCCAGGGGCTGAAACCGATAAATATAACAATTAAGTTACGGTTACCGTTTTTCTTAATATGTTTTTTTTTTTTTTTTTTTAGGATTTCGGTTTTCACCATCTGGGTTACCGGTTAGTCGCCCCTGAAAACTGTATTTTTCTCGGTTCGATATCTCTTTGAATAAACCAACTTATCTTTTTCATTTCAGTTTGGTTGCACAACATTTTCACGAAGGCGCCTTGGGAGCGATTGAAACTGGGAATCGGGGCTGTATTATAGGGACTAGTCTGGTGCTCTGCCAGTTTTGCCTCTCAATACTCACGTTTTCGCTAAACAAATAACTCTAACAAAAACGTTCTTTTTTTTAGCGCCGTTGCCAAAGTAATCCTAAACGCTGATCTTTCCACCGGGGTCACAATTAACCTATTCTGATCGCGAGCAGACTGCGCGTGTCTCGTGCCTAAAATAAATATTTTTAAACGTTTAATGTTCCGTTGCTTTCCGATAAAGTTTACAATAACGTTCATTCGCAGGGGATAATACTACGAAAAATTATTTAAATCTTATGATCTGGCAGTCAACCGTTTAAACCGAGTTTATTGAAATGAACTAATGTCACCTTGCCGACCGGGCGACCGCATTCGCTCAAATGAACACCGTAATTCGACGAAACATCGTGGACGGGGGTTCGCTCGCTAAAGCGTCGTTCACTCAAGTGGGTGCCTTCCCACCAAAATGGCCGCAATTTCCACATGATCGAGTATTATCTCTCAATGAAATGTCTCGGGAATAGCAGGGGCACATATACCACGGAAGAGTGAAGAACCGAGAGCCAACTAAGCTTGGACTCGCCAGTCGCATTCACAACAGAAACGAACTTTGGCGCCCACCGACGTCCGGCTAGCCGTTTTGTTAGCTCTCCGTTGTTGACATGAGGACGGCGCCAACGGCATCTAGTGTCTCCCAAGAGTCACATGCGGGGAGCAGTTTTTTGTTCTCGTTTTGTTGAAATCGTCGCGGCCACGGAGACTTCTAGCCAAAGCAGAGCCGTCTCCGTGAGCCTCAGCACGGCAAACACCTACATCTATGGTTCTGTGAAAGCCAATAAGATTATCGAAGCGAAATACGTGACGGCGCCCCGCGCGAGTTTCTGATTCCGGAGTGCGTTGTCACGTGCCTCGCTCCGGCTCTCTTATTGGTCCACCAGCCCTGTAGGATCCAGCGTTTTGCCAGGTTAAAGGCCCACGACCAGTTTGCGAGTTCGCGCTTTCCACTTTTCCCGCCAACTCCCGCTACCAATAGCGTGGCCTGAAAACACCAAATCTCTCTATTGCCGGTCACTACAGCGGTGTGCAGTCTGCAAATGCCGGTGGCATTTCGAGATCATAGTCATTGTTCTGCTGTGTTATCGTTCAAAACCAATATAATATATCGGTTACCGGTTAAGAGGTTACGGTTAACATTGAATTAAAATATCGGTTTCGTTCCAGTTCCCGTTACCGAAAATATTTCGATCCTAAGCGGTTTTAGGTTTGGGACACGGTTATGGTTTCGGTCTCTGCCGCGAACCTCGGGACTGCAACTTTGAATCTGCCCCACTCCAGAAGCCCCTATGTCGCACATAGACCACTAAGTATGCTTCACAGTATCGACACTCTACTCCCCGACTGTTTTATGGGCGCCGCTGTTTTGTTACCTAATGCAGGCCGGGTGCAATGGGTTGCAATAAAAAAAAAGCGACTTCTCAAATTTTGGGTACGGTGTGCGGAACCTCGGGCAATATAATTTTTTTCTGCCGTGGACTGTTTTAATGTTTCTGTAGGACGGAAAAAGCGCTTCCTGCAATTTCAGATCAAGAGCCTTCAGATAACTGGCTACAATGGTCTTAACTCACAAATGGCGCAAGCTACCGCCCGTCATAAAGGGTACAGCCGTTAGTATTCAGCCATCCACTCATGGCTCAAGTGTGGTTCCTCCGAAGCGTAGCTTATTTAGCGGCTCAGGGTTGACATATGAGCTCCTGGTTTTGAGGGGGAAGGGGCACAGTTTTAAAGTCCAGCGAGTTGTCAAACCAGCTTTGCGGCTAGACAGTCGTTTTTGAGCAAATTGGCCCGCGTTGGTCGGTGACGGGGGAAAAGGGTACGACGAACAGCCAATCATAGTTAGGAGAAAGAAAACAAACATGAACGAGGAACCATAATCAGCCCTTCATCCGCCCGACTGACGGACGTGTGCCGCCCCTAGCTACGACGTGAGTTAAGTGGATGTCCGCCGTCCTTTTCCCGTTCCGTGCGCGGCACAAGTTCATTACAAATTTGTGAAGCGATCGGAGGAAACAAGCAAAAAGAAAAAAAAAAAAGAAAGCCGTTTACAACTGCCTGTAACGCCGAATTAGAGCGCAACTCTTGAGGAGGAGGAGGGAAGGGTATTGAGGGGGGTCATGTGACCTCGGGGGGGGGGGGGGGGGTGCAAGTGACCTCGGGAGGGGGGTCACGTGACCTCGGGGGCGTCGCCGGGTTGCATGCAACCCAGCGACTCCCGTGGGTTGCATGCAACTTGGACTGAATGCAACCTGGGTTGCACGCAACGCGCAATTACGCCGACGCCGACGAGTTGCATGCAACGCGAGTTGCATGCAACTTGGACTGAATGCAACCTGGGTTGCACGCAACTCGCGGTTACGCTGACGCCGACGGGTTGCATGCAACCCCCGGTTACGCCGACGGCGACGCCGACGGCGACGCCGCTCAAGCCGGAAACGGGCGCCTAAGAGCTGCGCTCTAAAAGATAAAATTAGCGCGTATACATTGTTTCCTGTCCACATGTGCCGGTCGCCCAAAAAGGCGGAGAAATCGATAGACAGACACAAATACGATCGTCGGCTTTAAACGTCGCTTGTCAGTCCCAAAGAACGATGTACCGAGAGAAGCGTGTCTATGGCGTAATACCTTTATTCGGAGGTTCCAAGACCAATGTAGATTGATACAAACACGCTCATCAGCATATCACGTGACCTGCAAAAAGCTACAGGTAAAACAAATTTTTTTTTTTTTTGGAGCCGAATTATATAAATATCGCTTTTACATAGATAGATAAACAAGTTCCTTCTACGAAGAAAGAAATTTCGAATGCTTTAATCTTTAATTTTTGCGAAAATATTTGTCATTTTTCAAAAGAAAAGAAAAGAAAAGTTTTAGAATTCTTATTAAAGCACACGATAACAATTTCTCTAGTGCAAGAACTTTGAAAGGAATCATATTGTTTATACGTACGTTATTGAACGTTAGAATTTCTTACTAAGAAAGCTGCTTATGTATTATGTCCAGCTGCTGTCTTAACCGTGGAGAATAAAACGACCGAGAATGTATATAAGGCCAACGTCGCTGCATCGTTTCACATGTCCTTTGCTTATTGAGCCCCCCCCCCCCCCCCCCCCCCCAAGTGCAAAAACAAAAGGTAAGGAAAAAAAAAAAAACGCATTCAGGTATATTTGACGTAAAATGTCATATCTTGAACAGATAATAAGGCCCGGAAGTCTGCTCAAGCTACAAGCGCGCCTTCGCGCCCGTTTCCTAGCGCCCAGCTCCCGTCACCCGGCGCCCATCATTCTGCGTCCAGTACTTTGTACGACGCAGAGTTATTGGGCGTCAGGCATCGATTGAATACCTGGCGCCCAACACCTGGCGCCCGGCTAGCGGTTGTGTACTGCACTGGCTAAATTTCTCATCTACGGCTGAGACACCAGACGCCCGTTGAGGCTGACTAACGTTCGGCTGTGTAAACATATACGTTCAGCATTTATTGTTATTATATTATTACCTGGCGCAAAATACCCGGTGACGATATTGGACGCGCTGATGCGCACGCATGCGTGCCGCCAGCGCAAGTGCACGTGTGAGCGTGAGGCTGTCTTGGAGCCGAGAACAAGCAGCGCATGTACATTTGCTCGGGAGTAGACTGGACGGCGGCGCGCGGCTAATAACGGGGCTGCCTCATCAGGACGCGAGGACGGCCTTGTTTAATCAAGATGGACCCCGGCCCGCGCCTTGTTTGCCTCCGCAAATTATCTGCCTCGGCGCTTAAAGGGCAACTCCGCTCAATTCCGAAAAATTTAGGTTTGCATGTGATTCCATTTCACAAAACACTACTAAACAGCTCTACTTCTTCGGATTCGCGAAATGTGGAATATTATTCGTGTAATCTTAATTTAAACATCTGCCGATACCGAAACCGAAACTTCGGTTGCGTCAGGCAACATGAGCCTCGTGTCGACAGAGTCATGGCCACGTCACGTCGAACCACGTGGTCTTGTGAAGTTCGTGGGGGCGAGGGACAGGCACGCGACGCGGGCAGGTCGCTTCGCGTGGCGCGGACGGTGATGGCCCGGGGGAGAGGGGGAAGGGGAGAAGACGAAGGAGAGGGGGAGCGGAGAAACAGACCGATAAGCGCGCAGGGCAGCGCAAACTAGCGCATCCGCGTTACGGTGATCACGTGGACGCCGTTGAGCCAACACCGGGAGGAGAAACTCATGACGTCATCGTTCAATTTCGCTCTGAGAAGTAAAAACAAACAAAACGTGAAAATGACGTAGTCATGCCTCTGATGTAGTGGGTCAACGTTGGCCGCTCCAACTCCGCCGCATTGACTGCGCTGACGATTGCGCCTCGCGTCGCACGCTAGAGTTGGCAGATTTCGGCGAATTGGCTCGTTTGAAAGTTTGCTGGCCAGTTTATTAAATATATAGACGGAATTAGATTGTAATATTTGACATGGGGTCTTCCTACATAATACTGAAGAGGACTGCATAGTTTTCTAAATATCAAAAATGAAGCGGAGTTGCCCTTTAAGGCCGCTCTTTTCTTACGCGGGAGCGCTCCGCGTGCACTCGCGCATATTGGGCTCCGAGGGACAATCTGCCTGCCTTTTCCTTATTTCGTTCCTTTTTTTTTTTTTTTGCCTTTAACGTACGGGTCGTTCTTACTCTATAACTTGATTACTCGGGATTGTTAGAGAGGAGGTCTAGTTAAACTAAGAAAAAGAGAAGACAAAAAAAAAAAAAAAAAAAAAAAACAGGAAGAAAAGAAAAGAAATGAAGATATGGAGTCGTGCTCGTTGGTTGTTATCTAGGCTCAATTTGCTTAACTTGTTCACTCCCCCGTGTTCTCCTGCACTTACTCTTTCTTTTCCATCAGCGTCTTCTTTCCTTCCTTTCTTCAGCGAGTCTTCCGTGAATTATAACGAGACCCGAGCTAGTTGATAAGTATGTACCGTAGTGAAAAACGGCGATAAAAAAAAGACGGAGGGAAGGGGGGAGGGGGAGGAGGGGGAGGAGGGGTGGGGAGGGAGCGCACCTGGTGTATCTTGGATTTTTTTTCTTCCTTGTTCTGGTTTTCCTCAGCGTTGTTTTTTTGTTTTTTTTCGAATTGTTTCTAGAAGTTTGTTTACTCCATCCCAGTTAAGTTAATTTGCGAAGTAGCTTAAAAGGCGGCTTACTGTTCGGAACGCTTGGCACGATGTGTTTAAGCTGTTGGGATTCTTACCCGCGAATTCTCGTGATGAGGGATACGTGTGCGGGCCAAGTTTTATTTCTCCAGACCGGGAATCTGTCAGTAACGGCTATGATCCCGATTTTGTTCCCATTTTTAAGGTGCATCGATCTGCACGAATTCGTCGTGACTTTGCAGGCTTTCGCTGTACCCGATCGCACTTTGCTCCACAAACTTGCCACTGTCAGCTGCCGTCGTAGTTTACCAATGCGTTTGGCGCGCGATATCCAGATGGGTTTCTGTACCCTTTATTTCGGGCGCTGGCACCTAAGCCTAGAAACGTTCCGGCTCCTTTTTTTAAAAAAATGTGTGCTCAAAATTGCCTCGCACGCTTTACATGCCAATGTAACCATCTCTCGCCGCAGAACCGTTTTCATGGCACGCTAGGCTGTTACGTTTTGTCAACAATAGTTAATGTTTTTTTTTTTTTTTTTTTTTTTTTTTTTTTTTACGAGAGATGGAGGTAATTTACGGGCGTCAAGAAAGCCATTTTGTTGACAGCTAAACGCTTTTGTCGTATGCAATTGTAAATTGAATGTCCGCCTTGTGGAGCAACTGGCTATATAAACTCTCGTGGACGTTTTTGAACGCCGTGGCCAACTAGGGACACACGTAAAACATGGCAGTCATGGACGGCGTTCACGCTTGTCGTGTTTTGTCTTTGTCACTTGTTTGCACTCGCTTGTAGAAAACCACGGTGTAAGATGATACTCTTCAGGTGAGGACAGCGCGCTCCTCGCGACGTGCCGATAAAGTTCGCTTTTCACTCTCTCTCTTTCTCTCTCTCACTATGGTTTCAAGCGGCCCCGGCAGATGACTCGCCGACCCGTGGGCCGGCGGGCCTAGTCTCCTGCGCTTTTCAAGGGGAAACGCGTTTTTTTAAAAAGTCGTATTGCGCATGCGCTGCGTTCCTTATAACCCGGCACTTGTAGTATGTGTGTTGCTTAGACATAGATTCGTCGTTTGTCTTAGTTTCGTGGCTCAACGGCAGCGAGGGCAGTTTTACGAAGACACTAAAACAGAGGCATTTGGCGCGGTATTCAAACGGGCTAAGCGGGTATGTGTCGGCGGCGCTTCCCTGGAATTTCGTCCCTTTCTAGGTCTCAGGCTCGTGAGTATCAGACACTAAACACCTAATATTGGGATTCATATTTTCTTGGCAAAACGTCGCGGGGACAACATCTCTACAGCAAAGCAACGCAAGCTCCGCGAAGTATCGTCCTTTCACAATCATGTCGTTGGTGAAATGCTCGATGCAAACAAAATCTTTAGGGCCAAGCGGACGGTGCTTGCGAGTAGTTGCTTGAGCCCACGCTTCCAGACGTGTGGGGTCGGATGGGGCCTTGAAGAGACTGGCCTTTTCTTTGGAACTAGGGTGACCTGAGTTGCAGTTCTGGACGAAGCATCTCCGGCCCATTGTCACCGCTTTGAAGCCGCGTCAAACGCGTGGTCCAACGCCGCACACGGCTTCTTCAATCTTTATTCCATGTTGCGTACGGCGACTGGAGTTCCAAATGTCTCCGTCGCAATTCGAAACTAAGCAAAAATGTGCAAAGCGACTCTTAATAGACCGACCTCACCAAGCGTTTCGGCGCATGCGTGACGCCGCCATAAATTTAGTTCGCAGGAGGCAGGCAGCAGTGCACAAGACGGCTCGTGCCGCCTCGTGCTCCACACGCAGCTGTCCACACGTGCAGAGCTCCAGCGAGGTTGTCGCACGTGCAGAAAGACTAAAGCTCCCTCGATGCATTGCGGCAGTGGTAACGTTGTCGAACTGGCTGGTGAGATCGGTATATTGTTATGTGGATATTTGTGGGGCAGACGCTGAGCAGGCGAAATTGCGGCACCGGGGTGTCATGGCAACGAGATAATTGTTTCGCTCTCACACACTTTCGCCGTTTGGCCGCTGGCGACACTCAGCCGCGGGCACGGTGGCCGCGGAATGATGCAGCCTTTCGGATGCCCGTCGAAGGAACGCTATCTGATTCCTCGCGCCGCGCGTTTAGCCCCGCCGTGTCCTCACCTAAAGAGTATCTTACACCGTGTAGAAAATTCTGCAAAAAGTTACACACGAACACGCTCTCTTGCCTCCGCTTGCCGGCCGAGCTCTTTCGCGCACGGCTGCGCGTGCTCCTTGATGCCGGCTCTAAAAACGTTGCGCCAGAAACCTTTACGCGTCCTGAACATTTTTTGATAGGGACACCGAAGACAATTTTCGAGGCGTTTTTTTTTTGTAATTATCCCGTTCAGCAATGGCAAGAAGAATCAGAAAGCTAAGGAAGTATATTTTTTCTTCCGAACTTTTCAGTAGGTGTGTTTTTGTTTGCATTATTTTCTTCGTAATTCGTCGAGCGGTTCTAAAGTGCGACTGCGCTTTAACGACACGAGCATATCCTGTGGAGCAGCCTTTAATCTCCTTTCTCGATGCTAAAAAAAAAAAAAAAAAAGTGCGCATATGTTTGGGTTGGGCTTCCCCGCAAGCTCACTCTATGTGCGGTGCAGCATCCGAGGGGAGCTGCCGCGCCGCCCAATCCCTTCGACCCCAGGGACTGCCCAAGAGGCGGACTCGAGCTCGTAGCTTCCGCTGTGTCATCGCTCGCGCGGATGTCCCAGCCTCGTGATCTGTCGGCTCGCGCTCGTAGATCCAGCGGGAGTAGCCTAGCGCTCAGAGGCGGTCCTTTTGTTGCTTCGGGAGCATTCCTCCATGGCCGTGTTACAGGAAAGGGGACGTTCCTATAGGGGGTATTCACTGGACGCCATATTTGTGGGCGATGTTTAGAGCGCATGCTCAGAACGAGCTCACATTAATAGCCTGCTAGGACCGGCAATCTTGATGGTGCGGAATGCGCGTTGCAAAAGAACTGCGGAAGCTCGCCGTCAGCACGCGCTCAGCAGCCGCGCACACAGATATGGGCGCCAGTGAATACTCCCTATACACGATTGCAAGCAGGGCGACTGGCCGCCGCCATGTCTCTGCTCGTGCGGTAAAGCCCGTGCAATTACAAGCTTGTCGAAGCTATGTTCACGCGCATGCTGTACGAGCGTGCGCGCATGGGGCACCAGTGGGGCACCATGCTTGCAATAAACCGATCTCACCAGCCAGTTTGACTACGCCACCGCTGCCGCAATGCATCGAGGGAGCTTTAGTCTTTCTGCACGTGCGACAACCTCGCTGGAGCTCTGCGCGTGTGGAGCATGAGGCGGCACGAGCCGTCTTGTACATTGCTGCCTGCCTCCTGCGAACTAAAGTTATGGCGGCGTCGCGCATGCGCCGAACGCTTGGTGAGATCGGTCTATTGTCTATACTCGAAAGTAAACAGCGCGTGCCAAAAATACATACAAGGACAAGAGAGAATATGCGAACGACACAAGCGCTGAACTCACAACTCAACATTTACTAAAAAAAAAAGAAATCAACCCAGGAAGTGCACCACATTATCGCTTCAGCACGTGTCAAGATAAGCAATTTTTGTTTTGTAGAAAAACCGATGTTCGGTTGACACGTGCATCTTGCCTTTTGTTATTGCGTACGCTTCCAATAATTCTCTGGTGGTTTAATATCTGCCCCTCCCGATGATGGTGATGTTGTTGAATTTGGGCTGGCATTTAGAAGCGGCACAATGCAGAGGCAAGTGACCCACCCCTCCGCGGTCGACCGGTGTGACCAGCCATGTTCACGGGCTCTGTCTTTTCTACTCCGTACCACAAGGGGGGCTCTTTGTCTCGGTGCGTGAATGTACCGATGAAAACGGTGTCATTCAGTTTCATAAGGAGAGTGGCGTACGTGTCGATAGTTTTATGGAACTGCTGAAGTGTTATTTGCAGTCCTTGGCTGTATTTTTTCGCGCTGTTTATTTCCGATTACCATTAACCAACTCGCCTACGTCACGACTCTGTTCCGGTACTATAGACCTTTCTACTGTTTACAAACAGGAACCGCTGTTTGCGTCCCAAGCGACCTCCGGTCACTCCGTCTTTGCAAGCTTATCGAGCTTATGTCACCAATGCTAGAAGGCATACACCCTCCACGGACAACAAAGTTGGAGATTCAGCGAGGGCCTTCGGCTGTACGATCTAACGCCTACCCCAACTAACTATATTTTCGAGATCACCCTCCTTTACCCATTGCCGTATGCTATTTGTATCGCGAAATTTAGAATAGTCTGTGTGAAATCGGCGGGTGTACATATGATGCCAAAACCAACATTCAAATATACCCGCGCTTTCAGTGCCACGACGTCAGTGGTGGGCAGGCTTGCAGGTCGAGCGGACACTCTAAAAATGCACTATGCCGAGCATTTGTTTCGCGCTGCGGCGCGGGGGGGGGGGGGGGGGGGGAACTGGAGCGAGTTTCCAAAAGCATTCATTTGACACAATGAAACTGCTTGTAATCGGTTGGGAAAAAAATCTGCAGTCCAAAGAGTGAACCCCTGCCTTCCGCTGACGTCGCTTTTTAATGCGTAAGCATTAACTGTCTCATGGAGCGAGCTGACGTCGTCAGTTTGAAGCGCGAAAACGGCACCTAGTTTCCGCGATCCCAATAGGAGCGAAGTAAAGCTGATGGATCTCGCCTTCGGTTCCTTTGGCTGGCGCGCGTCGACAGGGCTCCCATTGGCTGCTGCGCTCGTCAGTTTCTACGACCGCTCACCCCATGGCGCTGCGTGTCCATCAGCGCGCCGTTAACATGGAGCGTCCAAGGTCAGCGTGCCCAGGGGAGCACGCGCGCTGACCGGACGACGAAAAGAAAGCAGCAGACGAAAAAGGGAGCGGACGAGCGGCTTGATGCTTTCGCATTCACAACTCGTAAGAAGTGCTTAGGTGTACCTCGAGCTTTTCATTGTGGCCGGTAGATTTAAAAAAAAATATACAAAAAAAAAACAAAAAAACACGGTGATGATCAAAATTGTAAATTCAAAAACTTAGCGCGAAAAAAAATATTTTGGCCCATTATTAGGGTTACTTTTTCAGCGATGTCTGTTGGTGTGTTTAGCAAATTTTCAGGCAAATCGGGGGCTTTGAAGATAACGTCGGAGCTTGCCTTTAAATGTTTCATTGACGTGTCAAGCAGCGATGTTAAGGTTGGCTTTGTTCATTCTTTTTATGAACCGGAACTTCTCTGGGACCTCAAAGACTGGAGCACCGGTTGGTGGCGTTTGAAAAATAAGAGGGGCTATAGCTTCGGCAAACTGTATCCGAGTTAGCCTTAAAATAGAAGAACTCGGTTTTATATTTTTTTTTTATTTTTTAAAAATGCGATATGATTTTTAAGGTTACCAAACCGTGAGATTGCGTGCTTCCGCCCGTCGTGGCTCGTTTGCTAAATGCCCCCGGGGAAACCTGTATCGGTGTGTAGTTTTCGCATCAACTCTGTACACCAGTTCAGGTTTACCAGCTAATTGTAGCAGGGAAATTGAACTGGTGTATGTAACGAACGAGGTGTAACGCCGTCGCATGAAATCTCCTTTGGCAGCAGCAAGTCGTATAGTCTTTCCTCTCGAAAATGCCGTCTCTACTTATTCGACATACGGGCTTTCACAAAGTTCGCTCTCACGAATGTTTTTTTTTTTTTCTACATAATCGCCACCCAAAGTCACGCACTTTTGCCAGCAATGAACAACCTGCCAGAGGCCATTGTTATAGAACTCGTTTTGGGTGTTAAGGAATCGCTCCACTTTAGCAATCACTTGGTCGTCATCCTTGAGATACTTTCCACGCATTGGAGTCTTCGTGCGAGTGCAGACGTTGTCACCAGGTGCGAAGTCGAATGATTATGAGGGATGATCGCAACGTTTTGTAACGTAAAGAGATCGCGTGTGACAACGTCGGCTGCGCCGATTTAGCCGGGGCATTGTCATGAAGCAGACGTACGCCTTTCGTGAGCTTCCCTCTGCGCTTTGCCTCGAAAACTTCTCGAATCTGTCAGAAGCTCACGAAAACAGTTTTCTGTGATCGTTTGACCTTCGTGAGCATAATCTGTTAAGAGAACACCACGGCAGTCCCAAAACAGCGCCCAGCCTGACCTTTCCTGACGACGACACAGTCCTGACCTTCTTTGGCGCTGGTGAGTTCATACGCGACCACCGTTTGCTTTCTAAATTTGTCTCTGGATCATAGTGGTGAACCCAAACACTCGTGCATAGTGACGAGGCGGTCGAAAGAGTTATCAAGGTCGCTTTCGCACTGCTGCAGCATTTCCGCGGCTGCTTCCTTCCGGAGGTCTTTTTGTATGCGGGTCAGCAGCCGTGGAATCCAGCCCGCGGAAAGCTTCGTCATATTCAGGCTGTTGCGAAGAACGTTGTGCATTGATCCTGTGCCGAAACTAGAGGGACGTGCGCTCATGTTGATTCCCGTTTTGTTCCTCCTTTCTTTGACAGAATTTCGGTGCCCATACTAGGAACGTTATGAACGCCGAGTGGTCTGTTCGAGACGCTCCTCTGACGCGGAACTATCGCTTAAGTCAAGATAACCGCTGTGGCGGGAATCGACCACGTTGTTAAAGACCATTGCAGTCATCGCCTTCCGCACCCCGCCATCTTTGTCCACTGCGGGATATCAGACGACCGCATGCGTCCACAGCCAAGTGAGTCAGCATTTTCGCCCCGGTGATAAGCGCTGGAAGGGTGTGTGTGTACTGCGAGTTCCCCATGGAAAACCCGCGTGGCGGCGTCGCCTGGAAGGGGAGGAGCCAGGAGCGGGGAAGACGGTTCCAGGCTCCGAGTCCCGGCCACGGAGAGAAGTGGCTCCAGTCTGCCGTCCATTAAAGCCCGTGGCGAGGCGCGGCACGGTGCCCGGCCATCTATCACCGCCGTCGGATTATATTGCCTGGCGGGCGACGGTGGCACGCGTTGCCCCAAAGGGCCTTGTTTCCTTCTCGGTCGGAGTCCGAGCCCCGCTCTTCCGGTCTCCGTTCATCCGGCTCCCCGTTATTAATTTCGCGGCGACGTAACAACGGAGCCCTGCTTCCTTCCGCGCGGGTGCGCTGGGCTTCTTTGTAGTGTTCCCTTTCGCCGCCGGATGGCGCTGTATACGGTGTTTCCGCTCCTGCTCGGGCCGAGGCTGCCGCATCAATCCGTCTTGGAGGCGTAATTAGCGGAGGTTAATTTTTACCGGCTACAATTTGGCCGCCGTCTCGTATATGGGACGCCGGCGTCAGCGGCGTCTGCGTGACGCGCGCCGACTTTAATTGACGCTTCGCGGCGCCTGAAAGCTCGTAGCTCATCCTCACGAGGGTGTTGGGTGATTGTCTGCGGTTTGTGTTCTTTTTGCTCCTTTGTATGTGCGTGTGTGTCTGTGTGTGTGTGTGTTTGTGTGTGTTGGTATGGGGGGGGGGGATAACTTCGAAAATGTCGGTGGGCCATGGCTGGTGTGGGACGTCGCTATCGTCGGCTGTGCGTGGTCTGATAACGGACCCCGTGGGACGCCGTCACGCTTTCTCGCGGCTGTTTTTATGGGTGTTCAGAAACCGCACTTCTTGGGTTTCGCGGTATTTTTTTTTTTGTGTCTGTGGTGTTTTATCCGTGAACACTTCCGTATCTTTCCTAAATAAGCGTATTTTGTTTTGCTTTTTTTTCTCCACATAGACATTGTCTCGGACGGAAGGACGAAAAACGGATGAGTTGTGTCTGACGATGCCAGATTTATCATTTGCTTTACTCGGAAGACAAGTCGCTGGTACGTCGAGGCAAAAGAGACGAAAACGCCGAAGGAAGGGAATTTTCTAATGCAGTTATTATGACGCCAGCGGAAACAAATTAGGGGCATACGTTTAGACCCCAATGAACCAAGCGCGGGAGTATCTTTGCAACAAAACACAATGAAAACGAAAGGGTGACATTTGCACTTCTGTGGGTATAATAAAAGGCACCTTTTGACCCGGTACGGTTGAATGGAGTAATCCTGCTGTTACCGTTTGAAGTTTGTCTTTGTGAGGATAAAGCGACGTAACATTAAAGTACTCCTGATTTTGCCGACCGCAAACGTCTTTAATTTTTTTTTATAGCCTCGAAGGAGGTACCGTTCCACATCCAGGCATCACCGGTTTTAATGCAGAGGAGTTTGACGGAACGGCGCGAAAATCCGTCACGATGTTTGTGGCACGGATTTCGGAAACTTTGTACAAAAGGTCAGGTAACCGAAAGCACGCAGCGATGCATCGAGAAGAGGAAACGATATTCCGAACCTTATCCAACGGGAATCGACATACAGGTCCCTAAACATTTAAAGGGCCGGTTCACACGTTCATTTCAAGGCTGAAATAACGCTACCGTTATCAACGCTGATTGGGCGTTGCGTTGTTTGTGTAAGCGAGAAAACATTGGGGTGACAGGCATCAGATCATCGATACAATGCTGATATACCGCGCCGAGTCGGCGCTTTTTCTATGACGCGGAGAATTAGCGCTGTGACGCGTGTGTGAACAGGCCTCGAGACCGACGCTCTGCCACTGTGCCGAAGTTGTTTGCTGAGCCAAGGGCGGGAAGCGTGCCATGTGAAAATATCACGTGATTTGGCGTCAGAAACGATTCCCAAGAGCTGGTGCAAGTGGGGAAGGAAGGGAACCCGACCTATTCTCTGTATACCGACTTTATCCGTGTAGGATCAAAATAAGCCCATCGGAGCATTTTATCGCCGTATCGACAGCACGTCCTTTTGTCAGGGAGTTTCGTCCAGTATCGGCTCTATCAGCAGAATATTCAGTTCCGTAAATAAACGGCCTATATTTATTTAAATTTAATCTTCCGTTCACTGGGAGGTAGAAGGCGGTGATCCCTCGCATAATGCTATCTATACGGCGGCGTGTTTCGAAAGCCCGCGGCACGCGGCTCTTTTTTTCCTATTGGCGGCGTTATTTATTCTTCGGCCCGACGTTGCGCTGCACGCAGCCCGCCAGTCTATGCCGTTATCGCGGAAGAACACGCTGCACACCGCCTGCAACAAACTTTCTTTCCTTGTTTTTTTTTTTTGTCAATCGCTGGTTTATGTTGTTGACGTACTTAGCGTTGGCTCCCTTTACCGCTATTTTGCACGGAAGCACCGACTACTTTTTTTAGGATATATTTTTGTATAAACTACGTGGCGTTTTCTGTTGACCTTCTCTTGCTGCGACGTCCTGTATAGGTGTACCCCGTTTCACCTGACGATGGACCGCATGGGACTCTACGATACCACCGAAGCCAATGCAATGCCATCACACTGCTCACTGGAGGACTCGTAGCGTCCGTTGTGGTCCATTGTGACGTGAAACGCAGTACAGACGCCGGTGCGTCTTTGCGGCTTTGAGGCGCGTGGGTCGTCGCTGCGGGATACTCTGCGACCCTCTCGCGTTTTAGCCGTTTTTGTTCTTCTATCGTTTGTTTTGTTGTCTGGTTTCGTTTCGTCGACTTAGCGCGCTTGCGCTCGTGTTGGCCGCTTTGTCGGATGTACGCGCGGCGGCCTCTTCTTTCACGGAACGGTGCGTGTTCGTGATTCAAGAGCGCTTCCCTTTATTCGGGGAACGGCTTCCATCGACACGTCGTGGCCACCGCGTCGCTCTTGTGTCGCCTTCTTTCTTGGCTTAGGGCCCGCGGCTTCTGCGTCTCGAATTTTTCGGTGTTAAAGACCGCGGTGGTTGCACGGAACGCTGATTTGGCACTGCACCGTAGACAAACCTGTTTTGCGTCTGCGATTTTGCGGTGGGGGTCCGCCGAACAAGGCGATCGCAGGTGGTGCTAAAACAGCAGGCTACGCTTAAGCTCTGAGCACACGGTCACTCTCGGTAAAGTACATGTGCCGCCGTGTGGAGCAACACGCAGGAACTGGTCAACGGTTGCCCACACCTGGTGTAATTAGCATTGCACGTGCGCGGAAATAAGATGGGCGTGAATTCCGCACATGCGAGGCGCCGACATCAGCGCCACCGCAACCGCGTGGTGTCATCGCCTCGTGTTGGTCTGCACCCTGCTTGAATTGTTTCAACCCGTTCAAACGACGAGATAATGGAGACTTAGCGAACTGTTACCGTGTTCCGCGTACCGCACTACCGGAGCCTTTGAAGCATGCTTTTAAGCGCGCTGTCGGGTGGTACCGCGGCCGCGGGGCGCGCGTTCACGCTTCAAAGGCTCCGGTAGTGCGGTACGCAGAACACGGTAACGGTTTGGTAAAAGTTCCCGAAAGGGACTTTTAGCAAACCTTTACCGTGTTCCGCGCTTAATGTCCCCAATAGGGACTTTTAGCACGCCAGGGTGATACCGTGACCGTGGGGCGCGCGCTTAAAATCATGCTGCAAGGGCTCCGGTGGTGCGGTACGCGGAGCACGGTAATGGTGTGCCAAAAGTCCCCAATAGAGACGTTTAAAAGCAAGCCGTTACCGTGTATCGCGCTTAAAGGAGCTGTGCAACGATTTTAACGTTGAAAGAATGGGCATCTTCTGCTTTTGATATTGTTCACCTTGTGACAAATGACAGAAAACACACCTTGCATCGAAATGTTGCGATTTCGCCGCGTAATCGCGAGGTAAAAATTAGAATATCCCCCGACCTGCAGCCGCGAGCGGCCGTCATGGGAAACACGCGGCGTGACGTCACTTGGGTACTTGTAAAAAAGATAGCAAGTTCGGCAAATACCTGCTCGATAAACGGTATTTTTTCCATAAATATTGGCGTCCCAACAACATAAATGCTTCAAAAACGTAGTATCATTGACAAAAATGTTTATTATCCATACAGTGTTTTAGTGGCGCCATCTACCCGAGGTGAACAAAACCGTCAGCTCGAGCAGCGTCAGCGGCTAGCACGAGGAGCCGAACGAGCGCGTTGGTTTGGTTTTCCGCCGTGTCGATCTCGACTTCGAACGCCGCCGCTCGGCAATGCCGACCGGGTGCTCTGTTCTCCTGTGTCCTAACCGGACTCCACAAAGCCCTCTTGACCGTGCTAAAAAGCTCCTGTTCCATCGTTTACCGCGCGAAGAACATCTCAGGGGTCCGGTGTTCCCGCGTACGGAACGAGCCCCAGGGACTCGTTCCGTACGCACGGCAAGACTCTCGGCAAGACGTAATTGAAGATTTCTTTTAGGCATGAAAAGTGGACGGTACATACCGTGGCGACTGAGTCGAAGCGCGAAGACGATAGAAAAGAGAAAAGCTCGAATGTAATTTTGGAAAACTCACGGGTATGCCATGCGAGCTTGTACAAGCACAAGCCGTGACCGGTTTTAACGCAGCGTATGTTACAGGGCTGCTGACCCTGGGATGAGCCTAAAGCCGGGTCTCTGCAGTCCGTTTTGGGCCGTACGATTAATCTGACAGGAGCATTGTATACGAGGAAGAAACACGCTAGTGTGTGCGGACTGCTTCTTGTACGATGGATGAGCTGTGTTACCGGGGCTTAACGTTTGGAAAGACCACGTGCACGAAAAACCGCCACACGCGTCCGTTCAATCTTGCGCTTGAAACATCGGCCGCCAAATTTAGCGGTCGACTCCTGAGCTCAGAAAAACTAATCCAGCGCAGATGAGACCACTTTTCACATTCTCGGTCTCTCACCGCTGCCCGTAGTGCTAAGGTGAAATTCGGTTTTATTTTCGAAGCGACCTCGACAATAGATTTTGGATGTAGGGATTTTCATGGTGGGGGGGGGGGGGGGGGGGGTAAATAGATCCCCGCCTCGAAGGTGCCTGTTACGGCGCGACGTGAGTCGATCTTCGAGGGAAGGAGAGCCGCTAAACAGGCTTGTGGTGAATTCCACTCGTAGATCCGGAGCGCTTTCCAAAATCCGCGAGGGAGGCAAAATTCCGCTCCGTGGGACCTGCTCCGAATCGACGAGGGGAAGATAAACTCGCCTTTTTGGAGCGACCTCCCCCACACCCCTCCCCATCGCTTTCCCCTCCGCCGTTCAAAATGGCCGCTGCTCGAACTTGACCAGGCGCTGACTTGACAAGCCCACCAACGCCTGAGCCGACTGATCTTTCCGACGCAGAAATAACACGCGCGCGACACAGGCCGGGCGAAATTATACGTACCACGGCGCTCATGTCGCAAATAACGAAGACGTCCGCGTTCGGCACCGTCACATACCTTTCGGCCGCGTCGAAGCGGCGGGGCACGGACAGCGATTGCCAGCGGTGGAGTTCAGATTTCTGGTACGACTTTAATAAACACAGAGGTAACAAACCATCACTTGCACGGTCGTTGCCTAATCTCTTCTTGCTTTATTGCACGGGAAAACGCCGGCGGAGTGCCGTGTAAAAAGGTAAACAATCATTGGCTGCGGAATGAACAGGCCTAACCTTGCGTCTGCCTCCGGCTTTCCTGTCGTTCTTCCTCTCACGATCACAGATGTCAGCACTTACGATTTACCACGCTCCACAGTCCCGGCTTTGTATCCCTGATCTACGCGAGGTAGAAGCGTTCGAGCCGTCACAATCCCACGTAAACAACCGATGCACCCGAACAGATCCAACTCGACGACCCGTCCGGCCCGCCGACCTCGCCAACCTCGCCGCGCATGCGCAAAGGAAATCACGTGGGCTGCTCTGTCAATTTCCGGAGAGATCTGTGAAATCCCGCAGAGCAAGTTCGGCGGAGTTTGAGGCGCTCCGTGGAGCGGGCGTTGCCAGAGATCTACGAGGGGAAGATGACCAGCTCGAGCCAAATCTGCGAGCGGAATATGCGCGCTCCAAATGGAGCGCTTTTGGAGCGCTCGAGATCTGCGAGCGGAATTCACCATTGGTGTAACGGCACCCTAGCTACCCTGGGGCTCTACATTATTGTTGCCAGTCGTCCGAGGCTTTATCTGACAGGAAACGATTTTCGGTCCCCCGGAAATGTTCAAGTAGTCCGCGGTAGAACAAAACCATGTCGCTGGAGCTCGTGACGTATACCTTATCTCGAGCTCTGAACAAGTCGCCTTTTCGAATAGTTACAATAGTCGGGCAAGGGAGGGCCGATACTGTAAGCTCTCCTAATGAACTTCGTTTTAAGGGAGTCATGAGACGATTTTTATATTTTCGCTAAATACTACTTAGAATCACTCCATAACTTTATGTACCAAGTAAACTTGCCTTAGTTTGCGTGCATATAGGCAATTAATGTCGCCAAACAAAATCGAGAAATATGAGCATCGTTTATCCCCTCAATTCGGAGCCAGAACAAGCAACCACGCGGCCTGGTGGCAAAGCAGAAAACGCGCGCTGAGCTCCAGGCGTTGTTAGAGTTCGGCTATCCTCATCACCGCAGCGGTTGGACGCGAGACATCACCGGAGTGTCCGCCGAGGCATTGATTGTTACGATCCGAAGTCGACTGCTCACGCAGTTCTCGTGTCCAATCCGCGAGCCGCGGTCGACTCTCGTCAGGCGGCTGGTTTCGATCCCCCAATTACGTCATCAAACTTTGCGAAGGCAAGACTGAAAGAAATAGTTTCCCTTTACCCTCGCAATTTCACAGCGAGTCAGCGACAAAGACGATTCTGAATCAGTGGCGGTACGGGCGGGTATGCTTGGGCTAGATTAGGACCAGTACGCTAGGACCAGTACGCCTCTGCAAAAGTCATGAAGATTCCAACCCGATATCGTTTCATGACCCTTTTAAGGTCAGGCGTAGCCAACGAAAAGGCGTTGTTTAAGGCATTACCTCGTAGAGTGGGCTGCGCCTGGATTTCTCAAAATAAGGTAGCAGGAGTGTTCAACGGGGCACCACAAGCCCCAAAACACCACTCCTAAAGCGATATCTCGAACGGATGGCCGTTTTGGAGCGCTCCAAATGGAGCGCTCCAGAAGCGCTCCATTTGGAGCGCGCATATTTCGCTCGCAGATTTGGCTCGAGCTGGTCATCTTCCCCTCGTAGATCTCTGGCAACGCCCGCTCCACGGAGCGCCTCAAACTCCGCCGAACTTGCTCTGCGGGATTTCACAGATCTCTCCGGAAATTGACAGAGCAGCCCACGTGATTTCCTTTGCGCATGCGCGGCGAGGTTGGCGAGGTCGGCGGGCCGGACGGGTCGTCGAGTTGGATCTGTTCGGGTGCATCGGTTGTTTACGTGGGATTGTGACGGCTCGAACGCTTCTACCTCGCGTAGATCAGGGATACAAAGCCGGGACTGTGGAGCGTGGTAAATCGTAAGTGCTGACATCTGTGATCGTGAGAGGAAGAACGACAGGAAAGCCGGAGGCAGACGCAAGGTTAGGCCTGTTCATTCCGCAGCCAATGATTGTTTACCTTTTTACACGGCACTCCGCCGGCGTTTTCCCGTGCAATAAAGCAAGAAGAGATTAGGCAACGACCGTGCAAGTGATGGTTTGTTACCTCTGTGTTTATTAAAGTCGTACCAGAAATCTGAACTCCACCGCTGGCAATCGCTGTCCGTGCCCCGCCGCTTCGACGCGGCCGAAAGGTATGTGACGGTGCCGAACGCGGACGTCTTCGTTATTTGCGACATGAGCGCCGTGGTACGTATAATTTCGCCCGGCCTGTGTCGCGCGCGTGTTATTTCTGCGTCGGAAAGATCAGTCGGCTCAGGCGTTGGTGGGCTTGTCAAGTCAGCGCCTGGTCAAGTTCGAGCAGCGGCCATTTTGAACGGCGGAGGGGAAAGCGATGGGGAGGGGTGTGGGGGAGGTCGCTCCAAAAAGGCGAGTTTATCTTCCCCTCGTCGATTCGGAGCAGGTCCCACGGAGCGGAATTTTGCCTCCCTCGCGGATTTTGGAAAGCGCTCCGGATCTACGAGTGGAATTCACCATGAAGTGAGAATAGCGACGTCGCTTTTCCTGCAGAAGAGTTGAGGAGGAGGGGAAACGGCCTTGTTTCCCTCCCTCTTCGCGTCCTCGCGGAGTGAAAGCGAGAAGAGGAGGAAACCAGGAATCGCGACGTCACGGGCCTTTTCGGCCTCGTTCAAGCGCGTTCTTCTTTCGCAAAAATACGACCATCCGTTGGGGATATCGCTTCACGAGTGATGCTCTCGGGTTTGTATACCGTCCCGCCTAGCGCTTCGGCGCTGTTTTCTGAAATCAAAATTTCGGTTCAGCATCCCTTTAAGCTGTAACGAAGTATAGAGGGGAGTAACCGATTATCAATCAACATACAAAAAAAAAAAAAAAGAAGCTTTTTATTTTTTATTTGGGTCGTCGGTTTATCGAGTCTCGAGTCCATGAATGGTGGTTCCGGAGGCGCACACTTGCCCTCCGAACCACCATTCCGAACCACCTCCGAACCTTGCGCGAGTGCGGGGTAAGTGGGTCCTTTATCACCGCTTCAGACGGTCATTACGGCCAGTGGGGGACTTTGATCGATCTGGATTGCCCGCGCGTGTGCGCGCCTATTTCTTCCGCGGGGGAGGAGAGGGGAGAGGAGAGGCAAGGCGCGCGAACATGGCGGGTGAACCTTCTCAGAGCTCCTACAAAGTTGCGACACGTATGTGAGCAAGTTTGTTTCTTGAACGCTTTTCTTAGGTCCGCAGAGGGAGACCCCTGTGGGTGTGTTTTTGGCGACTAGAGTTCGTAGCCTAGGACTCTGCTTGCTTGCTGTTTTCTTTTTCTTCTTTTGCTTCGGTTGTAGGTTTTTATGCTTGCTTCGGTGCGAGCCGTTGACCCTTGGCGCCCCAAAGTAGAGCCCGTGGTCGGGGAACGTATTAATTGTTATATTGAAGTAATTTTAGTCGTTTTTGCGGAACGAGTGACGAGGCGAATGAGATTTTTTTTTGTGCGGGGAATTTATGAATAGAATGCATTTGTGAAGAGCGTTAAGTTAATGCGTATTAATTGTTTGCTTTTTTTTTGTTGAAAACTTGTTTTAAGTTGTTATTTATCTTGTTCCTTAAGCACGTTTATTCCACCCGTCTATAGTTAGCCTACCAGAGGGATAGAGATATTATCTTCGCGTTTTTCTTTATTTCTGGCTTTAGTCTTTTGGTGCCTCTGTTTGGTTGCTAGTTTGGCCTTTTCACAAAATCTGTTTTCACATCGGGTAAGGGAAGATAGTAGAAACAGTAACATAATTCCACAGTCCACGCATCTGTATAGTCTCGTCGACGTCTTAATGCTCCGGGAGTTCGCTCGATGCAGGGGCGCCGTCGTGACTGTGCTAGCGTAATTTCAAATTCAAGTTCATTCGGATTCATTTATTTCCAATTTTGACACGAAAATGGAGCGCGAGGCCGAAGAAGAAGGCTGATCGAGCAACTTGACATGACCCACGGCACCCCTCTGACGAAGCAGTGGCAGCGACGAAAGAAAAGTCGAAGTTTCGTGAGCCCATACAGATTAAAACGGACTATAGTTGATTGCAAGCTAAGAAAAAACCGGAAATGCCTCTCAGAGGAAACTGTATTCCTACGCCGAGAAACGCCAGCCAATCGTTTTCATGACGTCACGATTCCGTGGACCAATCGCGATCCTTTTGAAAAAAAAAAAGCTCAACATGGCTGCTGACCTTAGCAACGCGACGCTAGTTTCTCGTGACAATTATTCTGCTTTTTTGCACCGTGTTTTACGTGCCCGAGGTTACGCCACGAAATCTTAATGGTATCGGCTTGCGTTTGCAGCAGTTTTTGCGCGACAACGTGAGAATCCAGCGACGCTATCGCCAACGAAAATTTCGAAGCGGGCGCGAGGCTTAGCACTGCTGAGAGGTGAGAAGCTACGCCGGACGTCGTCTGCTTCGTTGGATTTCTGTCGCCTCTGCCCCACGTTGCTACTCAACATAGTACCGGCACCGCTGCTTCAATTCGCTGTGGTTTCCGCGGGTGAGCTGAGATTGCCGTGCACCTCAGTGGGATCCATGACGGAAGACAAAGAGAGCGGGGCGTAGGGTGCCTACATGTCTGTCTGTCTCAGGGTGAAGACATCCATTGTTGCACTGAATGTTCAGCTCGTGACGCTCTCGCGCACTCGTTGCGTGACCTGGGCGCTAAAATGGCATCTATGCATTAGCCTAAGCTACGCGCTCGAGCTGATTGACACCGGATTGCGCGTACTTCAAAATGCATAAAAAAACGATTGGGCGTAAAAATGGCTGAGATGTCACCACTCAAGCAAAAGCGCGCGTTTGTATGAAGGCACTCTGGCGGGGCGCGGTGGTGGTGTCGATGACTTGGGAGGGTGCCGATTTGTCAAAACCCGAAAAGTATAATTATTCTTGTTTTCTATTAATCCAACAAAATAAAGGCACACATTTCGTGCGCAAAGCCCACAAAACTAAGTAAATCACTAAATATTTATTATTTGCAGGAACTATAAGTGCTTTGTTATTTATAATTTTGGCGAGAGAAAGGTTGGTTTCGTTTTCGCCGCTTTCCCTCAATCGAAGGCGCTGGAAGACGGTATGTTAGACAGTATCTTGGACAGAAAAAGAATTGGGAAGACGGTACATTGGACATGACTTTCTTTCTTTACTAAACAGCTATTTCGTTGACAAAAACGTATTCTAACTTATTTAAACGTCCTGAATGAATTAAATAAATATTGTAGTAGTTTAAGACACGTTTACTGGAGGAAGAAAAAGCAACGTTGCTAGCGAACTACTTTCTCGACGGCGGAGGCACTTCAGATGGGCGCAATGCGCTTGTGGGTGGAGCTAAAAGATTGTTCTTAGGTTGCATCCGACTAGTACATACAAAGTGTGCCGTGATGATGTACTAAGAACATCAACACCGAAGCAAACGAACCATACACAAAAATCATTCATTGATTATAAATTTCAGGATAATAAGGGGAGCGAAATATTTACACTGAAATTGTACGAACAAACCAGAACTGACCAGTCACGAATAAGTGCATTTTAGTCGGTAAAAAAAAACAAAACAAAAAAAAAACACGAAAATGTGATTACATTTTAAACTTATTTTGAAAAAGGCAAATCGTCACCTAACTGACCCACAACATATTGGCAACTTTGTCTTCTCTGCTCCAACGAACGTCTCCCATCCTTTGGTCGGGAACGGGGGACCGTGTGACAAATCGCTCGGCTATACGCATAAAAGGCGGACACACGTGTGCCACCTCTGTTTACGGTCTCGGGAACGATGACACTCGGCGACGCTGTGGGCGATGAATTCCACGAAGCTCGTCTTTTGGCTCTTTTGTACGTTCGCCCGCGCGGAGCTAGGCTTTTTGCCGAGGCAGGGACGCGCGAGCGTTCCCAGCGCGTGGGGGTATCCGACGGCGCCTGGGGCGAGCACACCGCGCGTCCCAGAAAATTGCGAGGATTGCGGGCCTAATTGCGGCTCATCCTGCAGCTCATTTTGTGTCGGCCGCCGGAGGATCTGCCAAACTATTTCCTCTCGCTCGCGCGCTTGCGCAGCGAAGCCGCGGGGCCGCCCTTTGCCTTGGCGCGTATTCGGGACTCCGGTCTCGTGTCTACCCTAGATACTGGCCCTTTCCTCGGTTTCGCTTTTCGTGTACGCCGGACCGCGCCAGTCAGTGTTCGCTGCACACTTGGCGTCTTTTACGCGTCTTTTACGCCGGATGGCGTCGCTTCTTCCGGAGTTAATTGAGAACAACGGTTCATCCCCATGCGCGCTCTCAGTGGGAGACGTTTTTTTGACGATGGTGAGAGCGGACGAGGGTGACGCCGCGTACTATCCCTTTCACTTTAGGTACGAGCGTAGCAGAAGCTACAAGAGGGAGCTCTGGGCTTACGGGCGTGCTCGTGTATCCCATGAAATTTGCTACTCGGGCATTTAATGCGAATTGTAGATAAGCGAATGCGTCACCTCGCTGCCTAAAAAAAAAGAAAAAAAAACGTTTTTGGGCGGGTAACCGGTGCTGTCAGCAAGCGCCATCGAATATTCGAGCGAACTCACTGTGCACGATATTCATGTGACTTATTTCGTCAGAAACACAGTTACATCTGGGAAGAGGTTGTCTGTATCCCTCTTCATCGTACCCGCCCCCCCCCCCCCCCCCCCCCCCTCGCAAAAAAGAAAAAAAGTTTTGTTAAAAAAAAACAAAAACAAAAAACCAACAAGACGGAAGAAAAAAAGTTGTTTTGTAGCCGGCTATGGGCTGGAGGGTTCCGACAACTTGCAACCCCCAAAATCAAACGTGGACATCGCGCGTGTGAAGGTGAGACGTGCATGGCCCAGACCTCTCGTGTTCAGTCGCTGAGAAAACGCTGGCCGAACGCTTATTGAGTCGCGATAGGGGAGGGAGTGTTTTCCCAACGCTTGCTCGCCCGCGATGTTCTCGCCGTCCATCCCCCCCCCGCCTTCGCCCCGCGCGCCGTTGAACATTCGCCCAAAGTCGGAGGAGCGGCAGCTGTAATGCGGAGCCTGCCGGGTCTAATGAAATCAAAACAAGGCGGGAGAGGCTGACAAAGCGACCGCGCCATCGCCCGAGACGGCGGCGTGGTCGGAGGCGCCGCGGGCTCCGATTGTTAATGCGCGCGCACGGTTGGGGCCTCCGTCCTTCGTATGCAGTCGCACGGCCGCGCACGCCGGGGCCAGCGGGGAACCATTAGTTAGACCTGTCCACAGTGTTGTCATTGCTCGGAAAGTCGTTTGTTGGTTGTTTAGTTTTTTTTCTAAGTGTTTATTTAGTTTTAGTTAGGGGGGATGTCGTCGAAGGGCCGTCCGCGTACTGGCGCCAGTCTGTATAATTAAGTCCACTTCGATTCCATTTCGGGTTATTCGTTGTACGTTCGGGCGGCGAGCGGACCCTTTTCTAGTGGCGCGGGGCGATGACGGAGAGAACGTTTAGGCTCTAAGCACTCTTCGTCGCCTTTTTTTTTTTTTATTAGAAGAGACAGTTTTAGGCGTTGTTCCAACACTGGGCGGAGTTGTTCTTAGCAGAACAGGTTGTGAGATCGAAAAGTGTGTATACGTTTTGACGACCTAGGATGTAGCTCAAAAAGCGCATGCAAACATCTTCAATCGCCAGATAAAATAAACAATTACCGAAGTTAATGCAAGGATGCAGGCGAACTGGTTAAGAACTGACATGTTTAACCCTGAAGGTGGGGAAACAAGGACAGGACAACGCGGATCTCTAGAAAAAGAGGAGATTCGTGTTGTCCAGTCTTTCTGTTTCCCCGCTCTCCAGGGTTAAAAAAAATGTCAACAATTACTAACGTTACACGAGCAACCCAACATTTTTTTTTTTTTTTTACTCGAGGTGGGAACGAGTATAGTTGAGTGGTGCAACTTCTAAACAAATTTTGTTTGTTCTTATTTCATGTGCAATTAAAAGAGTTTACTTCTCACTTATATTTTTGTAATTGACCTCGGGTATGGTTATTACTGCCACGGCGTATTCAGTTAGCGCATCGTAAAGCGAGCGAGCAACCAATAAAGCGAACTAACGAACGAAACACTCAACACCGTCGTTGGTGAAACACACAGTAGTTCCACATTTCACCGCAGTATATACCCCTAACCAGTGTTGGGTAAAGTACATCTTCAAGGTACTTCAAGTAAAGTACAAAGTAAATGAGACGTGATGTACTTCAAGTAAAGTAGTAAGTACACTGGGTGCAATGTACTTGAAGTAAAGTACTATAAATACAATGTACTTTCAAAGTAAAGTACAAGTATTTTAACACAATCTTTCATGATGCCCTTTCATTCCCCTATACATTGATTTTTTTTAACTGGTGTGCATTGCCCAGTGGTAATCAGGGGTGCATGATTTATTTTCAAGAACAGCGGCGAATATTTGATAAAGTCAAGTGGCCACAGAGTAGTTATTTTCAGGAATGGAGCCAAATTCAGAAGTCCCTCTTCTGAATTTGGCACCGCTTGCACTGGATCGTTGCACCCAAGCGCGTTAAATGTACTAGGAGAGAGCACGACGTCAGTCCCGTAGCATCCGCAAGCAATCCTCTCATAGAGGAGTGTCCTCTCTTTAATGAAAAAGCAACAAAGAAAACAGTGTTAAGGCGAGCTGGTGATAGTTAATCATAATGTGACCCCTGAATTTGGGGAGCGAAAATATTAAGGAACTTTCAAGTCGAAGAAAAAGACAAAAGAGAATGTCTCAAAACATTGTGACGTTCTCCTCTGTTGTCTTTTTCTTTGACTTGAAAGTTTAATTTTTTCGCACCGCAGTCTCGGGTGCTACATTACGATTAATTTTGCTGTCCGAATATTTTAAACCTCTTCCTTTGCTCTGACCGACCGAGAAGTAGCGAGAATTCAAAAAGCTACGGAAAAGCCGCCCCCAAAACAAACTGAGCGATGAGTCGTCTGCTCACATTTCTGGTGACAGTAGAATATCCCTTCCGGTATTTCTTCAGAGTTGAGAAAGCATCATTTCGTGATACAAATTTAACAAAACCAAATTTGGGAAATGTACTTTGAAGTCGGGAATTGTACTTTCTTCCGAAAGTACCAGAAAAAAAAATACTTTAAAGGACACATGCAAAGAAAAAAAAACATTTTTTTAAACAGCTTAGATGGAAAAAGGATATTATAAAACGATTTTACAACGAAGAAAAAAAATTTTTAGAGCTATATTTACGGCGCTATATGAATTTGTAGTTGGCGCCCGCTGGAGCCGCCGCTGGTCACGTGGTAGGCCCGCGCGCCGCCGCCCTGCGTCGCCGAGCCGTAAAGCGACGCCGCCGCCGCACGCTGAGCGTTGTGCGAACGCCGCTTCAACGCGTTTCTCCACGCCGCCGTCGCCGCCGCCGCAGAAGTTCGTCTGGTTCGGGGCGCCGCCGCCGTCATCTGACCGGCGCACAGGTCGATCACGTCTGCTTGCGCTTTTTCAGGAGTTTCCTTTGGGCTCTAAAAGTTACTTATTCATCTTAGTTTTTTGTTATACTTCAACAAAGATGAATAAGTTACTTTTAGAGGCCATAGGAAGCTTCCGAAAGAGCGCGAGCACCACGTGACAAATATGGGCCCGTCACGTGATAAATAAGGGCCACTTTTCCGCGGCGCCCGCGGGCGCCAACTACAAATTCGATAGCGCCGTAAATATAGCTCTAAAAATTTTTTTTCTTCGTTGTAAAATCGTTTTATGATATTCTTTTTCCATCTAAGCTGTTTAAAAAAATGTTTTTTTTCTTTGCATGTGTCCTTTAAGTAAGTACAAGTACATACTCGGAGAACGTACTTCAAGTAAAGTACAAATTTTCTAAAACCTACTTGAAGTAGTACTTTAAGTACAATGTACTTGAAGTACTTCGCAACACTGCCCCTAACCGTCGAATACCGCGGCCAGTATGGGTCAAGGTTCGTAATAAACCGCTAAAAAAAAAAGTTTATATTTAATTTTTAATTTTTTCATTTGATTCAACGCCGTTGACATTATCGTTTTTTTTTTTTTAAAGTCATTATATTTAGTGACATCGAGGACTGACTTTGAACACTCGAGGTAACGTGGTCGTGGTATAAATTTGTCGTGCTTGAAATCGTGACGTTTTGACCTTTCGATGGGCGCGCGGCGCCGTCTGAATCCGACAAAGCTCGTGTCTCTCTGTACGTCCGTAACGGCGACCCGTTACAATTATTATATTTTCTTTATTTAGCCCATCGCAAATTGTACCACTCCACTTTCGCCGGCATAAAGTTCCCGAGATTCATTTCCGCGAAGTTGGATGGACGTATTTGCTGTGGCCCGCACGCGGTTTTCTGGAGTGCCGGATTTCCGCTGGACCGTCTTTCGCCTAAACCCGATGTATACAAACTCCGCTGTATGTATTTGCACACCGACGAAATGCGGGGCAGGAAGGGAGGGGGCGTCGGGGGTTCAAACCTTCGAGCTTAGTTTCTTGGAATTGCTCCTATTGTATCGATGTGGCCGAGGCTGTCTCGAAACGAATTACGCGAGGTTCCCAAAAAAGCGGCGCGCGGGGGGTGCGGGCGTTGTCCCCGCGTGCACAACACGGCGAACCTGCGCGCGGTGGATTTTTCCGGGATCATCGCTGGCGTCTGCTTAATCCGCCGGTTCGTGCAGCGCGCGCAGGGAATCGAGAGCGAGGTGTGTCGATGAAGGTTGTGCAACGTTCGCGTTTCGTCGCCTTATCTGGGATTAGGCGACGTCCCTCGGCGGGTTCGTCGGCAGTCGGTAATTAACGCCACTGCGAAACGGGGCTACGTGCCACCTTTGTTTCGGAAACTTTCTGCCGCCGCCGCAGCCGCCGTGAGGCTCTTCTCGCGCGACTGTCCTCTCCCCGCGCGGACGCAGCTTTTGACCGTCGCTTCTTATTTGCATGCAAATGAAACGCTCTGCACTACGCGTTTCCCTCTGAGAGCGAAGATTCCTGCTTTTCCTCTAAGCTCCTAGCTTTCATTTGTTTTATTCCCCGCTCTCTTTTTTTCTCCATTCTCTTTTTTGGCACATTTACGACAGCTTGTTTGTGGAACCCTGGAGTTTGGGGACACGGGGGCTGTGTTTGACACGCGTGGGCTTTCGAGTGTCGCGCGATGAAGCTGACTCGGCCCGTTCTCGTTGGGATATGAAGCGAGAGGGGTGAATGGTGTCGGAGCACCGCATATCACTGCGGACGCGCGTATACAGTCTTCAAAAACAGAGCTCTGCTTCGTGTTTTTGGCAGCTGCCCTCCGGCGTCGTTCTCGAAAGCATCTTGCGGAGCGAGCCTATTTTTGTCCGTATTTTATTTTGCCATGTTTCGACGTTTGAAAAGGATATTATAAAACGATTTTACAACGAAGAAAAAAAATTTTTAGAGCTATATTTACGGCGCTATATGAATTTGTAGTTGGCGCCCGCTGGAGCCGCCGCTGGTCACGTGGTAGGCCCGCGCGCCGCCGCCCTGCGTCGCCGAGCCGTAAAGCGACGCCGCCGCCGCACGCTGAGCGTTGTGCGAACGCCGCTTCAACGCGTTTCTCCACGCCGCCGTCGCCGCCGCCGCAGAAGTTCGTCTGGTTCGGGCGCCGCCGCCGTCATCTGACCGGCGCACAGGTCGATCACGTCTGCTTGCGCTTTTTCAGGAGTTTCCTTTGGGCTCTAAAAGTTACTTATTCATCTTAGTTTTTTGTTATACTTCAAACAAAGATGAATAAGTTACTTTTAGAGGCCATAGGAAGCTTCCGAAAGAGCGCGAGCACCACGTGACAATATGGGCCCGTCACGTGATAAATAAGGGCCACTTTTCCGCGGCGCCCGCGGGCGCCAACTACAAATTCGATAGCGCCGTAAATATAGCTCTAAAAATTTTTTTTCTTCGTTGTAAAATCGTTTTATGATATTCTTTTTCCATCTAAGCTGTTTAAAAAAATGTTTTTTTTTCTTTGCATGTGTCCTTTAAGTAAAGTACAAGTACATACTCGGAGAACGTACTTCAAGTAAAGTACAAATTTTCTAAACCTACTTGAAGTAGTACTTTAAGTACAATGTACTTGAAGTACTTCGCAACACTGCCCCTAACCGTCGAATACCGCGGCCAATATGGGTCAAGGTTCAGAATAAACCGCTCCAAAAAAAAAAAAAAAAGAAGTAGTTTATATTAAATTTTTTTTATTTTTTCATTTGATCAACGCCGTTGACATCATCGTTTTTTTTTTTTTTTAAAGGTCCATTCTATTTAGTTGACTCGAGGAATGACTGTTGAACACTCGAGGTAACGTGGTCGTGGTATAAATTTGTCGTGCTTGAAATCGTGACGTTTTGACCGTTCGATGGGCGCGCGGCGCCGTCTGAATCCGACAAAGCTCGTGTCTCTCTGTACGTCCGTAACGGTGCACCCGTTACAATTATTATATTTTTCTTTATTTACCCATCCGCAAATGTACCACTCCACTTTCGCCGGCAATAAAGTTCCCGAGATTCATTTCCGCGAAGTGGATGGACGTATTTGCTGTGGCCCGCACGCGGTTTTCTGGAGTGCCGGATTTCCGCTGGACCGTCCTTTCGCCTAAACCCGATGTATACAAACTCCGCTGTAGGTATTTGCACACCGACGAAAAGCGGGCAGGAAGGGAGGGGGCGTCGGGGGTTTCAAACCTTCGAGCTTAGGTTTTCTTGGAATTGCTCCTATTGTATCGATGTGGCCGAGGGCTGTCCTCGAAACGAATTACGCGAGGTTCCCAAAAAAAGCGGCGCGCGGGGGGTGCGGGCGTTGTCCCCGCGTGCACAACACGGCGAACCTGCGCGCGGTGGATATTTTTCCGGGATCATCGCTGGGCGTCTGCTTAATCCGCCGGTCCCGTGCAGCGCGCGCAGGGAATCGAGAGCGAGGTGTGTCGATGAAGGTTGTGCAACGTTCGCGTTTCGTCGCCTTATCTGGGATTAGGCGACGTCCCCTCCGCGGGTTCGTCGGCAGGTCGGTAATTAACGCCACTGCGAAACGGGGCTACGTGCCACCTTTGTTTCGGAAACTTTGTGCCGCCGCCGCAGGCCGCCGTGAGGCTCTTCTCGCGCGACTGTCCTCTCCCCGCGCGGGACGCAGCTTTTGACCGTCGCTTCTTATTTGCATGCAAAATGAAACGCTCTGCACTACGCGTTTCCCTCTGAGAGCGAAGATTCCTGCTTTCCTCTAAGCTCCTAGCTTTCATTTGTTTTATTCTTCCTCGCTCTCTTTTTTTTCTCCATCTCTTTTTTGGCACATTTACGACAGCTTGTTTGGGAACGCTGGAGTTTGGGGACACGGGGGGCTGTGTTTGACACGCGTGGGCTTTCGAGTGTCGCGCGATGAAGCTGACTCGGCCCGTTCCGTTGGATATGAAGCGAGAGGGGTGAATGGTGTCGGAGCACCAGCATTCACTGCGGACGCGCGTATCCAGTCTTCAAAAACAGAGCTCTGCTTCGTGTTTTTGGCAGCATGCTCCGGCGTCGTTCTCGAAGAATCTTGCGGAGCGAGCCTATTTTTGTCCGATTATTATTTTGCGATGTTTCAACGTTTGAGGATCATTACTCCGTGGGAGGATGGGGGGGGGGTGGGGGGGGGGGGGGGTGGTTAAGGAGAGCGTACTGGAAGGAGGAGGCCTCTGATACGTCTATCATACGTCGGCTTACCCTTAATACTGTAGACGACTGCAATTGGTCTCTCAGCTTCGCCATTTCACTCGCGCTTTTTTATGCTCTTGAGGGGTCGTTAGGCTGGAGCCGTTTTTGGGCTGCCCGGCTTCTCTGTTTCTTGGCGTTACGGTTGAAACCCGAGCATTCCGCGTTAAGGTTTGGTACCCCGGCTTTTTCGAATTCAAAATACGGGAAACTAAGTTCCTAACTTCTGTTTGGTAAGATTTGATTTGCTGTAGGGGTACTATTCACTGGACGCCGTATTTGAGCGCGATGTTTAGAGCGCATGCTCAGAACGAGCTCACACTAATAGACTGCTAAGACCGGCCACCTTGATGGTGTGGAATGCACGTCGCAAAAGAACTGTGGAAGCTCGCCGTCAGCACGCGCTCAGCAGTCGCGCACACAGCTATGGCCGCCAGTGAACACTCCCTGTAGGGAGCATTCACTGTCGGACATAGCTGTGAGCGCGGCTGATGCGCGCCTGCTGACCGCAAGCCTCCACAGTCAACACCACCAAGATTGCCGGTCTTGGCAACCTCATTCATGTGAGCTCGTTCTGAGCGTACGCCCTAAACCTCGCCCTCAAATTGAGCGGCCATGGCCGACCTTCACTTTTCTTACCGAGATGCTGAGTCACTGAAGCTGGCGTTGCCGAGCCTCCACGAAGGCCTATATGCTAGGGAGAAGGACGCAGTAGTACCTAAGGTGGCAATGATGAAGTGAAGCGAGCGACGGAATAAAAGGAAACAAAAACTGAAGGTCGGTTATGGCGGCGCCCTTGCACGGCGGAGCAAAGAAAAAAAAGTGATTGCTTTCTCGCGTTTTCGCTCTAGTGCGTTGTATATACAGTTCCGTCTTGCTTTGGTCGGCCTCTCTGGTCGTGAGACGAGAAATCAGCTTATCTACTTTGTTCTTTACTCACTGGCAAACGTTACGTTGTCATATAGACATACGTGAGGTTAAGCTAGACGCCGCGCGTGAAGATCACCATCGTTCAGAATTTTTGTTTTTTCGAGCAGACGTACGGCCTGCAACTCGCGAAACGGACGGATATTTGGGAGAGATAAGTCCTCGAGTCGACGGGGGAGCGGAGTTTTGAGACCGGAAAAGCAATACGGGAGACAGCGCTCGGCGTCAAGGTTGTCTATGACGGGCTTTGGCCGAAAATCCTTTCCGATTGGCCGAATGCCATTGCCGCCATCGCCGGCCCTCCACGTCTGCTTGTGCGTGCGTGCGCTAATGTGTGGTAGCCTTCAAGATTTTTTTTTTTTTTATTTCGTACAGTTTTTGATCGTCGGAACGTCAAGAAAGTTACATCCGGGTTGTGTACGCCACGAACAGCGTATGTCTTCCTTAGCCTCTGATGAACTTGTCGCTATTTTTCGTCGTCGAGCCAGAGAACTAACAAAATAAAACGAAAAAAAAGGATAGTAGATATGTAATGTAGACGGGAAGGATTCTTTTTTTTTTTCTTTTAAATTTCTTTTTCCGCACTGTATATGGCGGCAGTTGTCCCAGTGAAAGAAACATGGCCATAAAGGGGAATGTGCCACGCTGCAGCCGCTGCGAACTCTGGCCCTCCAAAGCCGTATTTTATTGGCCTCGGATCCCTGTTTCTTTTTTCTTCATTTTCCGAACGTGTGTGTGTTGTGTGTGTGTGTGTGTGTGTGTATTTTTGGTACGACGTTCCGAAACGGCGGTTGGAGCGATCTCCTGGAGTCGTGGCCGCCTCGCACTGTGAGGGATGGCTGCACTTTTCGTTTCTTCGGGCTTCCTCGGGCGTCGTTTGGAGCCCTCGTGGCGCGCGATGCCGTTTCGGAGCTCTAGCGAGGGGTTGTTGTCGCCAATTTCGAAAGACGACCTCGGTCTGCGATGTTTTTTTTTTTTTTTCCGTCTTTTATTACTTTTTTTTTTTTATTTCGTACAGTTTTTGATCGTCGGAACGTCAAGAAAGTTACATCCGGGTTGTGTACGCCACGAACAGCGTATGTCTTCCTTAGCCTCTGATGAACTTGTCGCTATTTTTCGTCGTCGAGCCGGAGAACTAACAAAATAAAACGAAAAAAAAGGATAGTAGATATGTAATGTAGACGGAAAGGATTCTTTTTTTTTCTTTTAAATTTCTTTTTTCCGCACTGTATATGGCGGCAGTTGTCCCAGTGAAAGAAACATGGCCATAAAGGGGAATGTGCCACGCTGCAGCCGCTGCGAACTCTGGCCCTCCAAAGCCGTATTTTATTGGCCTCGGATCCCTGTTTCTTTTTTCTTCATTTTCCGAACGTGTGTGTGTTGTGTGTGTGTGTGTGTGTATTTTTGGTACGACGTTCCGAAACGGCGGTTGGAGCGATCTCCTGGAGTCGTGGCCGCCTCGCACTGTGAGGGATGGCTGCACTTTTCGTTTCTTCGGGCTTCCTCGGGCGTCGTTTGGAGCCCTCGTGGCGCGCGATGCCGTTTCGGAGCTCTAGCGAGGGGTTGTTGTCGCCAATTTCGAAAGACGACCTCGGTCTGCGATGTTTTTTTTTTTTTTTCCGTCTTTTATTACTTTTTTTTTTTTATTTTCGGTGTCTTTTTCTTTTTAATCTGTTTTCCTTCGTGTACTTTGGGCATCTAACTTTGCAGTGTTTTTTTTTTCTTCTTTCTTGGTACGCGCGTGGTTCCGTTCAAATCCTATTTCGTCGCCCGTTCGCGTCGAATCTCGGGAAGTCGTTTTTTTTGCCTCTGGGCCGGTCGTTCCGTATTCCGGCCGTGTATGCCCACACCGCCCGTGGTTTATATTTCTCGCGGAAGCGGCGCTCCGAGAGAAAACAAAAATGAGAACTCTGGCGTCAGAAACTGCGAGCGTGTGATAAAATCCGAACTTCTTATTTCAGTGCGAGTTTTTTTTTTTTTTTCATTTTCGTTTTCCCACGGGCACGTCGAGTGCAGCAACAGTATATCTCATATAAAGATTGCAGCTACTTTTTTTTTTCTTTTCTTTTTTAGGCTGAAGACGTTTTTCTAGCGCTCTTATGATTTCACGATCCTGTATCTGATTGGAGATGCCCGTGCGTTGTTTTATATCATTTGTACGATTTATAAAATTTCTGTTATCTCTTCGAGTCAGACTGAAGCTAGTTTGAATTATCTTTGCATTTTAAGGAATTGCGCTCGCGCCACCTTAGTTCTTTCACGTCCTCGAGTGCTTTTTCGGGTCTCCGTGCAAGGGCGAGCGGGTATAGCTTTGGTCGCTGCTCTCGCCATAAAGGCGCCATTTTCAGCGTTTGTGCGTCCGATGCGCTTTGGTCGGCTTCGAAGAAGACGGACGCGCGCGTGCAGGACGGTGCGTGTCGTACGTAAACTCCGTGAAACACGCAGACATAAGTGCTTCGTCGCCTCGTCGAAGCGGTTGGGAGCCATCGTGGCGTCGTGGCAACCCATCGCGTCCTGAGTTGTCATTTTTTTTTTTTTTTTTTATTTCGTACAGTTTTTGATCGTCGGAACGTCAAGAAAGTTACATCCGGGTTGTGTACGCCACGAACAGCGTATGTCTTCCTTAGCCTCTGATGAACTTGTCGCTATTTTTCGTCGTCGAGCCGGAGAACTAACAAAATAAAACGAAAAAAAAGGATAGTAGATATGTAATGTAGACGGAAAGGATTCGTTTTTTTTTCTTTTAAATTTCTTTTTCCGCACTGTATATGGCGGCAGTTGTCCCAGTGAAAGAAACATGGCCATAAAGGGGAATGTGCCACGCTGCAGCCGCTGCGAACTCTGGCCCTCCAAAGCCGTATTTTATTGGCCTCGGATCCCTGTTTCTTTTTTCTTCATTTTCCGAACGTGTGTGTGTTGTGTGTGTGTGTGTGTGTGTGTATTTTTGGTACGACGTTCCGAAACGGCGGTTGGAGCGATCTCCTGGAGTCGTGGCCGCCTCGCACTGTGAGGGATGGCTGCACTTTTCGTTTCTTCGGGCTTCCTCGGGCGTCGTTTGGAGCCCTCGTGGCGCGCGATGCCGTTTCGGAGCTCTAGCGAGGGGTTGTTGTCGCCAATTTCGAAAGACGACCTCGGTCTGCGATGTTGTTTTTTTTCCGTCTTTTATTACTTTTTTTTTTTATTTTCGGTGTCTTTTTTCTTTTTAATCTGTTTTCCTTCGTGTACTTTGGGCATCTAACTTTGCAGTGTTTTTTTTTTCTTCTTTCTTGGTACGCGCGTGGTTCCGTTCAAATCCTATTTCGTCGCCCGTTCGCGTCGAATCTCGGGAAGTCGTTTTTTGCCTCTGGGCCGGTCGTTCCGTATTCCGGCCGTGTATGCCCACACCGCCCGTGGTTTATATTTCTCGCGGAAGTGGCGCTCCGAGAGAAAACAAAAATGAGAACTCTGGCGTCAGAAACTGCGAGCGTGTGATAAAATCCGAACTTCTTATTTCAGTGCGAGTTTTTTTTTTTTTTTTCATTTTCGTTTTCCCACGGGCACGTCGAGTGCAGCAACAGTATATCTCATATAAAGATTGCAGCTACTTTTTTTTTTCTTTTCTTTTTTAGGCTGAAGACGTTTTTCTAGCGCTCTTATGATTTCACGATCCTGTATCTGATTGGAGATGCCCGTGCGTTCTTTTATATCATTTGTACGATTTATAAAATTTCTGTTATCTCTTCGAGTCAGACTGAAGCTAGTTTGAATTATCTTTGCATTTTAAGGAATTGCGCTCGCGCCACCTTAGTTCTTTCACGTCCTCGAGTGCTTTTTCGGGTCTCCGTGCAAGGGCGAGCGGGTATAGCTTTGGTCGCTGCTCTCGCCATAAAGGCGCCATTTTCAGCGTTTGTGCGTCCGATGCTCATTGCCTTGTCAGGTGCCTTCCAGGTGCACGAGCAAAATGCTTGTTTTCGAATTCAAAATACGGGAAACTAAGTTCCTAACTTCTGTTTGGTAAGATTTGATTTACTGTAGGGGTACTATTCACTGGACGCCGTATTTGAGCGCGATGTTTAGAGCGCATGCTCAGAACGAGCTCACACTAATAGACTGCTAAGACCGGCCACCTTGATGGTGTGGAATGCACGTCGCAAAAGAACTGTGGAAGCTCGCCGTCAGCACGCGCTCAGCAGTCGCGCACACAGCTATTAGCGGCGAGAAGTTTTGGTGGCGCCCTCCTGTGGTTCCCCCTTGTGACGTCATTACCTTGCAAACAACAAGTTCGATGGTGTTTGTTATTAGCATGGTGGAAGCTTGAAATCATTGCGCTCTCAAAGGAACACTGCCAACACCGTCAAAATTAAAGTTCTTTCATTCCTCTTATTTCCGTCGATGATAAGTCCCCTTTCCGACGTCATAGTCAGCGTTCGGCCAATCGTGGAAGGCCGACCACAGCGACGCTTTCGGTCGCGCACGGGGCTAATGGCCGCCAGTGAACACTCCCTGTAGGGAGCATTCACTGTCGGCCATAGCTGTGAGCGCGGCTGGTGCGCGCCTGCTGACCGCAAGCTTCCACAGTCAGCACCACCAAGATTGCCGGTCTTGGCAACCTCATTCATGTGAGCTCGTTCTGAGCGTACGCCCTAAACCTCGCCCTCAAATTGAGCGGCCATGGCCGACCTTCACTTTTCTTACCGAGATGCTGAGCCACTGAAGCTGGCGTTGCCGAGCCTCCACGAAGGCCTATATGCTAGGGAGAAGGACGCAGTAGTACCTAAGGTGGCAATGATGAAGTGAAGCGAGCGACGGAATAAAAGGAAACAAAAACTGAAGGTCGGTTATGGCGGCGCCCTTGCACGGCGGAGCAAAGAAAAAAAAGTGATTGCTTTCTCGCGTTTTCGCTCTAGTGCGTTGTATATACAGTTCCGTCTTGCTTTGGTCGGCCTCTCTGGTCGTGAGACGAGAAATCAGCTTATCTACTTTGTTCTTTACTCACTGGCAAACGTTACGTTGTCATATAGACATACGTGAGGTTAAGCTAGACGCCGCGCGTGAAGATCACCATCGTTCAGAATTTTTGTTTTTTCGAGCAGACGTACGGCCTGCAACTCGCGAAACGGACGGATATTTGGGAGAGATAAGTCCTCGAGTCGACGGGGGAGCGGAGTTTTGAGACCGGAAAAGCAATACGGGAGACAGCGCTCGGCGTCAAGGTTGTCTATGACGGGCTTTGGCCGAAAATCCTTTCCGATTGGCCGAATGCCATTGCCGCCATCGCCGGCCCTCTACGTCTGCTTGTGCGTGCGTGCGCTAATGTGTGGTAGCCTTCAAGATTTTTTTTTTATTTCGTACAGTTTTTGATCGTCGGAACGTCAAGAAAGTTACATCCGGGTTGTGTACGCCACGAACAGCGTATGTCTTCCTTAGCCTCTGATGAACTTGTCGCTATTTTTCGTCGTCGAGCCGGAGAACTAACAAAATAAAACGAAAAAAAAAAGGATAGTAGATATGTAATGTAGACGGGAAGGATTCTTTTTTTTTTTCTTTTAAATTTCTTTTTCCGCACTGTATATGGCGGCAGTTGTCCCAGTGAAAGAAACATGGCCATAAAGGGGAATGTGCCACGCTGCAGCCGCTGCGAACTCTGGCCCTCCAAAGCCGTATTTTATTGGCCTCGGATCCCTGTTTCTTTTTTCTTCATTTTCCGAACGTGTGTGTGTTGTGTGTGTGTGTGTGTATTTTTGGTACGACGTTCCGAAACGGCGGTTGGAGCGATCTCCTGGAGTCGTGGCCGCCTCGCACTGTGAGGGATGGCTGCACTTTTCGTTTCTTCGGGCTTCCTCGGGCGTCGTTTGGAGCCCTCGTGGCGCGCGATGCCGTTTCGGAGCTCTAGCGAGGGGTTGTTGTCGCCAATTTCGAAAGACGACCTCGGTCTGCGATGTTTTTTTTTTTTCCGTCTTTTATTACTTTTTTTTTTTTAATTTTCGGTGTCTTTTTCTTTTTAATCTGTTTTCCTTCGTGTACTTTGGGCATCTAACTTTGCAGTGTTTTTTTTTTTCTTCTTTCTTGGTACGCGCGTGGTTCCGTTCAAATCCTATTTCGTCGCCCGTTCGCGTCGAATCTCGGGAAGTCGTTTTTTGCCTCTGGGCCGGTCGTTCCGTATTCCGGCCGTGTATGCCCACACCGCCCGTGGTTTATATTTCTCGCGGAAGTGGCGCTCCGAGAGAAAACAAAAATGAGAACTCTGGCGTCAGAAACTGCGAGCGTGTGATAAAATCCAAACTTCTTATTTCAGTGCGAGTTTTTTTTTTTTTTCATTTTCGTTTTCCCACGGGCACGTCGAGTGCAGCAACAGTATATCTCATATAAAGATTGCAGCTACTTTTTTTTTTCTTTTCTTTTTTAGGCTGAAGACGTTTTTCTAGCGCTCTTATGATTTCACGATCCTGTATCTGATTGGAGATGCCCGTGCGTTCTTTTATATCATTTGTACGATTTATAAAATTTCTGTTATCTCTTCGAGTCAGACTGAAGCTAGTTTGAATTATCTTTGCATTTTAAGGAATTGCGCTCGCGCCACCTTAGTTCTTTCACGTCCTCGAGTGCTTTTTCGGGTCTCCGTGCAAGGGCGAGCGGGTATAGCTTTGGTCGCTGCTCTCGCCATAAAGGCGCCATTTTCAGCGTTTGTGCGTCCGATGCGCTTTGCTCGGCTTCGAAGAAGACGGACGCGCGCGTGCAGGACGGTGCGTGTCGTACGTAAACTCTGTGAAACACGCAGACATAAGTGCTTCGTCGCCTCGTCGAAGCGGTTGGGAGCCATCGTGGCGTCGTGACAACCCATCGCGTCCTGAGTTGTCATTTTTTTTTTTTTTTACACCGTTTAGTGCTACGTTGGTGCAGGCTGCTATAGCTTCGAGTATGCGCATCTGAGTTTGACTCGAACGTGGACCACAGTGCACTGGCTCTAACCTCGGTGGTGCTCCCGGTGGCCGAGGTTTCGCGCAGCCCGTTACAGAGGCCGCTCACTCGCTGCCTCGGTCGTCATTCTGAATAAGGCAAAACTGGCCTTACCCATGTTCCTTGGAATTGGCGATAGAGTCCCGTCAAGGTTTGAACTTTACAGAGAGCGAGATTCCGGCGAACCGGGGACGAATGTCAATCGACAGTGCTCGCTCTGCGCGGTGCGTCAGGACAGTGATTGTTGCCCGAAACGGCGCGAGGTGAACGTGCCGCCGGGTGAAATTCGCCGGTCGTTCGCCGTGTAATCGCTCCACGGGGTCCAGCGTTTTATGGCCCGGGGAAGCGAGCGAACAGGAGACGCCTCGGTCGGCTCTTAGCCAGCGCGGCGGGTAACAAAAAGAAGGGCCCGTTTGTACGGGCCATGATGCCAGACTTGTACGTAATCCGTTACAAGTAACGAAATTACTTGTAATCCCTTACATTTATCAGTAATTTTGTAACGGAATAATTACATATTTCCTGGAGTAATTTTAAAGTAATTCCCTTACATTTTTTACGTAACGGATTCCTTGTAATCCGTTACATTTTTTTTCAGGGCCAACCCCCCCCCCCCCCTTTTCTAAAGAAAGGGTTGTTTTGATTTCGGTAAAGTCGAGCGCAGTGACACTATCGCGCGAATTGACCAGCGCAAAGGGAGGCTTGGCACTCTTCAGTTCCGCAAAGCCTTTGTTTGCAACACCAAGCCCCTGAATCTATTTTTTTTAGACGCTAACAACAATGTCAAAAAATCCAAATAAACATTTCTACAAAAAAAAAAAAGAGGGGGGGGGGGGGCAAGTTACATCCGCTTTTTTAGTCCCTTTGGTTTTTCTTTGCGATCGAAGACGGGGAGAGGAGGACACCAAGTGATTGTGTGCCTCTTCGATAACCTCGAGGTGGTGAGTGCACAGACAAGAATTAACAATGTCCTTCTCGGTTATAGTGACTACGACCATTTTCATAATGTCACAACACGAGACAACGCTCCGTCTACCCTAAAATCCACTAAAAGAGATGTGATAATATGTGAAGGTGTTATTGCCACAAGCATCTTTGTTCGTTGCTGCACACTTATCATCTTCTCTTATAAACCAGGATGTATTTTTTTCTGTTTCTTTCACATTATTTTACCCTGTTTTAAAAGCTACTTACTTTTTTGTAGTCCAACTTCTAGGGTTGGCCCACTTTATTTGTGAATTCCAGCCAGGTTATCTCCATCTCAGTCACCCTTTTTGTGAGTCAGCTTTTTTGCGAGCACTTGGAAAATGCTAATAGTCCTTCCTTCTTCTTCTTCTTCCTGTTTTTACCCCAGCAGGACGCATCCTATCTCAAGCAGATATTCTTTAGAAATAAAACATAATGGTGGCTGACGTAGACTTGATATTCTGGGCTTGAGGAGAGAGTGAAACTCGTGAGTGGGGCCATAGCGCGGCTTACTTAGTACTCTGCCCTTCGCTGCCCGTGGCATCAGCGGACGTCTACCTGGAGAACACCGGAGTAAACTGCAGTCGGTTCGTGCTCCGTGCGTTTTTGAACGGCACCAAGAAAGGTACACACGGCAAACGTGCGTTTACATTTCCTTGTTTTAACCGACGTTCTAATTAATTGTTGTTATGAGTGTCCTTTTATTTATTACTTATATTTATATACTGGAAACTTTTTTTTTATTCACCAACGCCTCAACCGAGGCTCGACCTGTTCAGAACCAAAGGAAGAGGAATATCGAGCCAAACCTTATTTATTATTTAATTATAACCTTAATGTTACAACTATATATTTTGCTATTGTCTGGCAATATATGTCGGTATAGTAAGATGGACATAAATCAATACTTATTCTAGTTTTGGCTAGATGTATGATGACTTCCACAGCTTCGCGGCAACAGCTGCAACGAAGAAGCTTTGCTCTATCTTCGAGGTAAATAGTACTTCCATTGCTTCGCTGAAAAAGCTCATTGCAGAGCATGAAGCATTCGTGAGGAACAATATGGAACTCCCATCCAGTGCCTCAGTTCAAAGGGTGTTCAGCGTAGCAGTCGACATATTGAGTAAGAAATAACGAAAAAAGTCTGACAAGACTTTCGAGAGTCAATTGTTGCTCAAATTACTCAAGGTCATTAAATGGAACAGGTTGCAACAATAAGAACTTAAATAACCCTCTTCCCTTTTTTTCTTACTTGAGGACAATAATGTTGAAAGTAACGCCACGAAAGTAACGGATTACTTTTTGGGGTAACGGTCAGTTACTTTTATGTGAGGGTAATTGTAATTGTAATAAATTACAATTTAGCCTTGAGTAATTGTAAATGTAATTCCTTACTATTTTTCAGTAACGTGTACAAGTCTGCATGATGCCGCCGAACGATTGAACACGACGCCAGAATTTTACAGCTCCTTCGGACGTTTGAGTTGGGGTCCGACGACCGTCACAGAGTTGCGGGAATTCGCATTAGGATGCTGCTACGTGTCGAACGAAAGACCCTTTACCCATGTGCTAGATTTGAGCCGCCGTAACCCAAGTTCTGCTGCCCCAGCGCAGCGGCTGAGATGAGTAATGAAGAATTTATGCGAAAGCTTAACCTTAGAAACGAGTGCACTGTGGTGTTTACAATGTCAAGGACTAGAGCGATGAAGTGAAGCGAAGATATTAAGATAAGCAAGGAGTGAAGGTCGTGTATGGCGGCTCCCACGCACAGAAACGATAACCTCGTTGCCGGAGTGCTCGTGCAAAGAAGACAGTTGATGAGATAGTTCTACCCTCTGGTGCCTCTCTGGCCTTCGATAGTGCTGCACGCAACTTGCGGGACAGAGCATTGCGACTCGATGAAAGTCCGGGGAAGGAAGTCTAGGAATTCGGGGAGGTAATTAAGGCAGCCACTTCCTCCCGCTCGTCTGTCGGAGTGGCGGCCGATGAAGCCGCCGCCGTCACTTCACTCGACGTGACGACACCCGATCGGGTCACTCCCACGGCCTGCCGCGTGTTGCGGCCGAAATAGCAGCACCGTCATTTATCGGTCTCATGTGAAGAGCGGGACAGCCCGCTCCCTCCCTCCCATCCGCGATGGAGTCACCATGGCGACGCTGTTCTTCGTCCCCGGCGTTGACGGGAGCTAATAACTGTCGTTCGCTAACAACGGGCGTCCCGTCGTCGTCGTCGCGGTTCTCTTCAAAATTGCCGGTTGCGGACCCTTGTTTGCCTCCCTATCTCCCCCCGGGCCGCCGCGCGAGGAGATGGGGGACTCGGACTCTTGGGCAACGAACCGACTCTCCCCGGAGTGTCGGTCCTTTGCGGCTCTTGCGGGCTGCTGCGTGTGTCTGTGCGACACGCCCAATGACAGCTTCTCGATTCCCGATTCCCGGAGATGGGGGTGGGTGGCGCGGTGGGGATGCGGCGTGGCGGTCTCCCTCCCGGCTCCCCCACCCTTTGGACGATCGCGTAATTAAAGGAAGTCAAGTTTCAGAGGATGAGTGTCAAGGGGAGTGGAAATTGTCCTTCTTTGATTTTCTTTTTCTTTTGTCTTCTTGACGGCGCGTTGCTGGCACTCACTCCTCTGAAAGTGTGGCCTCGCTGCTGCCGTTCTTTTCGTGCCGTGATCCGGGAGTATTTGTCCTCTGCATCGTCGTTTCGGATATCTGGGAAGGCAGTCTCCCTTATTGCGATAGAATCAGCCGATGGATTGGGGATTGGAATCTGGCGTTAGACGGCTGATGCTCTCGCGTCTCTTTTTTTGTTTACTTCTTTGTTCACGTTCTGTCTGGAGATATTGCGTCGCTGGGCCGGATTGGTCGCCGAGGATTTCGGTCTGTGTGCGTACTCCGAGCAGGGTCTGAGAAGGGAGCGAAAGGGTTCGGCACACAAAGAATTGGGAATCTGAATTCCCCGAGTAATTTTTCTTTTCTTCTGGAGATTTGTTTTACTACGTTTTCTGATTCTGTCAGTCACAACATTCACCCAGGCAATCAGTAACTCTGACGCCTGTCGGGAAGAGATTACTTTATTATACTGCTATCTCGGGAAACTTTTGTGGGACGCTGAAGTGAAATTTGAGAGTGATTCCCATAAAAAGTGAATTGACGTCGCCCGTAACGCGACCCAGGTAATCGAATACATAACCCAAGTTTTTGCATCGTTTATTTTTCTTATTTTTTTTCTTATGCGCGTGACAAAGCGAGGACGGGCTCGCACTAAGAACCGTTACAAATTCTGCGCCCGCGTGCACGCGAACGTCTCGTCTGGCATGTTTGAGGAACGCAACGTAAGCGCTTGATGGCTTTGAGGACCGTATTGGCTAGGTAATTTACGGCGATATGCAGTAACTCCATTTTGCAATGCAAAAATCGTACAATGACTCGTGCTAGAGCCCTTTGTTCATAAAGTTTGTACGTCTCTGGGTAGGCAGTTGGGTCCCGTACTACTGCTGCAGGCTCCCGTACTCCTGCGGCGAGCTCTCAATAGAATCCACTGATGACATTTCGTCGTTCATGCTCATATAATCACTGAGAGAATGAGAAGGGGCAGGGCGTGTCTTTCGAGGGGCGGGCCTCCAGCACGCGCTTCGTGCCTTCCGCCGTGCTTTGACTGCGCGTGCACGCTCAAGGTGCACGAGATGCCGACGCGCTGTCGAACTATGCATTTCTGACGTTCTTGCTCTGCGATATATGCGAAAATTTCTAAAAAAAAAAAAAAAAAAAACGGTCTCTCTTAGAAAGCGTAGCCCCCTACTGTGCCATGGCGTCAGCATCAACAAACATGGCGGCGCCCATGTAACAGAGCAGACACTGATCTAAACATCGTACAAAAGACAGTCTGCAAAGTGATTCGAACGCGAGTCCCCGCGAGATCCGTGCTCCGAATGCCGCATGGCAATGAGTTTAAGGGGAAACTTGGGCACGCGGCATTCGAACCACGGATATTGCGGTGACTTGTATTTGCAGACTGTCATTTGGATGATGCTGTATGATCCCGGCATGAAAGGGGTACTAACACCCCAAAGGTCGTATTTTTTTTGTTGTTGTTGTTGTTGTCTAAACCGATGCAAGTTTGTCAAAGACACACAAAGAAATACCGCAACGCGAACAAACATTTTCCCACGCGCGCGCGTGCCTTTTTATTTTTGGCGTTTTTCTCTCCCTCTTCTCACCTTTTCGCTTCTTTTATTTGGGACGTCAGAATTATGAAATAGAGAAGCCTTTGTAAGTGACATTTCTATAATATACAGGGTGATACAAGGAGACGCCAGGCTCTTTAATACCCCTGTTACACGGCACACTTAACTGCGGTTACGCTAAGCCACAGTTAGTGCACAATACTTGCGAGGACATTCTTCGGCTATGTAGTCAAAGCTATGGGCGAACGTGCTCTTGAGCACCTTGAGCACCCATCAAAGCAGTGCACGCGCGCTCTTCACTTCTTCTAAAATAGCTCTCCGAGAGTATAGTGCGGTATCAGTGGTGCCGCGTAACAGCAGTTAAGCTGAGTTAACCGCGGGTTAGTGTGCCCGTGTAACAGGGGTATTTACCCTTGTTATACCGCTGTTACACGGCACACTTAACTAGCGGTTACGCTAATGCCACTTCCGAAGCGACGAACACGCACGTGCTGGGCTGTGAAGATCGCACGCTGGACTGTGATTTTGTAAAATTGGAAAGGTCTATACTCCGGCGTCGTGGCGTAACCGACGCGACCGGCGGCGTTCGACGCAGCCTGAACGCCTCGACGCCAAAATGGAGCATGCCGTATAGACCCTTCCGAAAGTCAGTCTACCCACCATGTGCAGAGCCAAACCCGACGCTCTAATGGCGGCACTACACAGCTTCTCCACACCAGAAAATGCGAACGTCTTCGAAAGCATAGAGCAGAAAGGGGAAGAGGTGTTGGTCCTTTTACGTCACCCTCGACTCACGAAATCGAGGGTGCTTGATTTACCCGAACATGATCTCCTATCACCACCATTAGAGCGGCAATATTGGGGCTATTGGGACTGCCACAAGGTGACTCTGACTTTTGAAAAGGGTCTATTCCGCGCCGGCCGCGCCAGCGACGCCGGACCATGATGCATCACGCGCTGGCTCCCGGCAGCCCTCGCGCGGGAAGCGCGGCGAATACGAGCAATAGCAGACGAAAGGAGCACCACTCCGTGTGGCGTCATGTTTGAAGAATCGGACTCGGTCGTCGAGAAGCTGATCAAGGGAATTCGTCCTCACCCGTGAGTCTACGACAAGAGGAAGCATGAGCACCGTAGACCGTGCGCTTGTCAAAGAAGTACCGTATGTACATTGACCGCCTACGCTTGCGGCGCAGGCGGTGCACCAACAGTGCAAGCGCGAGTTTTCGTCGTGCAAGGTACGTTCACGCCATTGCTCGAACTTGGCGCTCAAGAAGCGCGAGAAGTTTCGTCTGCTATTCGAAACGAAAAGGAACCGGAAGTGCCGCACTCTCGCAGGAAACGTGCCCTCATAGCCAGGTTCTGCGCATGCGCCGCGCCGGCGGCCCACCGACGCGCGCCGCGGGAGCCGCCAGGGCCGCCGGAGTATAGACCTTTTCTTTAACGGCGCCGCCATCTTGAGAATTGCGGCAGCATTGCACGCGCCGCTCTTCACGTGTTATGGAATAGCTGTCCGAAGAGTATCGTGCGGCACTCTGTGGTGCCGCGAAACAGCAGTAAGCTGAGTTAACCGCGGTTAAGTGTGCCCGTGTAACAGGGGTATTATACCCTGTTATTACCGCTGTTACTACGTGCCACCACTTAACTGCGGTGCCGCTAAGCCACAGTTAGTGCACAATACTTGCGGAGGACCTTCTGCGGCCTCACTCTTAAAACCGGTTCTCTCATAAAAACGCCTGTCCCTCTGATTTTAGAGGCGGACAACGCTGCTTTCAGGGGGACAGTTCCTTTTAAGAGGGAATGGAAAATAAAATAGCAAAATCTAGACGGACACCAAGATATTAAGAGAGACCAAGGAAACCGTTTCCTTGGTCCCTCTGAGTAGGAAAAACCGAAAGAAAAATTCACGCGTGTCCCTTTATATTAAGAGGGGACTGGTCCCTCTTAACTGGACCAATGTAGTTCGGTCAAGAGGAGAAGTGCAGGCGCACTAATCCACGGCAAAGAGTTCAGATGGTGCTAAGGCTTCGCGCCAATTCACGGAGAGCTGGAAACGGTTGTGGCCGGAGAGCCGCAAGCGTCATGCTGCTCGTTTGACTTCCTTCGGGTGAGTAATCCTGTTATATTGACGCTTTTGTTTTGGGTACATTGCGGGTGGGAATAACGAGACATCAATATTTTCACGCTGGCTGCGAAATGCACGAGCTTTGCATGTAGAGTGAGAGTTTTCAGCTGACTGCATTAGTTCGCGGTCGCTTCCTAGATCTGCTCGTTCAGCTCGGACAAAGCGTCGCTAATCGTTTGCCCTGCCGTGAGCCACAGGGCTGTCTTTCGCACAAGACCACTTTTAGCGTGCTAGGGTGTCCCTATGTGTACGCGTCTGTCTTGGGTTGGTGATATGAGACCATTTTCTGTCCGACGCTTTTGTCTACTTTTTAAATTCGAACGCGCGTTCGTTCTTCTCTAAGCTGGAGCTGCTAGCTTTGGCACTGCTACGTCGCCATTTTAATACAGGCAATTTCCTTGTATTTTATCCGTGAGCGTGCACTGTCGGCATCGGGTACTACAAGGATGGAGGCAAAGCGAACGTAAAGGCATCCTAGCTCGGGCAGTCAGTGTTCGTCAGCTTGGCTCGCCAATTCCTTTCTCAGTGTGTACTCTACATGTTTACGCTTGACCGCCCGAGAGCGTTGATTGACTTAAACAATGTTGGCGATTTTGCGTTTGTTTGTTCTTATAATTCATTACAGCAATTTACACCACAACGTTATATTGTAGACATCGTTATCGTTGCAGTGGTTATGAACTTTTGCTTCAAGGCGGAGGTGAGCAAAAAGCCGTAGTGTGTGTGTATGTCTGTGAGGGGGGGGGGGGGAGGAAACTTCTAATTCAAACTACAAAAAAAGAAGAAGAAGAAGAAAGGCTTTTTCCTTCGCGCGTTCGCTTTGCGTCGGCGTCGCACCCGCCGTCTGCGGAAAGAGGGGAAGGTTGCAGCGATGGCTCGGGAGTGTTTTTTTTTTTTTTTTTAATAATATGTCTTTGGCGTACTCTTTTTTTTTTTTTTGTTCGTTACATTTTGACGGTTGCGCCGGCAAAGCTGCCGGCCATTTCTTTTTTTTCGGCGCCGAACATGCTTTTGTTTTGGGAGATTTTATTTATGTCGTTTATTATCCTCTTTGTTTTCTGTGGCTGGTTGAATATATTTGTTCTGTGTCGCACATCTGCAAAAAATATATAAACAAAAGTTTGCCTTTTTTTTTTTTTGGTATTCCCAGGCGCTTAGGGCTAGGTTGACTATGGGCGTTAAATGACCATCAAAATCTTGGTTTTCAGAGTGAGGCAATGGCTACGAACGTTGACATTAAGGGAATCAGACGGGGGGTTCTGCACGGGTTGCTCGTGTAAAGAGCTCTACCGGGACACTCTGCACGTTGGAACGCACCGCCCGGAGTGGTGTGCTTACTGCGGCCACCCACACACCCCCCACAACGAACTCGGTAATTATGAACTTCTTGCATTCTGGCATGTAGGTAGGCTCTATTTACGTTCTGTTGGCATATGCGTTGCTTCTGAAAAAAAAGAAATGAATGGATTGGGCCGAAATATCTACAGAAATCTATTCTTTTAGTTGATTATGTTGCTTTCTAAATCATGCGTCAGGTCGCTTCTGCAGCTTCAAGCCGCAAATGAAATCCATGTTTTCCAAAGCACATGAGGCTTCTAATGTTCCGCTACTACTAAATGCGTTCTCGTTTTGTCTTGGTAATACAAAAACGATTCTCGTAAATTACTTAAAACAGCAGTCAATTCTCGTGTCAAATATTAACAGTCGCCGAAGTTACGTCATAAGCTAATGTCACTCGCTATTTCGTCGTATACATATTGGGTTTTGAGTCTTTTAACGGTTAGCACTTTATTTTCGCAATAGTTTCCTACCGCCTGCTTAAAGGAGCTGTGCAACGATATTCAATTGGAATGTTTTTCACTTTACACGAGCTTACTGGCACTAGTGGGACTCAAGGATACTCGCATGCAATGCCACTGGCCAAGAAACTCCTTTGTTGCGGTGTAATTTCAAGGACAAAAGCGATCATTTTCATTCAATCTCTCCCTTGCAAAATTCGATGACGTAACGCGGGGATCGCAGTACACCCGTATGACGATATTTGAATGCGGTTCATAGATTGGACCCGAGCATTGCGTGGGCACTCGATTTAGGCTCGTGATAATTGATAGCTCGAGAAGCATTCGTGTAGTGGCCCGTGTCCAATCGCTGCAACGACGACAATAGCCGAGCCATAACAATGTCTGGAACTCAGCGCGTGTCCTGTGCTTTGCCAACCCCAGCGCGTGGCTATGATCAACATTGGCGGCATATAATCGGCTCCAGATCACGTGGCCGCTTGTTCTGGCTGCGAGTTGAGGGCGTGAACGCTGCTCGTTGTTTTTTAATTTTTTTCTGGGACTTCTAATGCGTCGGGTGAAAAACGAAGGCGTGTTTCATAGGTCATTAACGTCAGGGATCCGTTCTAAGCGGTATTTGCGCAAAGTAAAAAAATTGTTGCATAGCCCCTTTAAAAACAGGTGAAAGCGCTTCATTACCTTCATTCTAATTCCCACTCTCTGTATCTAAAGGAAAACAATATGGTTTTTCATTCAGCTAAAGGTGGCTGCACAGCTTCGGTTCCAAAAGACAATGGTCACCATGCTGGGAAAACTGGAGGAGGTAAAAGGGGCCTTCTGCGGAGACAACCCAACAACATTCTTGAACATTGAAGACCATCCCCCGGTCTCGATTGGCCAGAAGTTCTCTCATCACCATGGTACGTGAAAAAACGGATGCAAAAATAGAAATGTAATTTTGACGCTGACGCAATTTTTGAACAATTGTTGCTGCAGGACGGCCGTACCCCCGACGAAAGTGTCCCAGGGCCCAAGACTTTCTTCGGTTCGGAAAAACAGGTCGTTTTTGGGAACCGGTCAGTGAACCCCTCCGCTAGCACGACTCTGGAGGAGGCACTAATCGTGTGCTTACGGGTGTATTACATAACGGGACTCTCCTACCCTGCGGCATATGGACAAACCCTTGGACTCCTCCAGTGTCTGCTCGTCGAAAATGACGAGTTTCAATTCAGTTCATGTCGGGAAAGCTCCGAAAATTGCTTATGGACGTTCAAAAGCAACAGAAATTCTGAGGTTCTGCCGATGGCAAGGAACGCCCAGTAATTTGTTTTTAATGTTATGAAGCAGGTAACTACACTCTAAAAAAAAAAAGCACAGGAATCTACGTTGAAAAACAGCGCGAAAATCACACGGACAAGGAGAACAGAACACACAGGACGAGGCGCTGTGTGTTCTGTTCTCCTTGTCCGTGTGATTTTCGCGCTGTTTTTCAACATGGATTCTTACCAACTCGCCCAACTTTCCATTCTAGGAATCTACATTTTCGAACAGCACTTGTATAGCCAATCACCGTAACTCACGGAGGCAGCTCAGCGAATCACGAGGCCGAAACATAAGATTAGACCAAAAAACCCAGTCTGAGTTGTGACATTAAGCAATGCAAAACGTCACGCTTGTATTGCTTAGTTTCACAACTCAGACTGCATTTTTTTGGTATAATCATATGTTTCTGCATCGACATTCGCTGAGCTGCCTCCATGAGTTATGGTGATTGTCTTTCCAAGTGTTGTGCGGGAAAGTAGGCGCACAAGCTTTTTTAGAATGTACTCTTATTTTTTGTGTGATCCGCTGGAAAAAAAATTCTGCACGGTTGTATTGTTATTGCTTATGACAGGCAAAAGGAGTCACTTTGCAGCACGAAATTGTTTGTGTGATAGTTTCCAAGAAACGCCGATTTCTGGCGTCGTTCTAACGTCTTTTTTATCCGTATGCTACCGGAACATCGTTATAAAATTACTATTTTGATACAGACATTTCAATATATTTTCTTGTGTCATGGCAAATAAAACACGTGTTTACTTTTAAAGATTGTTACTGTTTTATTTGACATATTGATTCCGTTTATCAAACATAATATACAGACCAATGTTTCATTCCGTTACGAAGCACAAAATACCTTTGGATAAAAAATATCAGCAAAAGTGCGAGAACTGCATCACTGCAGTGCGGCATGTCAGCTGACAGTCAAAACACGAAGGAGCAGCAGTTCTACGATACAATAAGAAGCCGGGGTCATACTGCCTATACATCATACAAAATACATTCTGTAGACATGTTTTAAAACGAGTCGCCGCGACATCCATGCTTTGTATGCCAGGTGAGAAAGCTACCTCTTGAATTGGTTGCCTCGTGGCGTACGAGGCACGGGTGTCGCGGTGACTCGTTTTGGAACATGTCTGCAGAATGTATTTTGTATGATGTAAAAGCAATGTGACCCCGACTTAAGGGGGACTATATACCCCTGCATTTTAAGCAGGCCACCGTCCCTCCAAGTTTAAGAGGGAAAATATCTCAAAAATGTCCTTCTTACTAAGGGGGACTGACCTCGAATTTAAGGGAGACGCCGTATCGCTTACTTTAAGAGGGGTGGTGTCTCACTTAATTAAGAGGGAGCATCCCCATGTAATATTAAGAGGTCTGTCGCCCCCCTTAAAGTTAAGTGGGAAAAAATCGAAGAAATGTCCCTCTTACTAAGTGGGACCGGGCTTAGAGTGTATGCAGTCAAAGCTATGGGCGAACGTGCGCTTGAGCATCTTGAGCATCTATCGAAGCAGTGCACGCGCGCTCTTCACGTGTTATGGAATAGCTGTCCGAGAGTATAGTGCGGCATCTGTGGTGCCGCGAAACAGCAGTTAAGCTGAGTTAACCGCGGTTAAGTGTGCCCGTGTATCAGGGGTATTACACGGGCAAACTTAACTGCAGTTACGCTAAGCCACAGTTAGCGCAGAATACTTGCCGACAACATTCTGCGGCTATGCAGTCAAAGCTATTGGCGAACGTGCGCTTGAGCATCTTGAGCACCCATCAAAGCAGTGCTTCTGAAACATACATGGGTAAATTACTTCCAAAATGTAATTTAATTACAATTACAATTACTTGGCTTCAAAAGTAGTTTAACTACAATTACAATTACTACTACGTGAAAAGTAATTAATTACAATTACAAATTACTTTTAAAAAGTAATGAAATTACTTTACAATTACTTATTTCTGAGAGCAACCCGACTTGGGCCATATGACTTTAAACGAGTTGCATAGAATGCAACCTATTTGTTCATTCCTTGCCCCAATGGTGTAGGAAGCTTAAGCATCGCTTCAAGATGTCACGTATTGTACTTTCCTTTAGGAATTTTGTTAAATTCATAATAGCAATTGACAGTTTTGGGGCAATGAAGTACTACATTGTTATATTTTTAATAAATAATAATAAAATAGTTTTTATGCTGGAGGACGCGAGATCGCTAAAGGAAAAATTGGGTTGATGAACTTTTGTTAGCCAGGCAAATAAAAATGTGACGATTAGTCATGTATGAATATTTTAATAGTGTTAATATAAAACTAAAATCCACACGCGGTTATACGACCGCATTCACATACAAACATCATGGTATTGTAAATATTTACATTAAGTTGATATTATAATGGCTCAGAAATATGTAAGAACCAAATCGGGACTCCCGAAGCATCGGTGTCAATATTCACAGGTGCGAGGTCAGTCTCCAAAATGCTTATGCAAATAATATCCGAAGCAAAACCAACAGGAAATAAACTTGAAAATAATACAAAGATACAAATATGCGACACTACTGGAAGAGGGATGTAAAAAAAAAACTGGCAAAAAAGAAAAACAAATAACTTCGTAGAGAATTAAAATTCCCAACCTCAGCTGAAAAGTGAAGCTAAATTGTTTTTCTTTCAATATTTTGGCATCTTTACGCTATTGTTTTCTTCTCGCACCGCAGACGGTGCTACACGGCGCTGTTGAGGCAGGCTCGAAAGAGGATTGTCTCTCAGCCCGCAGTGTAAGCAACAAAACAACAAACAATGCGACACTATTTATTTTGTGCGTGTGCGTGTTTGTGCGCTAGTGTTTCACCGAGAGCCAGGCCACTTGTGCGAGCGCTGAGGCTTTCAGAGAGGTTCTGTCGGCTCCACGATGTTTTGCAAAAGTAATTGTAATTGTGCCTGAAATTTTGCAATTACTGACGCCAGAAAGTAATTAAATTACAATTACAATTCCTTTTAGCCAAAAGTAATTAATTCCAATTTCAAATTACCAAGAAAAGTAATTAAATTACAGTAATTCAATTACTGTAATTGAATTACTACCCAAGTATGTTCTGAAATAGCTGTCCGAAAGTATAGTGCGGTATCAGTGGTGCTGCGTAACAGCAGTTAAGCTGAGTTAACCGCGGTTAAAGGGATTATCCGGTCAAATTTCGTATTCATGCAAACATTTAGACCTCATTGTCAATGGCTGTAGGAGCATCTTCCACGACAAATCTGAATTTTGTGTGCTTCCCTGGAGGAGTAATTGTATTTTAACCCAAGTGTGCATAAACGGCCTTTTCCTCTTCCACCTTCAGGGAAGCGGAGTTTCTGAGGTAACATCAGGCAAAGAACGCGCCGAACTGAAGTGCACTTCGAATTTTGTCCTCCGCGTGAGTGGTACGACGTGGTTCACCCTCGCTGCTGCGCTAGATTTCTTTTTCTTTTTTTTTTTTTTTAGTATGAAAGGGTATTTTTGTTGTGCGGTTGTCACGCTCCACACTTCTCCGCGACATTTACAGTGACGAGTAATATGGAATGCTGTGGTGCGTCAGGAGCACTGTGTTCCCACGGAGGAATGAGGCATAGGATATGACAATTGCAAGACTGGTGTGACGTCACGTCAGGGATGGGAGTGCAGCCGTTGATACTTGCGAAATTCGGCATGGAGTTTCGTTCAATTATCCGTCGTTGATTACACTAAATTGGGGTATCGTTTAATGAAATAAAAATGGCCCATGTTAATCATTAGGCTCCCACCAGGGAACCATCACGAAATCTTAAGAACTTCCGGTTTTCACCGGACAATCCCTTTAAGTGTGCCCGTGTAACAGGGGTATAAGTCGACCGGAAAATTCGGTTTCTGAACCTATCGCGCTACGACTTTGTGCAGCGTTGCCCACAGATGGTGCATTTTTTTTTGTAAAATTTGCGAAGAGCGAACTTACTTGAGGAAAAAGTAAAGAAAGAAAAAGGCTTAGCTCCTATGGAAACGCAGCGACGCCACCGGTCTTCAAACAACACGGCGCCGTTTCGCACGGGAGACAAGAGATGGCGCAAGCGGTCGCGACGCCAACTGCCGCCAACGAACGAGCAGACGACGCCGAGAGCCGGCGTCTTTTCTTTAGCAGACGATCTTTTTGACTCAAAAGCGGCGCGAGCTTTTCTGATATCAGTTGACAATGCATTATTTTATCATCCTTACTAATAAAACACAATGAATGGACACATAATCGATTAAACAAATGGTTTGTCGGGTTATTTTGAATGTTTTTTTTTTTCGGGGTACTGATGTCGTCTGCTTTGCAGTTCGTCTTTACTACCGCGTCTGTCGTTGGTTCTGTGACTGTTATCCGCGCTGTTTTCTTACGTTTGACGTCGGTATGGTGCATTTAACTCCCAGCGAACGAACTAAGGTCGTACTTTGGTACGGGGAGTGCCATAGGACGAAAGAAGTCCGCCGACGCTTTCGAACGGAGTTCAGGCGACGGATTCCAGCTCGCCTGCCATCCTGCGCTGGGTGAGGCGTATGCTCGTTCGTTGGCGGCGTTCGTTGCGCCATCTCTTGTCTCCCGTGCGAAACGGCGCCGTGTTGTCTGAAGACCGGTGGCGTCGCTGCGTTTCCATAGGAGCTAGAGTTCCTGTATTGGGGAGGAGATCGAACAGTCACGCCTCTAGCGGTGCGCTTCAGCTGTGGGGACAACAAACCGTATTTTCTTGTTTGTTTTTGATCCGAGAAATCGAAGATGACGATTCGAAGGCCACTCCTCGTGCGATCAAAGCACTGGTCAGAGCGAAGCGCTCGTGCCCAGACCGTGCTCGGCCAGGTTCAATTTCTTTGTTATGCTGTGTTGGTAAACACCGGGCTGTGGGGACAACAAGATCGATAAAGCGCCCCCTATAGTTCGATCTCCTGCCCAATAGGCTCCCTACGGGAGCCAGAGTTGCGCGTTTGATTCCACGTGCCGCGTGTCGCCCTCGCCGCTATTCGCCGAGATCCGATCACGTGAGGAGCCGTATCAAGTGTCGTGCAGCAAAGTAGATGTTGCACGCGCCCCGGCGTATCGTTCCCCGGCATTTGAGCGCGCCGCGCGCCTCAAACGCGCGGCGCTGCTATTCGCCGAATTCAGTCACGTGAGGAGCTGAATCCACATGCCATGCATGAACGCGCAACTCTGGCTCCCGTAGGGAGCCTATACAGGAACTCTAATAGGAGCTAAGCCTTTTTCTTTCTTTACTTTTTCCTCAGGTAAGTTCGCTCTTTGCAAATTTTACAAAACAAATGCACCATCTGTGGGCAATGCTGCACAAAGTCGTAGCGCGATAGGTTAAGAAACCGAATTTTCCGGTCGATTTAAAGAGCCTGGCGTCTCCTTGTATCACCCTGTATTTAATAACGGTAATCGTAAAATACGTTTTTTTAAGGCAATAGACCCTTTCCGAAATTCAGTGCCATCTGGTGGTTCGTAAAGCAGTTTAGGTTTTGGCATATCAATGGCGGATATGAACTTGTATCGGCACCATCACTTTCGCAAGTCAACGGCACGCGAGGAATTGTTTAGTGTGAGTTCTTTCTCGATCGCTTTCAGTTCGATGGTGACCAAGAACCTGCATTTAGAACAAAGCTCCAACCCACTCAGATGCCTTGAGAAAATTGTGTACACCAAAGTGCTTTAAAGCCGATTGTGTGCTGCCCACAGATTGACTGAATCTGAGTTATTAGAAATAAACGCTTACGTAGCTCTTGTGTTCCCTTCCTACGTCGCGTCGTACTGACCCCCGAATGTACAGGCATCGCATCATCCGCTTAGGAGCATCTTCAACGTCTTCCTTTATCAGTCACTAGAAGGCCGCCATTGGTATGGCACTGATGCCGTTCCACAGATGATGATAGTGATCAAAGTGGCCAGACTGAATTTCGGAAAGGGTCTATTGCAAACGCACTACGGCCCTTCTTATTAAAATACCGAAAATCGAAGTCCGGAGTGTTGTCGCCTCCTGGCTTATTAAGCTCCATCGGAAAGCATGGCGGCGCTCGACACATGTAGCACTGAGGGTGATCGGTGAGTCGGGGAATCGGACGAAGGTCTCCTTTTCGAGGTGCCCGACGACCTCTCAGACTTTGAAATGGAAATCGTGAAACGGGCGAAACAACAGGGTTTGGTGTCTGTACCATAGTTTCGGTTCTGACTCCGCCGGGGCAGCCTTTCAAGCAGAACCGGCGCGACGCGACGTTGCTCACAAAAGTCCACAGCGCGTTCTCTTCAACCTGACATCGTTTCAAAGAATTGGAGATCGCTGAAAGGGCCCCAAAAGAATTTCAAACTCGAAAGTGAAGCGTCGTCTGCTCACAGCGATAGGCGGCAGACACGGAGAAGGGCGGTTGATCGCGGGACGCGGGCGTACACGACACTTCGGGTCAGAACGGTTCGGAGGCGTCAGAGAAACTCGAGTTGCAGGACGACTTAATCCTTGACGTTACTGCACTGGCGCGGGTCGCGCGGGAACTTGAAATTCGGCTTAAGATTTTTTTTTTTTACTTCACATATACTGAGTTCCCAAGTTTCGAATTCAATCAGCTAATAAGAGCTCAATGTTCTGACATCATGGGCAACCCCTGTTCAAAAAGCAGGCGAACTTGCTCTCCGCATAACCGCCATAGCATAGAGGGTGCGTATGTCCCGTGACGTCAGATCACGTGGCATCAATTTTCCCGCTAAATTTAGCTAGAAACTGAATTTGTGTGTATAGGTCTTGCGATATTTTATTCCCGCTAAATTTAGCGGGAAATGCACGGACGGACGAACGAAATTTCGGGATTGGGGGAGTAGCTTCAAAAGGGATTTCATACGAAATATGAGGACGGCGGGCCCACAGGAGACCGAATACACTCCTGATCTCCGTGAGCTGTGGCCGGTGCATTTGAAGTATGATGCACGCACAAAACTCCCGCTCGCGCAGACTGTCTGTACACTTAGCGTTCGGGCACGCGTTATGACAAGGCGTTCGATTTTCGTGTACGCAAACACCACGCTCTTGTGCATCTATATCTCTTCCAGGTAAACATGCGCGAGAAGGCGGTGTTTTCTGCATCCAAACGTCGAACGACTCGTCGAAAGGCGCGCCGGAACACCAGACGCGCACCGTCCGTGTGATCAGCGGCGGTTCTGCGCGATGCCAGGGTCGGGTTCGGCGCTCATTTGCCCCTGGCGGAGGTGTGTTTGTACGTCGCCTTAGTATCGGGGTGTGCAGCGCCTCGTTCGTACACGAGTCACGTAACCTGTCGTATCGGGGTGGGACACGGACCGACGCGCACGACCGAATCGCGTTTCGCCAGAAGGCGTCCTCTTCTTGTTCGGGATTGCCCGTCGCCGCGTAACGACCGTGTTTGTCTCCCTGTGCACCCCCGCTGTTCCTTCGAGCCTCGGAGGCCCTCATCGACATTCCAGGTTGACGGCGGGCGAAGGGAACACGTCCCTTTTCGGGAGGGACGCGTTTTTCAGCGGGGTAACTTCCATCGCGGACCAATTGTCGGCCTCGCTCTCCTTTTCCTCTCACACGCACTCGCTGCCTTCTTGCGTTCTTCTGGCGTGATCGGGGGAGTTCGTTTGGAGGGAAGTGTGGCCAGGGTGCCTGCACTCCGACGAGGGTCGGTTGCCGCGCGAGACAATTGGGTTTATCTAATCAGCCGGGAATGCCCAGCGTGATTTGATCGACTCGCTCTCTTCGCGCCTTTTGTTTCTGCTGGCGAGGGTGTTGTTTGGACGGGGACCGCTGGCGGAAGATTGAAGCGACAATTTGCGCCGCGGTGGTCAGGCGCATTGTCCCCGTCGCTTCCGACTTTTTGTTTCGTCGGTTTGTTCCTTTTTGCTTTCTCGCTCGGTGGGTGGAGGGAACGCGTTTCGCACTTCGTTGACGTCTCATTTGCGCCGCCTACGAATGCGTTTCCTCCGCCGCCGTTTTTTTTTTTCCCTCGCTTATTTGTTTGGTTTGCCCGCGTTGTTTATTTATGCTTCGCTCGCCCCCTACGCTGACAGTGCGACGGAGGCTACGCGTTTGTGTTGGACCAGTGCCTCCTATATAAGTTACACTATGCCTGTCAGCTCCGAGCACCGGCAAGCGGAAGGGAGAGGGCAATTAGTACGTGTGGTTGCCGTGCGGTGGAGCCACCTAGGCGTACAAACCTGCCATGTAGTGAAGCCAACCATCTTTTCCGTAGGAGGTTCAATGATGTCGCCCCAGCAGCACCGACAACAAGAAATCTAAATGTTTTTGACTGATAGCTCGGGACCAGCTCGCCGTTTTCAACGGAATATTACTTCTTATTTTCCTACCTTTTCACCCGCACACGACCCGGCGCCAACTATTTCTATGCGCGCGATTCAAGGTGACCGCCAAAGCCCCAAACTGCCGCCAAAGCAGACGGTCAAGCGGCCAAGCGTTCTCCACGTTCGCAAAAGCGAAGCCTGGCCGTGCTTGTTTCGTAGTTTCGTATTTTGTCTCAGCGAAACTCGTTTGAATCAGGGCGGTTACATCCAGAACAGAGTTCGGCATGTTGGTAGAAAAACATATATGATATATCTTCAATAATAAGGTAAATACAACATGCTAGAAAAATAGACAAAACGAACGTCTGCCAGGCGGCGCTACCTAGCTGCACGTGCGTGTTGTGAGGTGAAGCATCGGGCCTAGACACGTCTTGGAGAGAAGCTGACAGGCATAGTGTAAGTTGGACTCATCGTACGTCTACCTTTCGTCGCCCGATCACGCTCGCGCCCACGCGCAGAGAGCGAGATCGGGGGGTTAAAGACCGTGCCAGACTCGTGCGGTACTCTTCGCGAGTAATCCAGTCACTCGTCATCGATTACTTTTTGGAGTAACTTTGTAATCGTTTGATTACATTTATTAGGAAGTAATCGCGGAAGTAATCTATTTTTCGGAGTACTAAAATGGCTCGTAACCTTTACTTTCTTTCCTCTCCCGTTTCTAATATGGAGCCCTTTGTTCGCGCACGTTTCCTACCGGGGAATCGTCGAACCAAATCTCGGACAAGACGATGTGTTACCGAGATTGGTGGATTAACAAGGTAAATAGTTCATAATTCGGTGCTTCTAACCCAATATTGGACGGTATACGAACGATCCGTTTTCAAACCGGCAGAAAACTCGGTCGTTTTAAAAATCTCAAGTAATCAAAAAAGTAATTCGGTTACTTTTTTTTTTTTTTTACAGCGGGGTTGTTAAGGGCTAGTTTCCCCAGGATCGTGTCGGTCAGCGAACGAATCATGAAACAGAACTCTGGACAGCTACGGCCATCTTTGAGTGACGGCGGCAACCACAGTTGTCTGGTTGCCGCCTTCGCTCATAGATGACGCAACCTTTCCAGCCTTTCCACTCTGGCTTGCCGACTTGTGGCCGACCATTACTTCATTCCCACCATACTACAGCTTCGCCGGTCTTCCTTCTTCACCAAAATCTAAAAAAACAAAGATCCTTTTTTTTTTTTTTTTTGTAAGCGGTATATATACGTGGACCGGTTTATGCTGCCTTTCCAAGTGGCGTATGCTCTGGAATAACAAAAAATGATGTCTTACCAGGATGTTGGGCGGGGACCCGATGTAGTGTAGTTTGGAAGTTGATGACGGGCTTCCTGTAAAAAAGAAGCATGTCTGTGTCAGCGTTTTATTTTGTTCGTGGGAACTGAGGACTCTGAAGCTCCGACGTCGAGCGTAGCAAGCGCGTCGTAGCGCAGCGCACGCAGATACTGGTTGGTCGCAGATATCGATTTCCTGCTCGCCGAGCCGCAATGAAAGACTCGTGTTCTGCGCTACGCTGCGCTCAACGTCGGAGGAAAACGGAGCCTTTAGCTTATTTTAGATTCGATATGCTCGCCAGCTTTTAAAGTTTCGTTTTGAATGAAAATATTGCCAGTCCATGGCACATTTGGAGAAGACATTTCGAAAACGGTGGGCTTGCATTACGATATTGTCACACAAAATCAAAACCAAACACTGTTCTTTTTTCTTTTTTTTTTTATTGGTTTGCGAATTTTTGAATAACTTTGCGAAAACATTTTAATCGTTGTCAGATGTGTTCTAGTAGAAATGACCCGCGTGTAAATGCATATTCTACTCTGCCGCATCGCCACAAAGGCTATAATCGAAACAACAGGGGCACGTGCGGTCGACATTGTTAGGCTTAAAGGGTTACTACAACGAAATTTTGACGCTTATTTTTTCGTCTATATGTGTTCAAAGGAGATCACATCAGACACACCAATGTCCTGTTAACAAAGACACGAAAAGGAATTTTAAAACGACTTAAACGATTAGCAAAGAGCACCTGGTGGATGTCGCTAACGCCTGGTTTGTAATGACCGTCTAGGAACCCTGGCAGATAGTGACGACGTTTGTCTCGCCTCCGGCCACTACGAGTGAAGAGGTGGAAGGAGGAACTCCCCTCTTCCCGAGAATCCCTTTTGTGTGACCCAGAAGTGGCTATTGTCTCTCTACAAGGTTAAACAAGATTAACCCGTCACTCAAAATTCGTACAAAAGCAACCGCTTCGGTGGCTGGAACGACTAGGCCATCCCCTCGACGTGAGCCTCGCCCGTGGCCTCGCCGCAGCTTTGCTCGTCCCGAAAAGAACTACGTCACGATTGCGTTAGATGTCACGTGGTCTCCGCTGGCTGTTCTCTGAGCGTTTTCCAGAGGGCCGTTTATAACGAAAAATACAGCCACCAGGCTCAAAATACAAACGTGCGATTGTCATTTACGAATATTGTGGATCATATTCAACCTATTTTTGAACACGACGGGTATATTTCAAATTTCGATGAAGTATCCCTTTAAAGTATGGGCATTTCCTTTTCCCCACTGGTCGACGTCACACTTGTTTTCGGGTGTTTTCACTTGCGGCGACAATCGGCCGCTCGGTCGTCAGCGATTCACTAGTTTCGCCCTGTTTGTCCTATTTTCAGTCATTCTGTGTGTCGTCCTAAGCAACGCTAGCTTGTTCCGAGTTTGTTCAATTACGTTGTCCCTTCTACCGTCGACGAACTTGTAAAAAAGAATATGCACACATAATGCACGTGAAATGTTCAGATAGCGCGACTGTTCATTTTACGACGCATTTTAAGAGGACCCTGCATATTGCAAGCTTTTCCAATGTTGTGAACTGCTTGTTGCAAATTTTTTTAGAGAGGAGCTTTTAGGCGCCCGTTTCCGGGTTGAGCGGCGTCGGCAGAACCGCGCGTTGCGTTATGGGACGTTTCCCCGCTAAAGTTAGCGGTGAAATTTTCACGTTAAATGTAGCGGAGAGATTTTTCGCTAAATTTAGCGGGGAAATTGACGTCACGTGTCCTCAACACCAGTTCAGTTTCCCCGCTAAATTCGCGGGGAAAATGACGCCATGACTTCGTGTCAGGTCACCCATGAACCTCTTGTGACGTCAAGTGGCGTAATTTTCTCCGCTAAATTTAGCGGGGAAATATAATTGGAGGAGGGAATGGAGGGAAAGGAAAAGTGGAGGAGGAGAGGGTACGGTGGAGGGGCATACCCTCCCTCGGTATCCTCCCCTCCTCCTCCTGAAGAGCTGCGCTCTCGTTTCGCATTACAGAAATTTGTAAACGTGTCATCTTTTTCGTTGCATTTTTTCTGCGCTTAACTTTGTGTGACTATAATTAATTTATGTGCTGACAAAACTGTCATATCTTACATTGGGTAGGGGCTTATGAAGGTTCAGGGTGCAACTTTGTTTCTTCTGTCTCCTTTTTCACGTTTGTGGAGTCAATAAATGTTAATTAAATTAAACGCCCTACAACATTTTTTTTTTTTTAGAATTATGGAATTGTCAACTTGAAATGATGTTTTTTTGATAATTTTTCAGACACTGCACCTCCGGCTGCGACTGCCGAAGATGTCTCCGTGCCTCCGGACGATGGTGAGCACTTCCGATTTCTCATTCGTCACTTAACGTTGGGAGCGAATGTTTCTTGTTTCTTCACCCGGGGGCTTGTTCCGCATATATGGACGGAAGGGTGTACGGCGACCTAGATTCGTGAAGCGTATATATTTTTAATCGATTTCGGAAGCAGCTCTCTTCCTCTGGGTTTGTGACACCTAAGTGCACAGTCAAAAATTCTCTACAGTTACTGTTAAGGTGAGAATGGCTGAGAGGAGCTTCAGCTTCTCCCACCTCCAGCGCGAGCTTAGACGTGCCTTCGACAGTGCTTCAACGTCTCGTGCACCTCGAGCGCGCGCGCGAAGCCACAGCACGTCTATGGACATAGCCTCCTCTATACTCACAAAGCCTGGCAGTTCGACGACGGAGCCATAGAGTGCCCGGTCGCAGATTTGGAGCGCGAGGATCTGGTTGCATAGAGCACCAAAGAGCCATTTCTCGGGAAAACTGGACGTCAGCGCACAGCTTTTGCAGTGGCGAGGATCCGAAACACACTTGTTCGCTCGAGTGAAGTGTGTTTCGACGTCTCGCCGCAGCGGGGCGCCAGTCACGTGGCTCTGCTTTCATGCGTTGTCTGCCGCTCTACCTTTTTAATTTCGGCGGCTGCTTCTCGGGGCGATCTGCCAAGCTTTGTCAGTATATAGGAGGCTATGGCACAACTCAAGTCCCATCGTGGACAATGGAGTGGAAAGGGGGATCGCCGGCCGAGTCTGTTAGCGCACTCCAGCTCGGAGCACGTGCTGCAGCGAAAGCTCGCGCCGCTGAACCCAGGGATCCTGGTTTGAATCGCCATCACTGCCCGTTTTGATCTGGATGAGCGTCGTACCGACGTGCGTGCGGTCGTGCACAAGTATGAGTACTGCGTGATGCGCGTTAAAGACCCCTAGGCTTGCGGTAGTGCAGCACTATACTCCGCGACAACTTTTCTTGGCAATGCAGTGGAAGGTACAGGCCTACGTTCCCTCTCCCATTTTGAGTGTGCGCAGGCTCTCCTCCTCTTCCCATTTGCGGGGAGAGGAGGAGAGCCCGCGCACACTCAAAATGGGAGGGGAAACGCAGGCCTGTACCTTCCACTGCATTGCCAAGAACAGTTGTCGCGGAGTATAGCTAGATTTCCAGACGCCCTCATTGGGGCTCACTAACTTCGGGCTGTCTAAGCATGCACACAACACACAGTTGTTATTATGGAGAATCGCCGAATGAATTAATGAAAACGTACGCGCACCTTGCGAACTCTTTCTAAATGTCGTTGATTCCGATTCCCGCCGGTTTCGATGCAGAGGGGCGTGGCTGTGTAAAGTAACGATTGATGTTTGTAATATTATGAATTCTCACTTTTTACTATACAGTCGTGTATCTCTCGCTATTTATTTCTAACATATATGGCTTTTTTTGCGTCCATGCAAGGTTGTCCAATCAGGGAAAACAGATCAGTGAGCGATTGGATAAGGAGAATAGTCATACGGTTGTGATTTTTCCTGTTCAGCGTTAACAAACTGAAACTAAGTTTAGGCTACGTTCGATCGATGTTTCCGCGCATTGTTACCGCTAAACGATAATTATGATTGGCCGGGAGACTTAGTTTTGGACACGACCATCCCGCATTTAACCAATGAGCTTCCCCCACTTCGGACCGTTTATCCTAATGAATAACCGAATTCGCTGAAATAAATGAATATTTGGATATCAGAATTGCCGTTTGTGTCGCCGTAGGCTATCTGGAATGCTGTTTGGTTTGGCGCTATCTAGCCACTTAAGCGAGAAACATTGATATGCCTGGGAATGGCGGCTGCGTTGTTCGAACGTTATTACTCTGGTGGCGCCCCCTAGCCTGGTGTCTGAAGCAAGAAATACTGGGTAGGCCAGAAAGCCGTGATCGCATAACATGCTAGTACGTTGGAAACCACAGGGCCCTGCTGGGCCAGTCGGAACGTGACTATGTCTCACCGGAGCGCGCTTTTACTGCGAAGTATCAGGCTTTTTGCTGCGTCATGCTCCAATATGTGCGCGTTGCGCTCGCGTATACGTAGCGCGTATCGAAGCCGTCGGCACGCAATGTGGGGCTTATCGTTCACCCTTTGCCATGTTACAACGAGACAGGATATAACCGTGGGATCTCACCCTGCTGGCGCCGCCTGGCTGTTGCCGCATCCCCACAAGGTAGCAGAGAGAAGCCATTTGGCTGTGGCCGAGCCCTTTCTTCCCAGCGTGTACGTGGCCACGAATGATGAATAGAGGGAGTATTCACGGGCTGCCATAGCTGTGTCCATGTCTGCTGAGCACGTGCTGTCGGCGAGCCTTCACGATGCTCTTGCAACGTTTATTCTAAACCTTCATGATCGGCGGCCTTCCAGTTTGGGCCAACGTGCTGTTTATACTTCGTTTCAGCTTCTGTCCACACGCAGGGGACGCTACGTGCTACTGTAACCATTCAAGCAGCGTTGAAAGCGCAAGTCACTGGGCCTTATGATTCATTCAGCGATGATAGAACACGCGCAGAAACAGGACGAACACCATGACGGTGCGTTTTTGACGCTGTGCGATTGGTCCCTTCGGCTGTGTCTGGACTTGAGGTGAAACTAGAGCCACTAAATGAGCTACGCTAAGAGCACCAGCACTCCGTTCGCCGGTCTGCTAGCGAACGCCACCATTTTGGTGCCAGACCAGACGCAGCTGTCGATCGTCACGATTCAAAATTAGACACGCGGTTGTAGTTGCAAGCTGAGGTGATATCGTCTTGCTCTGTCGCGAACTGTTCCGAAATTTCTGGGGGAAACGTTTCCCGCGATTCCAGATAAAAGCTCCAGAAAACTGGCAACCGTGATTTTGAGCGCCGAGATGGCTAAAGTGTCGTCACTCTGACGCATATAGCGTATTTAGTGGCTCTAGGTGAAACGGACCGGAGTATGTAGAAACAAGCCCGCATTTGCCTACACCATGCAGGTGTGGCGCGTGCGCAGGAACCAGAGTCGCGTGGGGTGAAGCGCATGCGTTGTACCATACCCTCCTCTATACTTAGGAAGCCCGGCAGTTCGACGACGGAGCCAGAGAGTGTCCGGTCGCAGATTTGGAGCGCGAGGATCTGGTAGCACAGAACATTAAAAAGCCGTTTCTGGGGAACCTGGACGTCAGCGCACAGCTTTTGCAGCGTCGAGGACCCGAAACACGCTTGTTCGATCGGCAGTGTGTTTCGGCGTTTCGCCGCAGCGGGGCGCCAGTCACGTGGTTTCCCCTCTCATCCGTTGTCTGCCGCTCCAGACCTTTTCCATTTCGGCGGCCGCTTCTCGTGGCGATCTGCGAGACTTTGTCAGCATAGCGGAGGCTATGGCTGTACCGACAGCAGCGCTACAGCAGCTGCGTAATGTCATAGCCGTGGGTTGGTCTATATGCGGTCTATAAACCTTTCGGAGCATGCGCTAGCCTGTGGACATCGCAATAAATTTTGGCGTCCGATGAACACGGGCCCTCGCGGCGTACGACTAGATCACGTGTCCGCTTGTTTGACTGCAAGTTGAATGAGGCAACGCTGGTCGCTTTGTTTTAGTTATACTAGTGTTTACTGGAGCTGGGGTGCTCATACCGCGGAGGAAATTATGAAATAAATAAAAATACCGAATGCCGCATTTTAGTTTTCTTGTCCCAGAAAATCCCTGACGGGATAATACACGGATCGTGCAGCGTGTTCCGTATGAACTCACTGCTCGCTTTATGTATGAACATCACCCTTCCGAATAGTATCCAAACAGTATCAGAGAATCTTTGCGTGGCAGACTCCAAGCCATCAATTTTCTTGCTGCTTCGCGGGGAATCATGCTGAGGGGGCATGTATTGAGGCAGGCGTGTCTCGCGCCACATAAACACTTTACTTCCATACTCTAATGCTTCGTTTTTTTGTTTTATTTTTTGTTTGTTTTTTTCGTGTTCACACCACTGCTCTGCTTTTTATATAACCACTAGGTGGACGCACTGGGCGAGTCGTTCATAAACGCCACAACTTTATCATTTTTACTTCTCGGAACGGAATTGCATCGTGCATAAGATGCGGAGCCATGGATTTTGTCTCCCCTTGACGTCACACTTTGGAACTCGATTGCATGTATTCGAAATTGGCTCGCGAAAAGCAACGTTGCTTGTCTGCGTCGAAAAAAGTAAAAAAAAAAAAAACACAAAAACAATACAAAACAAATGAAATGGAGCAGTATATGGCCGAAGTAAGAAACCGTTCTCCGGCACATCAATCGCGCACACGCTAGCGGAATTGCCCGATTCAAAAATGAAACTGTCTTGCCTTATTATTATTATTATTTTTTTTTTTTTCGTTTTCGACAGATAAGTTTGCGCGAAGGACGATGTGGACCTCAGCTGCGAGCGGAGGCTTCGACGTAACACAATTTCGGGTCCCTTATCTCCGGCCAATCCCGAGGGAGGAAGGGAAGCCCACGCCGCCGCCGATATTGCACGAGGGGGACCGGAGCCCTATTAGGCTCAGTACTGGGCCCCTGGGAAACGAGCGATGCCTCGCGTCGGCGTCGGGATGAGCGCTTTGTTCTCGGCGCCCTCCGGGGCGGAAATCTTGGCGGCTGTTTGCCTGGGTGCGCGGAGTTTAACTCCGGACATCGCCGATTTCGTGGTCGTTCGCAGTGACGCGATCCGCTTCTCAGTACGTGATTTGGACGGCGGCGCCCGGCTAAGTAACATGTGGGGGATTAAGGATTCCGACGAGCCGTGCACTTTCTGTTTAAACACCGCGCTTCTTTTTTCTGTTTTTGCGCAGTAACCAACGATGCAGGCGGCACGCTTCGGTTATGTGCCTACCTCAGTTATGCATACTGTCATGCACCCAACGAATGCGATATAATTGCTTCTGAACGGCAAAAACCAAGGCTCTTATTACGTTTACATGCACATTGTGTTTCTTTCTTTTTTTTTTTTTTTAATGCGTTAGCATTAGTGTCCTGGTACAGAGCGCGACACTGTTAGCGCGAACAAGCGATCGCCAGTTTTTGTGTTTTTCTCTTAGAACCGAAGGGCTGTCATTAAAGATATCATTGATATGGAAAGAGCTCATGTAGGGTTCTAATATAAGGGGTAAAATTGTATGCCCACTAATACTCTTTCCTAATAAAATGCGAAAAGGCGCCGATGTCGTGTTCGCGCTAACAGTGTCGCGATGTGTACATGCGTTGACCCTGGACTGGTTTGGAGCGCATGTATCTAACGTTCGCAACGTCGCCACGGGATGGCGCCACAGCCTCACTGGCTGTGGAAACTGGCTAGGAAACCCTTTCTGCAAGTGCCGACAGGTGGCGGCGGTGTGCATATTTCGAGAGGCTTGGCGATAGGACGCATAGCGACGGAGGCCGCACCGGATTGGCTGGTTATAGTGAGCGACGCCGTGACGTCGCTCCTAGCAACCGAAGGTTGCCGGCGACGTCCCCCTTCGTCAATTACGGCGCCGCGTATTGTGGGTGACGGCGGGTGTATCACTGGGGCGGGTGTTTGCACGCTACGACAGCGCCAGCTCAGCGATTGCGCGTCAGTACTTTTTCGTCGCATTCATTGGGCACGAGTCGCTTCCGAATAACGGCGTATTTCTCGGGTCCATTCCGCACTCGGTCCTAGTGAGGTAGCGTCAAATTTCGAGCGCCTCGACCGCGAGCTCTCACAGCCAAAGCCCGGCAAAAGGCGGCGAGCGCATACTGGAAGCGGAGCATCTACTTCATGTAGTATACCGGCGGTATTATGGTGCACTGAAATGACGCACGAACTGAATTGGGAATTGCTTTCATGTCGACAAAAAAAAGTCTGGGATTTCAATTTTTATTTCTAATTTACATAAAAAAATAAGGCTGGTGTTAATAGTGAACATTTGAAACCGTAACATTATGTTTTCATGCGCCGTGATCGTGCATTTAAAAATGCGGGAGTACCACGTCAAAACGAAATAGTACACAAATTTGTCAAACGCATTAAGGGTGGAATCTGCTGTTAGAAGAACAAGAGTGTCGTACAAATGACTTTTTTTTTTTTCTTCTCTTTTTCTGCACTCTTGGGCATTGCGGGATAACATTTAAATAAAAAAAATAAACAAAAACAAAATACGTAGGTTTGAAAATTGGTCGCTTCTCCTAGCGGCCGGGATAGATCCCACGCTTGGCTTCACCTGTCAACATAATCGTGGCATCTACGTTGACGGCCAACGACGCGCACGCGGACGTACTTCTTCTCCAAGCGGGGTTGGGAGCGAGGATAGAATCAGAGCGTACGGATGGCACATCAAAAGGCACGTAACAACAACGCACCGTAAAAGGAAAGTGTCACTCTGTTCGCGGAGGCGCGTTTTTGTTGGAAGAAAAGAACTTGTCCCGTGTCTTTTCTTCTTCTTTTTGTCTTTACTCTGGGGCGTCGTCTTGCGCTCTCTGGGCCGTGTTTTATTTCTCGTCCGAGCACTCCGTCTTTCGCTGTTGCGTTGTTTGCGCAGCGCCGCTTTGCTTTTCGCGTGCGTCGGGTTCTTGCAGCCCGTGCGTCTGCGGCCTATAAGGCGCACGCGCGAGAAAGACGGGTCTTTTCGACGCTGCTCGAGGGCTGAAATGCACGAGACGGACATTTGTAGTTATTTGCCATTTCGTTGGATGGCAGGGACAAAACGTGAACATGCGCCCGCCCATGACAAAATGCTGTATGAGGGGAAGGGGGGGGGGGGAGGTCCCAGCAAAATGGAAGATTTCGGGGAGAGCCCGGGCCCCATGGGCCCGGGCTCTCGGGGCCCGGGCCTCAAGACTAAGTGCCTGCTCCATATTATACAATACTGTCCAGCAGAAACGCGGTAAAAGCTCACGACAATGGCGTTGCTGTCACATGGGTCAGGAAAAATGAAAACAAAATTAATACCGCTGCGACAATGAAAACGAACGTGAAAGAAATGTAAATCAGTAGCATGCACCTGTCCCGTTTTGTGATTTTCCTTTTATACTGTGTCTACCAGCGACGCTCGGGGATAACTGCATCCAGTGAAGACAACGCGAAATACTCATCTGGATATAGGTTTATTGGGTGCATCACAAACGGTATACACCTTTTTCGTTTAGCCTCGCACCCAGCCACGTTGTCTCCCCATCCGGTATGCCTTCCGAACAAAAATCAAGAGATTACAACCCCCAACAAGTAAAAAGTATAGAAGGGTCATAACAAGAACGACTGACGGTTGCAATTAAAATGTTAACACGTTCTACTGTCGAGGCGAGAAGAAAGCAATGTTTTGACGCATACCGGAAGTTCCAGAATTTAAGATGGCGGCGCCCTCGTAGAAAAGGTGTATAGAGCCCGTAGCTATATCTCAAACTCGACTACATTTCCGCAGCAAGTTAACTTGTTTGTTAACTCGCTGTGGAAATGTAGTCGAGTTTCTGTATTCATGGCTGAGTACAGCATTTAATTGGGCTTCTTCGGCGGCCTAGTTAAACTTCCAATCCGGCGGGCTGGCTTCAGCGTACAGGGGCCTTCGTTCTTGAAACAAACTGCCGAGCATGTGGTGCAACTACTTCCCAACTAGTCGCGAGTGCCGAATCCGCCCCAAGTATCCGAAGCCGCTCGTTTTGTTGCGGAACCTTTGATCCCGCAAAGTCCGGGTTCCGGAGTTCCTCGGCGAGCCAGCGATTAATTGGCCTTTTCCGCGCGTTCGTCATTAGGGCACCGGCTGTTTCGGGAACGATGCGCGCGACAGAAGGCTATCCGCGATGAGAGTCCGGCGTTCAGAGTGTTGTCAGTCTCGAAATGCGGTGTGACGTTGCCCGCTTGGATGATGTGAAGGCTGCTTCACATGTGACTGCGACAGAGTGCGTTGTGAAATCTCCCGTAACCGTATACAGAGAGCCTGCATTACAGAGCGTACTCTGACTGCTCGATCGGGGTGCACGTGGTTTGTGGGACGCGTTTGTAAAACGAGCTGCGAGGAGATGGCGGAATCGTCGATCTTCTGCGAACGCCTCCGCCTTTCCCGCGGCTTTCTTCCTCGTCACGCGAAAACGCAGCGCATGCGCATTTCCGACCGATCGCCGCAGGAGATGTCCGCCATTACTTGCAAACTCTCCCCGATGCGGATTTAGGCTCCACGGCGAAAGCTGCATGGGGGGCGACTGGCAACACAGTTCCTTCGCAATGATCCGGCGGAAAGTGAGCTTATGTCGTGGCTCCTGTAGTATACGGCCGTTTGCGCATGCGCAGACCTGCATGGTGCGTCTGGGGGGCTCCCGGATGCGTGTCGCGGGTCATTCTCTGGCCATAATTAATTGCGGCCCGGAAATTGTGCGGGCCCGCGAGCTTCCTTTCTCTCGTCAGCGTGTTCCCGCTCCCGTTTTCCCGACGTGGGCAAACGTACGGGGGCCGGCTCTTGTAGACACCTTGTCGGGCTCATGCAGCTGCTGGTTGTGCGGAGAGTACGCGGAAGGCTAGCGGGGCGTGCTGGAGAACGGGCTACGGGGCGAAAGGCACGATCAGAAGAACAAGTAGGGCTGCGCGTCCCACCCTCCTGTCGTGTTTTCTCCGACGTCCCCGGTAAAAAAAAAAAAAAAAAAAAAAAAAAAAAAATTATTCGACATTTGAAAATTAACACCGATTTTGTGGGGGAAATTTCGCCCCCTTCTCTCCTCCCGGCGAATGCTAAGAAAAATCAACCCCGAAACGCGGAGCCCCGGCGATAATTAAACAATACGATTGGAATGCCAACGTTATCCGAGAGGCAAAATACCGCGCACAGTGGCGGCGTGCCAGTGCTTGCTAAGCACGTAGCACTCACGATCGCACCCGTTCTGAAAAAAAAACAAAAAACGAACGAATAAAAAGCAAAAACAAATTAGACGCGATTGTTTAGGCAGCGTGCACAGTGGGTCCGCCATAATGTGGCGAGACCGGTCCGCAATACAAATATTATCCAGTAAGTGTTCGACTGGTGGCCTGGGCATGTAACTGGCGCCACACAAACCTTGTTATTAAGCCTAATGACTGCTATTCGGCTTCGCTGCATTTGGTTCTTCGAGCCTTTCCCTCTCTTAATAAGACTTTTTTTAACAAAAAATATGTTTTATTAGCCGATTTCCACGGAGATCTGTAACGTTTACTTGTAGCGGCCAGTTGTAGCGACAAAGGACACCGAATAGCGTTACACTGATAGGGAAGCATATAAAAAGACTTCGGTCCCCGGCAGGATTTGAAGTCGCCATCTTGAGATCGTGGGCCAGGTGATTTGCTGACTGACCTATGCAAGGCCAGTGCTCGGATCACGCAAAAGCGAAGTCTTTGGGCGCGGGGGGAGCGGTCGCGCGCTTCGCGGCATTGCCTGTCACGCTGCGCCATCTCACGGCCGTGTGTCAGAAATGAGAGAGAATTTCGGTAGGCGATGCCGTTCAAAACGCCCTTCTCTTCTTCCCTGGAAGGCCTACCACGCACGCGGGCTTGCCAGTCTTTGTCAGCATAATCGAGTCTGTATAAATTTATAAAATAAAAAAATCATATTTAAGGAAAAAAAAAAATGCGCGTCCAATTGTCTAAATAGCTGGCGATTCAGCGGGTGTTCATTTAAAGCGTAGGCGATTGTTGTGCACGTCCGGTTTGTACGCGGACTTCGCCTTACGTATCGCGTGTGCGTATATGTGTGTTATCCGTACCAATTTTAACGGAAAACGTTCTTTCGCTAGGGTTTCAGCATTTGGTGAAGCCTGGATAAAAGCGTGACCGCGAAGCTCGACACCTATGGCTTCTGAGTGAGGGGAGCTAGAGCCATCGCAATAAAAAAAAAAAAAAAAAAAAGTTTGCGCCAGACGGGAATCGATCCAGACCATTCATATTATTAAGCGAGTGACTTTCCAGCATGTCACGACACATCGCCGTGAGATGAGGTGCTATTTGGCAGGAAAGCCCTGCTGGAATTCATCTCTGCGTCCGGTAGATAGCAACTTGATACCCCCGATATCTCCGTTCCAGGAACATCTATCTAGTTTATAAGCCACGCGTTAAGCCGTTCGCTAATCTAACGCGGTGCATCGTGATATTAGGGAGTTCTATAGTAGACCGTGTTTCCCCCTCCGCTAGCCCTCCGCTACGAAAAAGCCGCCACTGCGCCTGCGCGCCGATGGCCTTGGCTGTAGAATTCGGGTAGCGGAGGGGGAAACACGGTATACTGAAACTCGCTATTACTAATCTACAATGAGTTTAATGGCGTTGAAACCTGGTGCGATATTTGTGGCAAATGACATTAACATTAGTGAGTGTACATTAGTTTCCTTTCCTCGGCGCTCTAGCCCACTAACCTACAACTATACTATCAATGAGACCATCATTTCATCAGCACTAAGTTATAAATACCTAGGGGTGCACTCCTCTAGGAACCTATCTTTGGAACTACATGTTCGCCGTGTCATCTCGGAGTGTAACCGCGATCACTCGGACAACTAAAACATCACCTCAAATTCGCACCATCCAACTTAAGACTTGCCGCCTATAAAACACTCATCCGCCCAAATCTAGAGTATGTTGCCGCTATATGGGACCCATTCCAAAGTTACCTCAGTCATCAATTAGACGCAATTCAAAATTGTGCAGTCAGGTTCATTTTTTTTTTCTAGCTATTCGTAGGAAATAAGTGTCACCGGCCTAAAGGAATGCGCTCAACCAGATAACCTAGCACTTCGCCGAAAATATTTTACACTAGCACTCTTTCACAAATTCTATTACGATTTCCAGCCAAATTCACCGTACATCATGCCATCTGCTAGGGTTGTGCGAATAGTGGTTCGAATCGAATAGTGCATCATCATCCCTAGCTTCTGCACTGTAGAAAGAACCGGCCGTCTTGGCTTTCCCTTGCACTGTCTAGGCTATGAATGATGCAACGCTATTTGATTCGAGCCACTATTCGCACAACCCTACCATCTGCACGAACTCCTTATCGTACCGGTCATCCACTTAGCGTGATGTGCACCACAACTAAATCAGTGATTTCGTCTGCTTCAATTTTATCACGCGCAGCGAAAAAAATGGAATGACCATTCCTCAGCATCGTTCCATATCTTATCATCTTCATTTCAAAGAGAAATTGAGCGCAGTCATGCTCATTCATGCCTCATAGCCGAAAAAAAAACAAAACAAATGGATGGGAAAAAAAGCAAAAGTGGCTTCGCAATGTTTTGTTCTCGATTGATTTCAGCTGAACCATGTATACTTTCTCGTGTCATTTTATTCATAGTCATCTTGTTTTCTTCGCAAATTTTACAAACGCGAGTGTTAAAACCTCCTTTAATAGCCTCCCTGAGGGGGATCTTGAAGGTAAACTGAAATAAATAAATATGAAGAGCGCGGATAGCGTAAACGACACACGTTTCACGTGCGACGCAATTTCCCAGCAATTCGTTATGCATTTTTTTTTTATTTCATAAGATTTTCATGATGGCAGACTTCTGTATCCTATTTTTTTTACCCTTCCAGCTTAAAAAAAAAAAGAAAAACGTAGTCGGTTTGATTTTTTTTGTTTTTTTTAGTGCTTGAGCGACTTTTGGTTAAGAAAAAACACCAGAAAAACGCAGTGTACTTTGTGTGTGTGTGTGTGTGAGAGAGAGAGAGAGAGAGAGAGAGAGAGAGAGAGACAGAGACAGGGCCGGGGGGGGGGGGGTAGGATATTCTTCACGCGGGACCCAGCCTGCTCGAAATTTGTCTGCTCCCTAGCAGGAGGCGAGCGACGAAGAAATTCATACGGGGTAAAGATGTGGGCCGTCAGCGGAAAATAATAGGGATCCGTGAGTTCGGCCGAGACAAAAGGCAGAGCCCGCGCCCGGAAGGACGACGGAGGAATATCTTCCGCCGTCGCCGAGCCCATTATACAGGCGGCATTCCTCGGAGCCACGTACATACGCTGCAAGCTTCTCCGGTCTCGTCGTCTTTGTCGTCGTCTCGCGCGCACGTCGGCCTTAATTTTAAGCCGGGGGAAAACGGGACGAATCTAGTTTCGGGAAAACGGATTTTCTACGCTTGGCGACGTTCTCCAACTGCGGCTCTCTATAGCGACTGCCTCCTCCCTCTGCCCGTGTGCCCCCAGAATATGCCGTAGGTCTCATTTGCCAGCTGTTGTGTGGCCTCTCTCTAGGAAAACTGTATGTACACCATAGTCGTTGGCGCGTCAAGAAAACAAAACAAAAAACGAGTTGCGCTTTTTTTTATACGCTCCGCGTTGTAGCTCTTAAAAGGCTGAACTCCATGGGACGAATATGCTGCGAATAACCGACGACTTTTGCCCGGCGGCTTTTGCTCCGCGCGTGGAATCAACACAGTGGCTGCTACGCCGCGCGCAAAGCGAGCGTGCCATCGGGCGGCGTTCGCCAGTTATTCGTCACATAATTCGTTCCATGGAGTTCAGCCTTTACAAGATTTGCTTGTCGGAGGAGGAAATGGTGCTTTTGGCGTTTGAAATATGTGCGTAATTATGAAATAGCAAATAACTAACGTAAAAATAACTTACAATATATATGATATATCTTAATTTGACTTCCGCCGGGTTTTGGCTGCGCTGTGCGACGAAGCGTTATCAAAGGCAGAAAGCGCCGGGCTCGACAACGGATCATTTTGTGGTTCTTCAGCTGTCACCCGACTGTAGGGGCATTCACTGGACGCCATATCTGAGGACGATCAGAAACGCTCTCACGTGGCCTTTGAGGGGGGAGCGAGCTGTTTGAGAAGACCACTTCACTGCCGGTGTTGTAGCCGAGCCAAATCCGAAAAAACCGAAACCACGAACGATGGATACTGCCGGCGCTTCCGCAAGCACGTCAAGCACCACTGAAGGAAAAGTGAGTAGCATATCGGAAACAAAAATCTAGCGATGGACGAAGACAATTAGCGGGAGTTGGCGAGATTAGAATAGTGCTCATAGCGTTGTTGTCGTGACGATACCGCAGGATAATACCCCTGTTACACGGGCACCTTAACCGTAGTTAACGCTTTAACTGCTGTTACGTGGCACCACAGTTGCCGCACTATACTCTCAGACAGCTATTTCAGAAGAAGTGAAGAGCGCGCGTGCACTGCTTCGATGGGTGCTCAAAATGCTCAAGCGCACGTTCGCCCATAGCTTTGACTGCATAGCCGCAGAATGTTGTCCGCAAGTATTGTGCGCTAACTGTGGCTTAGCCTAACCGCAGTAAAGTGTGCCCGTGTAACAGGGGTATAAACCGAAACCAAGTTTACTTTGTTTACATTCGAACCTGAAACCATTTGCGCTCTCTGAAACAGTGCACAGTAAAATCGGGGCAGACATGGGCGCCGAGAAGTAACCAGATTGGGCACGTAGCGTTTCTATGAATACCATGTGCATTGATAGGAGCTTTGGCAATGAATTGGCTGCGTACGGGCTCGGCGCCGGCACATGTCCTGCACGTACAGGTTGCCGCCTCAATCGGCTTTGCGCACATGCGAGATCGCTCCAAGTATTGAATTGAATTGACTGCATAAAATGCGCAAAGCAGGTCCTCAGATAAATAGCGATCTGATTCGGAGCGCCACATTATGGTCAACACCGAAACCATTTTCGCGAGTCAAAACGTCATCGTTGTTGCACGTGAAGCGGTACGTGTGAACGAGCACATTTCGCGAAACTTGAGTGTCGCGAAACTGTTGCGCGCCTAAAAGATGCATCGTGTGAACAAACCTTAAGTGCGCCCACTGAAACCAAGTTTGCTTTGTTTACATTCGAACGTGAAACCATTTGCGCTCTCTGAAACAGTGCACAGTAAAATCGGGGCAAACATGGGCGCCGAGAAGTAACCAGATTGGGCACGTAGCGTTTCTATGAAACCATGTGCATTGATAGGAGCTTTGGCAATGAATTGGCTGCGTACGGGCTCGGCGCCGGCACATGTCCTGCACGTACAGGTTGCCGCCTCAATCGGCTTTGCGCATGATGCGAGATCGCTCCAAGTATTGAATTGAATTGACTGCATAAAATGCGCAAAGCAGGTCCTCAGATAAATAGCGATCTGATTCGGAGCGCCACATTATGGTCAACACCGAAACCATTTTCGCGAGTCAAAACGTCATCGTTGTTGCACGTGAAGCGGTACGTGTGAACGAGCACATTTCGCGAAACTTGAGTGTCGCGAAACTGTTGCGCGCCTAAAAGATGCATCGTGTGAACAAACCTTAAGTGCGCCCACTGAAACCAAGTTTGCTTTGTTTACATTCGAACGTGAAACCATTTGCGCTCTCTGAAACAGTGCACAGTAAAATCGGGGCAAACATGGGCGCCGAGAAGTAACCAGATTGGGCACGTAGCGTTTCTATGAAACCATGTGCATTGATAGGAGCTTTGGCAATGAATTGGCTGCGTACGGGCTCGGCGCCGGCACATGTCCTGCACGTACAGGTTGCCGCCTCAATCGGCTTTGCGCATGATGCGAGATCGCTCCAAGTATTGAATTGAATTGACTGCATAAAATGCGCAAAGCAGGTCCCCAGATAAATAGCGATCTGATTCGGAGCGCCACATTATGGTCAACACCGAAACCATTTTCGCGAGTCAAAACGTCATCGTTGTTGCACGTGAAGCGGTACGTGTGAACGAGCACATTTCGCGAAACTTGAGTGTCGCGAAACTGTTGCGCGCCTAAAAGATGCATCGTGTGAACAGACCTTGCGCATGCTCAGAAAGAGCTCACGTGAACAGACTGCCAGACCGGCAATCTTGGTGGTGTGGAATGCACGTTGCAAAAGGGCTGTGGAAGCTTCCCATCAGCACGCGCTCAGCAGTCGCGCACCTTTCCGTAAAAAAAAAGGCTCCTGGCCGCTTCCATTTTCAGTGTTTATGCGTATGGCGCGTTATTTTCTCGCTTTGTTCGTATTTGTAAATATTGGAATGGTGTACACACCTTTCCATAAAAGCGTATGAGGGCTCGTTCATTGGTGTCTGTTATTATGCACGCGCACTTTCTGGCTGGCCGCCATGGACCTTTCTGGGAACGCCAGCGCCACCAGTGAGCGCTCTGGTTCATTATGGGAAGTGTGAACTCGTCGCGCCCTTTAGGCAAGTCTAGCCTAGTCGAGCTTTTTTTCATGCTAGGTGGCTCACGCACCGTCCGAACTGCAGCGCCATTCTTGATCCATTCATGCATCTAGGCGAGCTAACGGTTTTCGAACGTTGTTGGAACGAGTTGCGTTGTTTTATTTATTTATTTTTTTTATTGACCAAGGAACATAAAATGTGGCAACTAGCTCAACTAATTCCCGTGGCAAAATAAGAAACCATGTTGGACGCGTGAGGGATACCTCAATCGTTTGGCGCGTAAAGAAAGAAACAACGCTATTAAAGAAAGAAACAAAGAACGATGGCCTCTTTAGAAAAGGGCAGTGGACAGACGTGCTCTGGTTGAGGGTTTCTCACCTCATGTGGGCAACGCAGCGCAGGACAGGGCGCTGCAAAGATCGCCGTCTACCGTACGCAGGGACCCAACGCGAACGTAGGCAACGTGATTCGCGCAGGCGGTACGGTGGTGACAGCAGACGACGGAGCAGCGACCCTCACTGTTCCCATTATGCCTCGCGCGTGCCGCTTGAGGGCGCGCTCTACTTTTCGGAAAGGTCCATTGCGAGCGAGCGCTATTAGCGGCGAGATTAGAACTCTAGGCGAGATGTTTTGGTGGCGCCCTCCTGTGGTTCCCCCTTGTGACGTCATTACCTTGCAAACAACAAGTTCGATGGTGTTTGTTATTAGCATGGTGGAAGCTTGAAATCATTGCGCTCTCAAAGGAACACTGCCAACACCGTCAAAATTAAAGTTCTTTCATTCCTCTTATTTCCGTCGATGATAAATCCCCTTTCCGACGTCATAGTCAGCGTTCGGCCAATCGTGGAAGGCCGACCACAGCGACGCTTTCGGTCGCGCACGGGGCTAATAGATGGACTGATTTAGCACGTGTGGACTGTGACCTGCGCTCGCTTCACGCGGTGAGTGCATGATTAAGTTTCTTTTTTTCTGTGTGTTGTCTTTTCCCTTCTGTGTAGACCGACAGGTCCACAATATTTCGAATAAATAAATTAACAACAAATGTAAACCGTGGAAATGTGCATAGTCCACACGGCCCGTTTTCTCTGGCGACGGGGCCGTGACGTCATCGTCGGTTACCGAGCCAGTTGAAGGGGGAGCGAGGGGATCACCCGACACCGCCGATGACGTCACTTCCGCCTGTTTTCCTCCTGCTTTCCTCGTTCTCCTGCTGTCAACAGGGGGCGGAGTTAGGATGGAATTGTAGTTGGCGATTACGTGGCTCGTACTGTAGTTACTGGCAGCTGAAGGGTGCGCCTTATCGTGTTTCTGCTTCGTGATTGGTGCTTCAGCATTCTGATTGGCCGCGAAGCGATAATGAGATGCTCGAGAATGGCCTCTCCTAAGCTACTATAAAACAACGACACACACACGCATATTTTTTTAAGTGCGGCGTAGTCCCAGAAGCTTTTTCGAATTCACAAACCTCTTCGGCTTCCCTTTAACAATTTATCGATGAAAATCAAAAGCTGGAAATAGCGGCGGACCAACTCACGCGACAAGGATCGAACACCGCATGCGTGACGCGAGCCCGCATTGCCGGGATAAGCAGTTTGCGTACGAGCACGTTTTAATCGTTTTGCGGAGGAGCTTTTCCGCTTGCTCGTGGGGCCCGCGAGCCCAGAGTGCGGTTTGGGGTGCAGTTTGACAGCGCCACGTTTTGGGAGGCTCTCGAAAGTCCCCTAGGCCCGTGCTTCGGCGGACGTGGAGGCGCGGCCCTATTTCCCGCCGGTCAATATTTGTCCCGCTTGTCCGGCGCTGAGCGGAATCCCGGGACGGGCAAACAGGGCCGAGGCAGGCCGGCAGCCGGACGGAGCGCTGTGCACACACGCCCCGTCGACGGCATGCGGACGGGTGACGGAGCGTCCACTCGAGTGTCGGCCTGGACAATGGCGACGAGACTGGCAGGACTTTGCTCGTCTGCACTTAAAGAACCTGCATGGTATTAGAAGTCTGGCTCTTCGTGCAGGGTTATTAATGTTCCCCTTTACGTGGAGAATTAAGCTATTTGTAGGTGCATTTTAGACGATATATATGTTATCTTATCAGGACGTAGCCGTTTCAAACGCCGTCCACCAAATCTTGTAAGGACTACTTCCCCCGGCGTACAAACAATGCGCAAAACCTGTTTTTTTGGTTTGTTTTTTCTTGAGCTGACAGCGAGTATGGAGATGTCGCGAGCTTCTGTCGAATCTGGTGTACCAAGCTGGAGCCACTGAGGTTAACTTTTTTTATGAGGCGCGCCTGGATGCATCGGAGTTGTTCTTTGGCTGCCTTCTCTTTTCGCATGCTCCTGTTTATACGTTGCTTGCACGTGACGCCATGGTACCGTGCTGGTGGTCATTCTTATTTGGTTTTTGTGAGAACAGTTCGGTGGACGAACGCACTCGGCGGCAAAGCTACCGCAATGCCTTCCGATTCCCGACCCCGTCGTTTGGTTTCCTTTCGATTGCAAGGCGTTTCGTGCGTCTCGTCCACGGTCTACTGCGAAAAAAGTTATCGCGTGACTCGAATAAATAAACGAGTAAAAATGGGGAAACAATAGGGATCATGCGGTGCCGGAGAAGTGGCAGAGCGACGTCTCTCGTCCCGTTTCCACCCCTCCTCCTTCGCCAACTGTACTTCGTCTCACCTTATCATGGACTAACTGCAGGGGCTGTGCAAGCGCGAGCGCCTAGCCTCTACTGAAGCCATAGTCTCATATAGACCTTTCCAAAAACGAGCTTGTGGCCGGTGCCATTTTGAGCGTTCGTGCGTATGGCGCGTGCTTTGCTCGCTTTCCGAAGCGACGAACACGCACGTGCTGGGCTGTGAAGATCGCACGCTGGACTGTGATTTTGTAAACATTGGAAAGGTCTATACTGACAAAGCCTGGCAGATCGCCACTAGAAGCGGCCGCCGAAATGAAAAAGCTGGAGCGGCAGACAACGGATGAGAAGTGAGCCACGTGACTGGCGCGGGTTCACATCTCATGAGCGAATGACGTTTTACCGAACAGCGACATTTGAGCTAATCGACGTTTTAGAAAATAATTGGGGCGGGTGCTAACCCCCCCCCCCCCCCCCCCCCCCCCCCCCCCTCCCGCGCTGCGCTTGCACCGCTTTGTGGCGACAGTCTGCGGCGGCTCATTACAAAAATCTGTATCCACTTGGCCCACCCGTAAACGCCGCTTCGCGGCGGCCGGCTATTCGCTACAGCGTCATTCGGTGAAACCTGGGCATTCACTAAAACGTCATTCGATCAAGTGAGTGCCTCCCGACTGGCGCCCCGCTGCGGCGAGACGCCAAAACACTTCTGCCGAGTGAACAAGTGTGTTTCAGGTCCTCGCCGCTGCAAAAGCTATGCGCTGACCTCCAGGTTCCCCGGACTATGGCTCTTTGATGTTCTGTGCTACCAGATCCTCGCGCTCCAAATCTGCGACCGGGCACTCTATGGCTCCGTCGTCGAACTGCCACGCTTTCTGCGTATAGAGGAGGCTATGCTGGAGCACGAGCGCTCGTGCAGCCGCCGAGTCATCATCCAAAGACACTAGCTCGCGCTTTTAATATACGCGGCTAACAATAGTCCATGCTATGGTGAGACGAAACACAGTTTGTAGTCGTTTTGCAGCTTACTAACCCCAGCTTGTCGCAATATGGAAACGGGGGAGATAATAGGAAATTGTAGTAGATCGTTTTTCTCCTCCGCTACGGTATCCCCGAAGAAAACGCCGCAGCTGCGCATGCGCGCCGCCAGCTTTGTCTTCATAGTTCAAGGTCTTGTGGCGGATTACGGAGCGCTATCCGGGTGCTTAGCGGGCTGCGGAAACGGTCTACTACAATTCCCTAATAGCGAGTTCTAGAATAGGGGGCCGCACCGCTTTGGGTGCCCCGAACAGCTTGGGGCACCCAATGCTGTGGGGCCCCCTATTCTAAAACTCGCTACTGACGCAGCGCGCGGGAGGTTCTTTGGCTCGCTCCTGACCGGCCGTGCACCGGGCCAAAGGCGGGCTGTGCCACGCTCGCGTCTCGAGGGACCCTTTCATATTTAAGCGTGCGTGCACGAGTGCCCTCGACGACGCTGTGTGCGCGGTGTGCCGACGGCGCGGCTGCCTCCATTCGTCTTCGTTACGCCGCAGAGTCGTCGCTTCGTGCCCTACCTCCTCCCTGCCCCGTGAACGCGGTCCTGCCGCTCAGGTCTCCGACTCTCCGGACGTCCTATTGCCTGCAGCAGCGCTCTTCCCTCCGTCTCTCACCCACCCTCCAATAGAAAGCAGAAGGAGTTACGAGCCGTCCCAACCAACCCAGCGCCCTGAAGCTATGACGCCACTACGCGCGTCGCTGCGTTTCCCTCCCAAGGGTCACGTGACACTCGCACGACCCTGGATTGGCTGGGTTGGCTAATAGCGTCCGCTGTGGTCCATCGTGAAGTGGAACGGAGTGCTAGCGACGGACACGCTCTCGTGGTTACGGCGGCCGAGTCGAGCGGAGATTGCTGCTCTGCGTTCGGGGTTATCTTTGCTGGCTCGGATTTGGGGATTTTTCTCCCTTTCTTGCTTTTCATTTTTTTTATTGGGATTAGCGAGGGTGAAGGAAGTGGTCGAGTCTCCCATTTTGGGGAGGTGAGTCAATCCGCCGACTCCCTCGGGGGAAAAGGGGGGGGGGGAGCAAGTGAATGACGTTGCGGTCGTTTTAGAGAGACACTCTGAAGCGGTTTCTTCTTCTACGGCGCCGCTCCGCCGTATATATTATTGAGGCATCAGGACTCGCTGGGGCGCGCCGCGCGAGATTTAATGGAAGTCGAGCTGGGATGACGATGATTTACGGCGCGGCACGAACGAATTCTCCTGGCAGTCGTGACGGCGTCGCTCTTTCTCCCAGTCAGTTCGCCGAGTTTTAATTGATTGCGCGGATCTGGCGAGAGCCCGCGCTCGCTTTGCTGGGCGCCTTCGCTCGGCGGCGACACCGTCGACGTTCCTCGGTGTTCGTGCACTGCTGTCTCTCGGTTGGCTGGTGGTACGGGACCAGCGTCCGAAACACGTTCACACGTGTTTAGGATGCTCGCAGGAAACTTGCGAGTTCTCAAAGACGGCTGGATCGTATTTGGTAAAGGGTGACACTAGGGACGTTGCGAAGCTGTCGACGTTCGTGTTCGCCCATGTTCGACTTTTTTGAACTTTTAACACGGGGTTCTACAAAGGTTCGATTAGACATGTACACGTTACCCCCAGAAAGGGACAAATACGTTCCTCGCTGCCGATTCTCAAAAGGAACGCGTTACTTTACTTCCAACGTAACTGCCTCTCCAAATGTTTATCGGTTATGTTGTGCTGTCGGTTGTCGGTTGTTGGCACTGTTGTGCTTCAGCAAGAGCTGGTGAACCTGGGATTCTCCTCTCTATCCTGTTCTCTCTGCTTCGAACGTTCGATGTTGGCAATGGCTTCTGTTCCTTCCCGTGTTGGCAACCTCCGAGTTTACATCCGGTCTGTACACGATTCTAGAAAGTTCGGCCAACGAACCTTATTGCGTTCTCTGGGTGAAGGACACTCCCAGCTGTAAAGTTCGACTGACGTGTTCAGCGATAACGTTGCTATACTGTCATACTGTTCAGTTGTTTTTCGGGTTGCCCATCTGCCTTTGTCGCAATAAACATATAATTCAGGTTGGAATAGACCAGGAATGGCCTCGCTGACCCGGCCTAAGAGCCGCAAACAAAACCACGAAACTTCTAAGAGCCGCGGGGGGGGGGGGGGGCGGCAAACCGAGTCAAAAGTAGTTCAACTGTGCGTAAGGTAGCAGTGACACAAGACAACCAAACCGCAACCTTTCTTTCAATTTAAAACGCGTTCCATTTCTTTTTTTTTTTTTTTTGGGGGGGGGGGGGGGGAGTACTCGTGTGACCGGGATGGAGGGGGGGGGGGGGGGGGAGTTGGGGAGGAAGCCGCGAAGCACGGCCGCCCCTGGAATAGACCATTTGCTATTCGCAACTCCAACGGGCGGTAGTTCCAAGATGGCGGAAGAGACGGGGATAGACTCTCCAGGATTTCCAGTGCCCCTGCTCGCTGACGCTCGCTGGTCAGCGCGCTAAAAAGGATTTATTTGTCTGCAAATGCGAAGTGGTGAGGGAGGGATCATATTACATATGTGACGGAGATGTTGATGCGCGTTAGCAAAACAAGCATGCTGATGTTTAAAAGTTGCAGAAACCTCAACTTGCGAAGCTTTGTGGTGGGCGAGCGCGTTTTAGGCACCGGCCACGTCACTGTTTGTGGCAGAATATTTTTGAGGGTGATGAAGATATCATGTTTGCGCTTTGCCTGGCCATTAGTGCTCTAAAAAGTGAGCCGCGAACGGGGATTCTCAAACTTCGGAAGAGCAGCGTTCACAGTATTGATGTCTTCGTGTCACAGGCTCACAACTAGCTGCTCACCGTCTCGGCTTTAGCGTATTGCAATACGTGATCAAACTGCCCTATGGTTATTGATAGAAAGTTTGTTACCGCAGGCTATTGTGCGGTGTAGCATTACAATCGGAAGCTCGCGCTGCGCCTTTAGAGCACAATTTTCAGCGCGCGCCAGGAGCCTTGCCGTGCTCTTCACTCTAAACAAAAAAAAGGATGTAGTCCTAGCACCCCTTGTCATATATACGAAACCCCAAAACTTCAGTTCGCCGTGCAGCGCACTGAGACGTCAAACTGACGGCCCCAATTTTTACGAGAGGCTCGATGACGGTGCGATATAAGATAGTAAAGAGCTAAAGTACGCATCAAAGAGTACAGAAAAAAACACCAAGGTTTTGCAGTAAAAAAAAAAAAATACTTTTTTTTTTTAGAGTTATTTACGTTTATTTGGGCTATTTTAGAAACAACTCGGCCATCAAGCCGCTCGTGAAAGTTGGTAGCGTCGGTTGAACATCAATGCGCTGTACGTCCAACTGAACTTTAGGGGTGTCGTATGCTATGCTAAAACTGCCTATTAACATAATCGGCGTGTTGAGGGGTTTCATTCATTGCTCTATAAAAAATAAATATTTTAATATGCCGCACATTTTTTGTACAGTGTTATTTGCAACGTTGCGGCCCATCTCGCCAAAACTGCCCGTTCTAAGCTCTCGTCGCGAACGGCTGGCTAACACAGACGCGCTTAAAATGCTTCGAGCATTTCTTTATTTGCTTTGTAATTACCCGAAAGCAAGTACGGGTATTCTGTCTTTCTAAAGAGCTTGTAATAAATGGTCATGTTCCTTGTTTTGGCTTTAAAATGCGAAACACATTCCCGATGTGTATTTCTCGACATATCGTTGCGCGACCAGTTTTCTCCTACTTATGGCAAAGAATAGGCTTTTCGTAGACCGTACTATAGAGCTCTACATTATTAGCGGGAGTGTTTGCTGCCGTCACGTTGAGCACAGATTGAACTGGCGGCCATGCACAAGACCAGAAATCCGCAGCGTATGCGATATACGAAAAGTCCCTCATGAAATTAGACAATCCGGTCCTTCGTGCAACACTATTGCAATGCGGAGCACAAGAATTCCTGCCACCATTTCCGCGCCGCCGCCACCGCTGCCGTCCCCGCTCCTCTGGTTCTTTGTTCGTCCGCAAGAGGGCGAGCGGTGGGCTGGAGTTGCGAATATTCCCAAGCGCCCCGGCCCGCACTCGAGGAATCATGGGAACGGTGTTCTTTCAGCTCCCTAGTGATCGCTAATTTTCGACCAACTTCATGGTTACACAGTTCTTGAGCGTAATTCGAAGTCACCCCGAACAAGCGCCTGATATACCCCAAGGACCTGTCATATCACTTTTAAACTTGCTCGTCAATGTCAGCATTTTTGATACTGCGCATGCGATCCACCTTTCAACCTGGCTGAGCTGCAGAAATCTCTTACAATATTATCATTCTCGTGATTGTTCTTTGAGCAGGAATTGCCTAAAAGCCGATAATTCACAACAACAAAAACCAGGATTTAGCTCGGAGTCCGCGGGGCTGTTTATAGCATTTTTAGCGTTTCTAACTTAATGTCAGCATGATAATCATGTAAGATTTCTGCAGCTTACCCAGGTTGAAGGGTGGACAGCATGCACAGTATAAAAAACGCTGACATTGAGGAGAAATTTTAAGTGATATGACAGGTCATTGGGGTATATCAGGCGCTTGTTCAGGGTGACTCCGAATTACGCTCGAAAGCTGTGTAACCAAGGATAGGGTCGAAATTACCGATCACTAAGGAGCTGAAAGAACACCGTTCCCATAATTCGTTTTAGCGCGCGCCGGGGCACTTGGGGGATATAGCAAATGGTCTATTAAAACATGGCTGTTTAAACGGCGTTGTACACGTTACTGATCAAAAGTAACGAGATACCGTCACTCGTTACTTGGCCTTAAAAGTAACTAAATAGGTTGCTCGTTAGCGAGAAATGTAGTTAGAGAGAAGTAAGTCGTTACTAGTAACGCGTTGCGTACATATCTGGGTTCGACTGAAGTTTTGACTTTTAAGAGCTTGCGCGGATATTGAGAGCGAGCAGACGCCGCCTGGCGGAGCAGTCCTTATCCCAGTAACCCTAGTAAGAAACAAACAAAGAACTCCGGGTCCTCGCGGAACATTAATAATTTCCCCCTTTATCCGGAGAATTAAGGTAGAGGTTGGTGCATTTTGAATTAGATATAGTGCCGCGCGCTTGCATAGCCGAGTCGGCAGCGCGTTTGGCTCACACGCAGGTGGCTCGAGGAGTTCGATTTCCGGCACTGCCTGTAGACGTTCTCTGTTTCCTGTCGTTCTCAGTGGCGTTGGTTCCGTATCTTTGTAAGCGGGACGAAAAAGTAGGAAAACATTTCAACCTGCATTATGCGAGAAAATATAGGTGAGGCAAAACAAGAATGTGTAACAATCACGCATTTTTTTGTAAACACCTTCCAGCAGCGTGGAGAGATCAAAACGATGATTTACCGCATACCAGAAGTGACGACATTCACGATATATATATATATATATATATATATATATATATATATATATATATATATATATATATATATATTTTATTGGAGTGGAATATTGGAGAAGGTTGGAGAACCGTCTAGCGCCTATTCATGTTCAGAATTTATAGTTAGAGAAGGATCGACGCAGAATATTCTAGACTCACAGGAAAGGCTTAAAAAAAAACCCTGAAACGAAAAAAAAATAACAACAGTTTGGTTGGGACACGCAGAACAAAAAATTAATTTTACGCGAAAAAAAAAAAAATAGAGCAATAATGACGACGCGAGATTTATTTTAAATTTTGCGCGCAAAGTCCACGACGTCACGGAACGGTCGTACACTCTTTCCGCCTCAACGAGATGGTCCTACACTCTCTCTCCATTTTGACGTGATGGCCAAGCCGATCCACCTCCCCTCCACGCGCCCAAAATGCCGAGAGAGAAAAGAAGTGGAAAGGAGGTGACTACCGACTAAATCGCGTCTCGCGCCGTCAATATTGCTCTAAATTTTTTTTTTTTTTATTTTTTTCGCGAAAAATGAAGTTTTTGACACGCGTGTCCCAACTGGACTGATTAAGAAAAGCTTTTTTTTCAGGGGCCCTTTAAAAGAAGCTGCGCCGCGCCGCACAAGTCAGTCTCGCTCTTGCGCTCGGTCGTGCTACTCGGCCGACCTTCGACGCCTGCGACCCTCCCTCTTTGTATTTTTGTTTTTGGCATAAGTTCGCCGAATGAAACGTTTAGTTTCTCTTCCTTTGTCGCCTCATCATCTGTCATTCGTGACAAGATGTAATTTATCGTATCAAGAGGTACACGTTTCAAAGGCCAAAAGCACCTTTTCTTTCTGCGACAACCAAATCTTCTAAGAACTACTTCGCGCGACGAATGAACAATGCGCAAAACTCTTTTTTCTTGAGGCGCGAAGGAATATATATATATATATATACATATATATATATATATATATATATATAATGCGTGTGTGTGAGCAGCAACGTTGTAGAGCCGCGCTCTCAGGCTTTGCTCCGGTGCGCCGAAATGTCGCCCGCAGTTGGAGGGCTTCCCCGCAGGTCTCTGCATCAGTGCGTTCGAGGGATCGCCTCGGCCATTGAGCGGTGAGGCGTTCGATTCAGGGAAACGAACGCGACACGCTGTTACTTGTCATTGCGTTATCTGCCGTTTGTGCGAATTCCCCATGTATACGTTTCGAGAGGCGCGGTGCGCGTGTTTTAGTGCAGGAATGCATTCTTACGGAAGAGCTAATAGACCATTTGCTGTATTACCCAAGCATCAAGGAGAATGCAGGGATTGGTGTTCCACGCGCCACACGCGCACGTCTTCCCCGTATAAAATATTCGAAGTAAATAACCAAAATAAAGCGTTGACGAACGCGCGTGCAAGATACAATTTGTTTTAGGTTTTTGCTTTGGAAAATTTACTACTGCTGAGGCCAGCACGTGCGGCGCGTGGAACACCAATCCCTGCATTCTCCTTCATGCTTGGGTAATATAGCAATAGGTCTATTCAGGTTTCTTGAGCGTCGGTTGCACGGGTGCCGTGTGTGCGGTGGAAACAACGAGAACTTTAGAAATGGAGGACGTGACACTCCTCGAAGAGACACGGCGGCGCGAGGAAGGGGCAGGCTGGCGTCGGCGTCCTCATCGTTCCTCAGAAAAAGGCGATTGTGCTAGCGACGGCTTGCTCGATAGATCGAAGTTCATCTGCAGTTCTTTCTGACGGTTATGCATACCTCGTTACCATGCAGTCAGAACATTTTTTTTTTTACTTGTAGCTGGATTCTAAACGAGATGCTGGAAAAGCATCACGCTACAAACCATCTATCCAGATACCTTACGCTTGAAACGCGTCTAAAGACGGTGTTTTATGACCAATGCGTCAGGACTGTCGTAGAAGGGAAGCTCTTTTGTACGATGCATCGGCGGTATGATCGCGGCTTTATACACGGCTGCTCTCCGTTTGTTGTTAGTTCGCTTTTATCGTGACCACAGCGAAGAGTCGTAGCCGATTGTTGCGATAACTCCGATGACTGTAGACCATCTCTACTCTTTGACGTCACGTCGCAACGGTGGCGCTGCTGTCGGCACTGTGCATGGTCTGGTTTCTGCGCACGTGCAATGCGCACAACCGCTGCTGGCAGGCGCGGGCCTGTTCCTAATGCACGCTTCGGTGTATATACTCGATATTTTACCTTATCGTATCGTTATCGGGCACGGTTATCGGAGCTCAGAGACGATCTGCTCAAACTCCCTATTTTGCGGGGCCCGGGCCACGAGCGAGGCGGAGGGGACGGCGCGCGTCCCTGCGGCGGTCTGCCCGACGTCGCTCGCTGCGGAAGCGACTCGGGAATTGCTTTATGAGAACAAATTGATCGCGCGCTGCTTCCCGGCTCCTCTCTGCGCGCCGACGCTGCGTGGGAGGATGCTGCACCGGCGGCGGCGGCTTTATCGAGGTTTCGGGGGTCGGGAGCCTCGATGGAAGAGAGGGAGCAACTCCAACCGCGGAGAGTGTTTGCAATTTAATGGCGGATGCCCGCTGCGCAGCTTGGTCCTTCGTGCCTGCCTGCGTTTCCTCGTGACTCTATACTTGGTTTCCCATCGCGTCCGGACGCAGCCGCGAGCTGATAAGAGCGATCGAACGGCGTGAGAAGCGTGCCAGCATAGTTGTTCGTCAGGTTTCTGAACATGTTCCGTCATCGCTGAACCAATCATGTACTGGGAAGGCCTAGAGTGACTTGCACTTTTGTCGGTTAGATTGGTTTTCTAACGCGTTGACTGCGTTTCGACGTAAGGTGAAAGGAAAGAGAGCAGGCGGTGTGGCGCTATGCTCGAAGGCGCTCGCAAACTATGAACGGTTTCTCCTTTTCTTCGAGTTTAATTCCCAGTTCCCCGCTGGGGCGTGCCAAATGTTTTTCGTCGGTTTGGCACGTAAAATTCTGCGCAGGGGTTGCGATGACGCCAGAACAACAAACTCTTATAGACCGGCACGCGGCCCTGACGTCACGCAGCTGCGGTGGCGCTGTCGACGGCATTGCGCAGGTGCAGACGCTTCACTTCACGCGAATTCGGTTTCTGCGCACGCGCAGTGCCCACACCTGGTGTGGGCAAACGCGGGCTTGTTTGTAAACAGCGTGCCGGTCTATAAACTGATTGAAAAAAAAAAAAAAAATATTGGGTAGATTCTGAGGCCTCTAGCATTGAGGTCTCCCCACTATCCTTTCAATCAAAGCCAATCAGTGCTTGGCGTCCTTCTGATGTCACGATAACTCCCCCGCAAGAAGCAGACGACTTTCTCTCTGCATTGGAGGCGCGTCCCAGAAACCGCGTGACCCCGTTCGAGAGGATGGAGAAACACTCGTATCTGAGCGCACTGCTTGGGGGAAGACGCGCCGCGGGTGGCGGCCGCTCGGGATCGAACGACACGACGTTGCCTGAGCCCGGCTATGCGGGGCGTCGTGGGCGGCGGGGGCCATGTGGTCGGCGTCGCTTTGACACTCCGCTGGGTTCTGGCGAGCGTTCACCGAGCGGGCTGGGAGGTTTTTCCAGGCGTCGGGCAGCCTGGGCGTGCGCCGGTGGGTGACCCGTTTCGCGGCGGTCTGGTTCACACGCGTACCGTGCGTGTGTTCCTTGCTGGTAGACCGCGATTCCGCTTTATCTAGCATGTTTTGATCCGACGCGATCGGCCGCTCAGTTGGTTACCAGAGGGGGTTTTGGACGTGGGACAGTCGTCGTCGGAGAAACCGGGCAAAGTATATTAGGCAGACTTGTACGTAGTTCAACTACTCTACTCAAGTTACTGTAGTTTAATTACTTTTCTGAGTAGTTTAGTAACTTTCAATTACCTTTTTATTTCGGTAATTAGTAGTTTACTTTAATTACTTTTTCTGAGTAACTTCTACTCAAATTACAAATTACTTTCGAATTTTAGTGGTTGTTTTGAATATCAACAAATATTCCTGCACAAAAGAGATAAGATGTTCGAAGATCAGCTGTTATTTGCAAAGAGGGGGAAGCATGTGGCGTAGGAAAGGGGGGGGGGGGAAGACAATCGGTTGGAGAGTCCGAAACCCCCCAAACGTTTTCTCGAGCCCCACCCCCCTTCCCTCCCTCCCTCTGCAACAACACTGCTAAGAAAGCGCGGGGAGCGAACAGGCACGACGCAAGAGAGGCCGAGTAACTGCGGCATTAGCGCCGAAGACTGGCGTTTCTCTGTGTCCCGAAGCTCAAGGAAACTTGACCCATTCGAAGAAAGAGCTGGTTTTCGCTTCTCCCCAACATAGAAACTCTCGCCCACTACAGGAGGTTCACACACTGCACCCTCACTCAAAGGAGGCACCAAAATGCAGCACCTGCTCTGAAACTCACCTGGTGCTCCCGTAGATTGTGCTGTATTCGAAGAATCGCGTGCTAAAGGGCAACGCAAAGGGGTTTGCGTTGCCTTTCCTCCCAAAACATAGAATATGCAGATCTTCAAAGATTTGAAGATCATTCGAGAAACCTTAGTAATTCCCCAACGTTTTTATATAAAAAATAATAAATAAGCAGTGTTGGGAAGTACTCTAAGTACATGATACTTAAGGTACTACTGTTTAGAAAACTTGTACTTTACTTGAAGTACATTCTCTGGGCATGTACTTGTACTTTCCGAAGAAAGTAAAACTCCCGACTTCAATGTACATTCCCCGAATTTCAAGACAAAACAAAGGAGTATCGTCGTGTGTAAACGCGCTCTTTCAAGACGTCATCTGGTCATTTATTTGAGTCAAGTAATGGCGGCTATAAGACCGACACAAAGAAGTGGTTTATAAATTGATGTGTCAAATAGCTCGTCAGCGAGAGTGAAACAACCAGGGCTTAAAGTCTGGGGGGTCTGAGGGGGTCTCGGACACCCCACTGATTTTAACGGATGGTCTGAGACCCTCCTCCACAGCCCCAGCATTAGTGAAATCAAAATCATATGTTGCAATAGAATAACTTGTTTTCAGGGATGTGACATTTGAGGATTAGCAATTTGAGGGTTGCAGGTACGGCGGGGACAGAGTCAGCAGTGGGTTTTATTTTATGTGCATCTAATACATTTCCTCAAAACCCCCCCCCCCCCCCCCCCCCCCCCGCCCATCCCCCTTCTTGTAGGGACCCCCCTCAACTTACGGGAGACTTCAAGCACTGAAAACAACTACTCTGTGGCGACTTGACTTTATACAATATTTGCTGCCATTCCATAAAAAAACTGATGTACCTCCTATTACCTGTTGAGCAATGCGTACCAATTAAAAAAAAAAAAAAAAGCACTGTATAGGGAATCAAAGGGCATCGTGAAAGATTCTGTTCAAAGTACTGGCACTTTACCTTGAAATATATTGTATTTATATTATAGTACTTTACTTCGAGTACATTGCACCCGTTGTACTTACTATTTTACTTGAAGTACATAACCACTAATTTACTTTCTACTTTACTTCAAGTACTTTTAAGATGTAATTTACACACCATTGTAAACAAGCAAACACTGCCTAAAAATCAAGCTCAGGCAGTGCTAAACCTCGAAGTAGAAATGACATATTTGCAGTACATCATTGACCAAACAAACAAGAAAGTACAAAACATTTAGGCACGCAGAAGCAGAACCAGCTATTAAACATTTCTTTGAAAAAACAATCCGATTCATATTTGGCTAGCACAATTTCGCTAACGGATTGAAACCTAAGTACTTTCTTTTTACCATAAGAAAAAACATATAAAAGTAACTTCAAAAGTAATTCGCTACTTTGTTACGGTAGTTAGTAGTTTACTCAATTACTTTCCGCTTGAGTAACTTCTACTCTACTCAAATTACTTTTGAGGTGAATACTCAGTAACTTAACTTAATTACTTTTTTTGAGTAACTTGTACATGTCTGATATTAGGCGGCCGCGGAAGTCTTGCGCATGGCCCGGTTGTTGCGCGCTGGCTTGACCAGCCATCGAGACAAGGTCGAAGTATACTTTGCAAAAATACTCCGGAAGCCGTGAGTCGTCGCAACTAAGGAAGTCAGAGGGTCTCTTATGTTATCCCTTAGACGACTTGAAGGCGAAAGCCCAAGGGCGGATGTAAACGTGATAGCGAACCTCCGCAGACAGCGCGCTCTCTGACGACGCACTTTTGGCTTGTTTTCGTTGTTTTCGTGCCGTCGAGGTGTTTTCGCTCAGGGACTCTGAAGGTCGACTAAACAATGGGACATACAAGGCTTTCGCCTTAGTAAGAACGTGGATTTCACATCACGTACAAAAACCAAATTCATTAAACCTTTCGCACCACATGCGAGAGGCATCATCAGTATACATGCACGCAGCGAATGCAATGGTCCGTCCTAACGTCGGTCTATTTATGTGGAATGTACGCGGATAAGTTTCGGGGAGATTGAGGGCCACGGTTTTCGTCACAAGCTGACGCATCCCTGCGGACGTACCCAGATTCCAACAGCTTTCGTGGACCCTGTCTCCCCCTCCTTCGTCAAGGTCCCGTTGCGGCTCATTCTAGGCCCAAGTTGGCAGGAAGAAGCGCTTAACTCCGTTCCTGTTTTTTGTCGTAGCCTCGCCTTGCCTGACTACATCCTTCTTACCGGAGGCAGCTGAGAGGCCAGGGTTGACCGCGGTGTACATTCACGCTGCTCGTATGCCACACAAGCGACAGTCGGCAGACAGTCTGACTGTCTGAGGGGCGTCTCCTTCTCGTATGGCGGTCCGGTGATGACATTGGCCATGAAAGCACTGTCCGCAGGTAGTGATTTGTGGAACTGCGGCTCCAGGCAGTTGTAGATTGAGAGTGTCGCGGACGCAGCCGGGGAGAGCGTGGGCGTACATTGGGCGCGCAGCCTTCCCTTACGCGTGGGTGCGTCATTTGCCGCCGTTGATTGCGGTTCGACGAAACTCGGTTCTCCACAACGCGATATCGTCGGAGCCCACGTGAGCCGTCGCCGCTGGTTGCCTCGTATATGAGAAATCGCAGTCGGTAACCGCGGGGGAATGCTGCGAATCTCGTTAAAGTATGTGTCCGACGAGAAAGGAATTTCTGATATATCGTCCCCGCCGGATATCTGGCGGTGTTGCACGCGGATTGGGAGATGAAGGATTACGCCCGGGATAGCTCCCAGGCAGCGCAGTTCCTCGGGCCAGCATTTGATCGTTGTCCGAAAGTTTAGGACCCCGAAAGACAGAGCAAGCCAAGGTCAAACTTCTCTTGCCGGAATCTTGTCAATTTTTGTCCAGATGGCAAAAGAAAAAAGAAAAAAAAAGTGCCAGAGATAGGTTTCATTGCCTTCCTTCGTCACCTGGCAACCGTGAGGAGCACCAGTACGGTGGTCAAGGTCTACGAGAGAAGCTTCTGCATCACGCGCGGGTTGCTTTCCGTCATCTTTTGCTGTGCTCTGGGGGCGGAGCTTCTCCCGTACATCTTACATTGGAACACACTATAGTGGAACGCAATTGTAGGAAGGAATTTCAATATAGATTGAAGCGCGGAGGAGCCGCAGCTGGGTCCTGCAGAGCCTCGGAGGTCGTTGCCTGGCTGCTCCGCGCTCGGGTGTGCCCCCCGTGCTCCGGGCGGCTCCGGCGTTGGACGGTGGGCCGCGGGGAAGGGACGGAGCCGCCCGCGTGGGGGCTGGAGTGGCTGATCAATCAAGCCCGACTTTATCTCTCAGGGACTGCTCCTTATAAACAGGGACCGACGTCCGCTCGCGCACGCACGCACGTACACACGGACTCGTATAGCGTATACCCTCCGTTGATGAGATAACAAAGAGAAAGAAAAGGAACGAAAGAGGAGGAAGGAGAAATTAGGAGAGACCGGGACGAAAATTCGGTTCGTCTCATCAATCATCCGATAGACTTGGGGTCGCCCCGAAAGAACCAACTCCTCGAGTGTGCGGAGAGGAGTTTCTCCTTTGCTTTTTCTTTCTCGAGATTTGTCTTTCTCTCGGCCCTTGCAGAAAAGTTGGGCGCTGCGCTAGGCTCCTTCTTGGGCGCGTCGTCTGGTGGCGCGAGTGGCTTTTGTGCGAGAAGAAAGCGACCCTAGACGGGTGCGGCAGGCTTCCCTTTTCGGCCCCGGTCTCGACTCCTCCTGGGTGCCCGAACATGTCCGCGGAGTTCGTCTCGACGGCTATCGCGGCGGGGTAACAAAGAAACGCCGGCTTTGCACTGCCCCGGCTGCTGCCTCCGGGATCCGTCCCGCATTCCGGCCGCAAGGCGTCCTGCACTCGGATGGAGCGCAGCGGGCGGTCACTTCGGCGGCGGATGGACCGTCGCGGGGGTGCGGACGTGTGACGGCTTTGTCGGGCGGCGACCGGGAATCTACCCGTGTCGCGGGGTCCCGAGAAATTACTCGCCTGATCGGTATGCGGTTGTTTGAGTGAGCCGTATTCGGCTATCCTCGCGTCGACGTTCGGTAGCCTGTGCCAGCGTTCGTGCGCGCGAATGCGCGAGCTTGGGCTTTAGTGACTTTAGTCGCACGGCTTTAGTTACACGCGCTGCGCGTGCTGGCGTCTGCGGTTGTTCTCAAGCGAGAATCTAAAACAAAATAGTATCGTACATTCGTCAACGCGTCATTTTTGGTCATTTACTTCCACTCTTTTACGCGGATGAGGTGAGCGCGTGCAGTGCGTGTACTTACGTTCCCAGCATTCTCTTTGGTGCTCGGATAATATGGCAGGAGGTCCATCGATGACGAGCGATACTATTTTACCCGGCCGCGCGAGCACTTAACAAACTCTACTGGAACACACACACACGCACACACACACATACACACACTAATGTTCTTGGGTTTCTGTGATGATTTAAGCGATGTAAAAATGTAAAAAAAAAAGTCAATTGCGTTCCTTTTTGTTTTTGAGGTCGTGGGCACATTTTTTGTTTGTTTTGAGTTCATCATCTGCGGGACAGCTCGGGCACATGAAATGCTTGACACAGCTACGGGGGCTCGCGTGTGCGCGTTTCAGGACGTTGTGTTGACCGTTCTACTGTTTACGAAAAAGTAGCTACAGCGTGCTATAAAACTCTCCAGCCGCGCTCACCTGGCGTCACTTCGGAAAGAGAAGGAAGCACGCGCCTAATCAACACCGCTTATTCGTGGTGTTGATTAGGCGCGTGATTGATTAGGCGAAGTGGAAGCTCCTCTTTCCTCTTGAGCAGAGCGAACGCTGGAGAGGAGCAATCTGCTCTCCAGCGTTTGCTACCTTAAAGTGGAAAGATGTGGGGTTTTCTCGCACATCCTTTTTTTTTCTTCTTCTTTTTTTCTTTGCTCGAAAAACTTTAGACTGTACTGTTATAAGCGACCATTACTCGTGAATAGTACGTACATTTGATCTCGCAAATACCGGATAAGATTCGCTCTAGTGAAATGCAGTTCCAGGGTCGCCTGACAGATGGCGCCAGCGTGCCAGCGTGCTCTGTCGTCGTAAGAGATCGCACGAACTCGGTCGTAAGCAAACGCCAGTGTGTGCTCGATCCCTGGCGCTGGCTTTCAGTGGTTCATTTGGTCTTGGGTCGACTCCATGATATGCTAAGGAAGTTTACAAATCGCGCTTAGAATAGCGTCATTATTGAGAGGGAACTCTCTATACGCTCTCTCTGTCCTCGGTGTCCACCGCAGGTAAGAGAATGAGCTCGTGCTCCTTTGCTACAGCATTCCCCGGCTCCATGCACGCAGAGCATGCAGGGGTCATACGTGCAGCAGGGTTGTCTACCAACCTGAAAAAAACAAAACAAAAACTCGGAAAACCGGAATTGTCAGTAATTTGGAAGAAAGTGGCGGTACAAAGTCGGGCAATTTCTGCCCAGATCAGCCTCGGTCAGCGAAATTGGGCTTCCTTTTCTCCGAGTGACAGCAAAAGACGCGCGTGATGCGCGTCACGCATGGCGAGCGACTCGGGTGGCGTGCCGATGAAAACCTCTGCTGAGAAACTAGAGCCTCGGGGAAACGGTGATGTTTAACCCGAGTCCCCGTCTCTCGAAACGCGGGAACCATACGAACGTTTCCGCTGGTCGTCGGCACTTTCAGCGAAAGGCTTGATGCACGACGCGAGAGCGCGTCTCTCGAGCTCTCCCGGTTCCTCCTAAATTGACTGCGTCTCGGGCTGCGCACAGCACGGGGGTTGAGTTTATTTCTGCTGGTCGGGTGAGGACGTCTTAAAGTTCGAAGTGGAGAAACCGTCAAATATACGAATGTTTTAGACATAAAAAAAAAAAAAACTGCACTTTAGGCACGTTTTGTTCCCTTGGAAATCGGTCAAGGAGTCACAAGAAAATATTCGGAGAAAACCTTAAAAAGAAAAACGAGCAGAGTTCACCCCCTCAACTCGCAGCCAGAACAAGCGGCCACGTGATCTGGAGCCGATTATATGCCGCCAATGTTGATCATAGCCATGCGCTGGGGTTGGTAAGGCACAGGACACGCGCTGAGTTCCAGACATTGTTATGGCTCGGCTGCTGTCGTCACTGCAGCGATTGGACACAGGACACTACCCGAATGCTTCTCGAGCTATCGATTATCACGAGCCTAAATCGAGTGCCCACGCCATGCTCGGGTCCAATCTATGAGCCGCATTCAAATATCGTCACTGGGCGGTACTGCTACCGCCCAGCTACGTCATCAGGTTTTGCGAAGGAGAGATTGAATGAAAACCCTCGGTTTTGTCCTCGAAATTACAGCGCAACAAAGGCGTTTCTTGGTCAGTGGCGTTGCGTGCAAATATCCTTGAGTCCCATTAGTGCCAGTCAGCTCGTGTAAAGTGAAAAACATTCCAATTGAATATCGTTGCACCGTCCCTTTAAAGAGTCTGGGAGTAACGTCGTTATTGTAGATATAGAAACGCTCGCGTTTCTATCGTTTTTGAATGTCAAGCGGAGTACTGTCGTTTCTAAATCAACGATGTTTTGGCAAATTTCCTCATAGGGGTTTGATTTGAGGTCGCTGGCGGGGCGAGAACGAGAGGTTATTCACGGAGCGAGCCGAGATTCTGGGGACTTTCCGTGGATCGTACGCGAGAGCTTTGTGTTGGTAGATGAGGGAGCTCGTGTTGCCGGTTTGAGCGCCGACCGAGCCAGTGCGGAGCGTAAGTTTGTCTGCTTTTTGCGCAGCAGTTGCGGTGACGTCAAAATGACGCCGAGCTTTGATTGGCTCTGATTGAAAGGATAGCGGGTAGACCTGGATGCTAAATGCGTCAAAGTCTACCCACTATTTTTTTCTTTCTCAGCCGATAGGATTTTGGGGGCGTTCTGGCATGTTCGCCACGCCCGTGCAAGAACGGACGAACTTCCGCTGCTTATATACCCCGGAAGACAAGGCCTGCGCATGGCGTCATCATCGTTAGTGGAACCCGGACCCATCCCAAACGGCAGACGCGTCCGTCTCGGCCTCGCCGCCGTGCTTAGCGTCGCACTCTTGGCCGCGTTACAAAATGTACCCGATCTTACTCCGGGGTAAGGTCCCTGTACATTTTTGTTCGAAAACCTACCCGCGCCCAGCGTCGCTCTACCTGTTGCTATCCGGTGACACGACCCGCCGGAGTAACTCGGATCTATTTTAGGTAAGATTTGGAGCACAGTCCTCGTGAGACGCTTCGAGACGCTCTAGCGGCGATGTTTTGTCTGCAGTGAGCGGACATTCGTTGGCGAAAGTGAAACGTGAAAATACCTACGCGCCGATTCTTTACACCCCCCCCCCCCCCCCAAAAAAAAAAAAAAAAAAAAAAAAAAAAAACAACCGAATTTGATTGTCTGTTACGAGTCGAGTTCCGTGGCCGAAGTGATTGAACTCGAGCTTAAATTGTCAGCGTCCGCTATTTCACGAAGGAAACAATCGACAACCTGCGCACTTCTTCGAGAATCTCGAGTCGTTTTATCGCCGTACACATACTGGAATGCACCGATGGATAAAGAAACGGTCAGGATGATCGCACCCGCATCTCATTATCACGCCCATCTGAAAGTTTTCACCACAATACTGCCCCATCGTGGTCTGCCCATACAGGCAAAATAATCGGCATACAGCCAGAAAGCTCTGGCTTTCACTAGGGACTAGCGTGTTTGACAGGGGTCCGATGGATCGTCATCTTTATTCCCGACGCCACCCGGCAGCAATCTATTTGGTGCTCTTTCAAGATTACTTGAAACGGAGTTTAGCTCTTGCGTAATGTTTATGGGGAACGTATGTAAGTCCGCAAATATTGACTCGCTGTTTATCCGTCTATGTCGGTTGAAGGATTACGGGGCTTTGGGAACATCCATGGAAAGTTTACGTTCAACAGCGGCGGCGTATGCGGCGAAATTGCGGTGGCGAAATTGGGAGGATCTCAGTTTTTTTGCCGCCGACACACCAGATTGCCGTCCCCGTCGCTTCGGCCCGGGGCCCTTTCGCAACGAGCGCTGTGTGACTTTTGACATTCGCGCCCTTGCGCAAAGGGGCTTATTGCCGCCGGCGTTTTGTCGTCCAGAATAAATAATCTGTCTTTTTCGAGGCGGCGCCGTTGGCACGCCGTCGTATTTCGAAAGTGCATCAAGTTTTCCCTCTCCTTTCCGTTTGGAGGCGGCGCTGACGGTTCGCGTGCCGATATGTGTCCGACTCACTCGGCAGTGGGCCGAGATTTTGGTCATTTAAAGTCTGCTCCAACTTTTACGGCCTCTCGCGTTCCGTTGGCAGTCTGGCACCCGCCGGAATTCGCGTTGAATTTCCAGGAAAAGGGGCGTCAGAATTGAAGGGCACAAGCGACGCCATTCGGTGTTGATGCTTTCGCAGACCCGAAATCTGCGCCGTCGGTAGAAAGGGTTAGGACGTCGCGGAGGCTGGCGGCCGATTCGGCGAGCGATTGAGATTGCTGCCTCAAGATGTTTCCTCTTCGGCGACGCGGGCGCGATCGATTTTGAGTTGCTTATCGATTTGAACTCAATATTTTGCTGAATAACAAGCAAAAAACAAAACAAAAAAAAAGAAGATTGTGTTTGTAAATGTATGGCGAGTGTTTTCGAACTGCCTTTCGGGTTAAGATTGGTTTTCTTCTTTTCTTTTTTTAAATGCAAGGCATTGAATTGTTTTCAGAATGGTATTGTTCGAAACGAAGAAAAGGTATTTCACGAACCTAAAGGAAACAAAATAGAAGCCGCCGGACGGATGTTGCCAACGTTCTGCGTCAAGTTAAGAACGGTTGGGAGGAGCTTCGGTTGTGTCGGCTGCTCCAGCTCGAGCTCCCTACACCGTACCACGGCCGGTCTGGATATGCACTCGCAGTGCGACATGAGAGCATCTATGGTTGCAATGCGGCACTGCCACAAAGTTGGCTGGAAGCGCCACAGGGGCGGCCGGGAGCTGGGCTTCAGCGCGGACGTACTTTCTGTGGCTATGCAGTGAAAGGCGCGTGGTTCAGAGCCGTGGCTCCATCTTGCTCGATCTGTTCGCACCCCTGTCCAAGACATCTCTCTTTCGCTTTCTGGTTTTTGGCGCAGAGGCAGACTGCTTTACAACGGGCTTCCTTCGGGCATTCTTCGGTGCAGGAATTCATTCGAAGACCCATCGAATACGCTGAACTTTTGTTATCCTAGCCTCTCGACGTAATCCCCCGGTTTAAAGTGCCCGCTGCACACAACTGTAGATGGAGTCACGTGGCTCTCCTCTCATCCGTTGTCTGCCGCTCCACCTTTTCCATTTCGGCGGTTGTTTTTCTCGGCGATCTGCCAGGCTTCGTTAGTATAAAGGAGGCTATGGTCGTGCCGTCCTTACACGGACATGTTCATACACTCCGTTAGCAACCTTGTCCGCGCTTTTGCGACGTCAACTTTCCCGAAAATGACGAGGCGTTTCTTTGCGAGCGCTGCTGTCCAAGAATGTTTCTGGGTCGCCAAAAAGTCGGCGAGCACCCTGTTGTTGTTTGCCCAGCGGGAACTGCAGTCAGTGACCCCCGACTTGGGACTCGCTCCTCATTTTGTCTTCTTCATTCTGGTACCTCGACGGACGTCGTGGGCGACGACGCAGAAGGTTGGCTCTCGTCTCGATGTCTCGGCGGTGTGCTCACAGCTGCGCGCTAACGAGGGCCTTGCCGAAGGAGGCGATTCCGGCGGAAGGCGCTCTCCTCGGCGACGCGCCGCGCTCCTAACGAGGAGCCCTCGTTAGCGGCGTCTGCTCGGGACCTCCGCCGATGCGGACAAGAAGATGCAACTGCAGACGATCGCGGGGGAGCGGCCGGCCGAGCGCAGGTGACGAGTTGATCGGTCGGCGTCGGGTTGCTCGTTCGGGCGGGCCTGGGAGGTGACGAGGCCGGAGTACTGGGGATGTTCCGCGTCACCTCTCAGAGGCCTGCGCTGGTCACAGCGTCGTTAGTGTTCTGCAGGCACTCGTGTTCATTCGCTGAGGACACTTGCTCCAGCCGAAATTTGTGACACGCGCTGGCCTTTGTCTGCTAGCCGACGTAGAAAGTTCAGTACGGCGGCCTTAGGAGGGGGGGGGGGGGGGGGCAGACTTGTGGCCTTTCCTCGAAAAATGTAATGAATTACAGTTGCCAATTACCGTGCCTCGGATGTAATGGATTACCGTTACAAATTACTTTCGCTGACAAGTATCGGATTACTTTACTTGTTGCTTTACAAATTACTTTCGCGTTACTTTTCCCGTACACTTAACGAGAACGCAATAGAAAAAAGACGATGTTTTCAAAAATGTTCCGCAGCACCACTTTCCATTTCTCATACGCCCGCATTATGGTGGTCCTTGTAAAAAGAAAATATTGAATTAAAAAGAAAGAATGTAGGTGCACTCCGTTCACCTGCAACCACACCCACCATCCCGCTAGCTTACAGCGTCAGGAAATGATTGCCGGAATTCTGCAGACAAAGCTCGCTGTGAGCATGCTCGGTAGCTGCGTCGTTGTCATGTTGATCTTTGTTTATCGTATATTTGTATATGCCTTGCCCGTTTTCTAGTGTTTCTAGTGACCGGTCATACAAAAAATTGTGTTTTCTTCTCGGTGATTCTTCTCTTCACGATGACTTTTTTTTATTGTGTTAAACTTGCTATCTTTATGCTCCTGAATTGCCCGCTCATATTGCTCCAGTTTCTGTATTATGTTAATATTTTTAAATAGTAACGAGTAACTAAAGTGATAATTTACCAATATTTAGTAACGAAATCACCCTACAAATTACTGCCGCGAAAAAATAATGTGGCAATCCCAAAATTACTTAAACAAGTTACATCGCGGCTCAACTGAACGAGCCGGTCGCTACATTGGAGATCCGGCTTGTGGGGGTTGGTTGCTTCGATTATTCGGCATAACGGGGGGGGGGGGGGGGGGTTGTTTTCAGAGGTCATTCTGTTCGATGTGGCTGGCCTCGTTAGCTGGAGTTGGGGAAATGGGGATTACGGATTAGCGTAAAGTTTTGTTGCCGATGGAACGCGTTAATAGAACCGAGAGACGATACGAGGCTTCAGTGGACAGCGATTGTTTCACAGGAATGTGACAAGCTATTCCTCTAACGCGCAATTACGTTTCGATTCTTTGTCTGTTGCGACTTTGTTCGTCGGCTCTTCGCGGCGTGAAAGGGTTCCCTCTGTGCCGTTTGGTAATTTATCCAAACTGGAAACTCGCGGAAGCTGTACTCGTTGCTTTTGCTTGTTAAAGCTGCAACTCGATGAGTTGGCCTAGGTTTTCTTTTATTTTTGCGTTTACATTTGAGTACAGGCCAGCTTCGGAAATTCTTTTCGTTTTCTTTGTAGTTTCAGTCTCATTAGAAGTTCGCACGCCGCGTGTAAGGGAGAGCGATCTTCTCACCCTGGCCATCTTACGCCACGGGCCAGGACAAAGCGCTCTAAGCTACGTCTCTTAGCTTTTTCTACGTCGATAGTTGGGTATTTTTGATGGTAAATAACGGATGTTGAGATTTCAATTCGATTTTGACCCCTTCGATTACCAAGAAAAGCAACGACAACTTCAAGCCGCTCGGTTCCTCGTGGTAGGCGCGGCGCTTTCTTCAGTGAGCGATTCGAAGTATGGGGATGTTGGTGCATCCAATTCGGTGTCGACTACTCCTCAACAAGCGGGAAATACGGGTACGAAAACGCGCATATTGGAACCGTGACAAACATCACGTGAATCCGCCTTTCGGAAACTTGTTTCCCGTTTGCATTGCAGTGGCAGAACATGAGCGCAGAAAGTAACCTTGTTGTGAACGCGGGGAAGTCGGCGTACGTCGAGCGAGTAATTTCGTATGCTTTTAATTCTGTCCAAGAAAAAAAACAAAAAAACAAACACGGAGAGTTAAAAAAAGTATTTAAAGTTTTTTTTTGTCCATAAAAAACCGGACAAAACCGAAATCCAGTTTATTCAAGTATTAAAAAGCTGTTAATCTAATTTATTATAAATTTACTACATGTCACGGAAAGCTGAAGGTTTTTGAGAATGTGGTGCTAGTGCTCGTGATAAAGTACGTAAGGTGGTGAACATTACGTTATCTGTATCGAAAGATAAACCAGAAATGGGAACGGACCACTCTTTTTGGGCAGACCCTGTATATGGGTCGCGCGAGTGCCCCACCATGATTCCTTTGGCACTCCGGCGTCATTCTGTCAACAAATGCTTGCATCGAAGTACGCTGGTTGATAGGACTGCCAGTTCCTCTTCGAGAGTTCGCGCTTTCGTTTTCTGGCGGTGGTCGTTCTGGCCGCACAACTTAAACGGAAGGCCTTCTTCTTGAGCGATACATAATTCCAGATTCCGATCGTGTCGATTTGGCCGATGCTGCACCAGCTCGAAAGTCCAGAGGTCACTTTGAACATCTTGCGATGTCAAGCCTCGAACGGGTCGCATTTGGAAATTCGTACTTGGCGCAACAAAATCTACATACTGCTGGTCCTTTACCGTTGTTAAGCACATCGAAGTTCATCGATATATTTGAACGGAGTCTCACCATGTCAGCGGAAAGTTCAAACGGATCCGAGCGAACGCCGCTTTCAAATTCCGAGAACGCGTAGCGCACGAGGGTCCGCAAACCTAAAGCGATCTACCGGTCGATTGGATTGAATTCTTTTGGACTTAGCTTTTGGATTGGGCTTCTTCAGCTGACAGTTGCCAGATGAGTAGCGAGGAATCCTCTACATTAACAAAAGTTCGCATTAACCACAAAAGTTCGCAGAAAACCTCTTGTCGTTATTCAGCCCGTAAGTGACTACGTCACAACATGGCGTCTGGGTCGAAACAAACCGTTGCTAGGGACGTTGCTATGGACTAATGCATGGAGACTCTACATGAAGCTAGATGTTTGCTTACAGGTACGTAAATAATTTTTTATAAGCAACCTAACTGCTTGATGTCTAATTATGAGGATGTTCGTATCGTCTCAGTGTCGTATTCCAACGATGAAAGCCATTTCTGAAGTATTTTACTCCGCCTTGCTTTGGCAGCAGACGACACGATAGATTTGCTGGCCTCTGTTGCAGCGGGCGTCTTCATTGAGTTGCGTCGGCAAACGAGCGATAAAAACAAGTGCATCGCCATGGCCGTAGAGTCCTTCGCAATGTGCGTTTTTTTTTTCTGTCTTTTTCTTGTACTAAGACTAAATTAAAAAGCTAGTCCGAACAGAAAAAACATATGAAAGCACAATCAAAAAAACATCACCAAAGGTAGATATATAAGCATAAACGAAATAACCGGATAGCGCATGGACACAGGCATACTTCTCAACGCTGTTTTACCATAGCAATGTAAGACTACTGCAAGTTTGAGCTGGATTTTACACTCACTACTACTTGCATGGAACTACAATATCAATATTATAGTAATGATGTACAAAAATAGCGCCATATTTTAAGACATTATGACGGAACAGAATACGGGTTTTACGTGCTCTTGGTTGGTTTGGCCCTTTTTTACTTTAAGGCAACTGTCCGCCAGTGCTACATGCACTCATCTTGTCTTTTTTATCCAGTTCTTTCGCGTTTTGGGGTTTTGCGGAAATCTGAAGAAACTGCAAGAATCTTTTTCCACGCGATGGTTACAACGAGGAATGAAGCACCCTCCCATAGCGCGAGTCCGCAAACAAATTTGGGATCTCGACCGATCGCCTGAAGTGATTTTCCCACGGGTGCAATGCGATCTTTAGCAGACGATCATCTTGATCCACGCCCGGACTTTCGATGAACCATATTTTGCATCGCACCCCACAATGAATTCTTATAAGTGTTTGAAACTCATTATATTTCAAACAAGTGCAATATCAGAATATCGTCTTCATCCGCACGATTCAAACGACAGCAGACGGCACACTTCTTGCATTTGTCGTCTGGTGCAGGCATCTTGAGGACCGGAAGTTGCAGTCGTAAATATATTTCAGAAGCAAGCGATTACCGGCCCACTTCTGTCGAAACATATATGACATTCATGCTTTCTATATCTGCGATTTTTAGAAGCTTAAATCTTATTCCTGACTTTTGAACGGTCGGGTTTTTGTAGCGAATCCTAGCCACATGTATTTGTCCATAACAAGGACACTAGGAACGGGTTGTTTGGACCCATGACGTCACAGTTACGGAGTCAATTGCCCTTTGTCGCTATATTTGGGATTGTTGCTGGATTATTCCTGCTCAGACAATTTTTCCAATATTGTGATAAACGTGCGCTGTCCAATAAAGTAGTTTCTACACGCACACGCGCGCACGCACGCACGCACACAACGTGTTTGTGTGTGTGTGTGTGAACTTCTAAAATAAGCATGATGGCATATAAAATCGTTTAAGAACGTATGCACGCCTTACAGTATTTATGTAAGTTCTGACGCGTGTATTCGACAAATCTCGAAGGATTTTTTTTTTCTTCTGAATAGGCGAATTCGCGCAGCATTTCGGCCAGCACTCGGCCTACATCGGCTAGTATCAGGAAGTTGACGGCGGAGCCTGGCCACTGGCTGCCAGGCTCCGCCGTCCAGTTCCCGGTAATGACCGACCTTGGTCCAGTGTTGGCCGACATGCTTTGCTAGCTGGGAGGTTATGTGTACGGCAGAAACTGGTACTTCTTTTAGACTCTGCGCATATATGTATTGAGACTAAAAAGGTAACAGACGAGGGAGGCGGTTTTCGAGAGCTTTGATTCTGAAACCCTCTCAGATAGCGAGAAGGAGAAACCAGCTTTTGCTCTTACCGGCCCGCATCGCCGTCCGAAATCCCGGACAGACCAGATAGTAGGGAGGGTGACGCGTACCCGCTAGAAAGTGCCTGCTAAATATATCCTACCCGGGCCGGTGCGGTTCTGCGAAACAAACAAACCACGAGGACAGGTAAACAAACGGGAACGGACGCGAAAACGTGGGGCGCGGCGCTCAAACGAGACTGCGCGAGTTTGTGCCCCAGTTTTCGGGAAAATCTTCCGGCACACTCTCCGTTCTCAGTTTTTTTGTTTGTTTTGTCGTTCGTAATTTAAGCACTGTTTCTTTCTTTTCTCTTTTGTTCTTTTTTATCGGCCGTCAGTTTTGTGGTTTGGCGACCCGGGTTGATGCGCTACCTTCTTGTTAGCTGACCGCCCTCTCGTTGTCTCGCGCGAGTGGCACTCAAAGGCTGCTGCGGGGGTTCTTTTTCCTTTTACTTGTTGTTGTTGATTCGCAAGTATCGAACTGTAAAGTTTCGGGTGAAAAAAAAAATAATAAAGAAGGCCAGGGGTTTGAGATTTCGGACGAAAGGCACTTCGGAAAGAAGAATACAATGCTGGACCGCCGGCATATCCAAGCAAAATTGAAGTGTGCGGAACGCGCGCGCGTACGATTCCCGGCGTTTTTTGAATCCTTCAGCCCGTGGGACGCAATGCGTTGAACCGTTTTAAGGGGCCTAGGTTTCTTTTAAGGCGCAGACAGGTAAAACTAGGGTCGGTGGCTGCCCCGTATGTTTACGAAAAGTATAAGAAAGCTGAATCTCGCTGTCGGAAAGAAATAAACCAAACGAACACGAAATACAACGTGGAAATCGGGTATCTTCGTAATAACGGGACCGATTCCTTTCCGCAAAAGAAGATACGAGTCTGAGGTGAAATCGATGCCCATTTGGCTCCCCTCGCATGCCGGTCTGACGAAGTGAAGAAGCAAAAAAGTGGGCATCGGAAATGGGTTCTGGGGAATTTTTGTATCGCCACTCTGACGAGATCCAGCGGTGTTTTCTTCGCCCAACGCGAGGGGGGCCATTTGTTTCCGGGGATCGCGCGTTTCGGCGGCCCCCGTGGTCGGCCGCTCTCGCCGCCTCGAGGCTCCTCTTCCGTGCAACTCGGCGCCTTTTTCTCTCGGATCGGAGGGCGTCTGTGCGTGGCGGGCTGGCGCGCTATGATTAGGGCCATCGGCATTGCAAATGATTTTGCGGCCGGCGGATGCGCGCGGGCGGCAGCGCTGATGGATGTTCCAATTAGGAGAACCATTTGCACCCTCTGGTCGGTGTTCAGATTTGTTTTCCGCCTTAGGTGCCTGCCTTTTCGGTAGCCTCAGGTTGCCCCTCTTTCCCCTTCATACACGCACAGATTATTTTGTTTTTGTTTTTTTTTCGTGTTCGACATTTCAGTGTGTGTGTTTGCTTTGTTTGTTGTACACACCTTTTGGCGTGCGTGAACGCTTGCGTTGCCGCACTCCAAAAGGTATCCTACTTGTTTGATTTTGTTGTTGGTATCCGTGTTTTTCAAGGGCCGTTTTTGCCGATTGGTTTATATAACAACGGGGAAGGCATTTAATGCGTCCGGGTCTGCAGCATTGTACGCTCGATTCGTGGTGTGTTTCGAAGGCCTTTGAACGGGAGGTAGCTGAGCGACGCGGCGAATCATGTGAAGCTTTTTGCGCATCGCTAGTTTACTGAGACTTTGTCGTTCTTGCAAACAGCGATCTCGAATGTTGTCAAGTTTGACAAAATGGCGTAGCAGGGCCCGGTGACCCTGTAACCAAACCAAAAAATACCGCGCATACGGAACGAAACGGGACTGCGCCGTCGTGAAACGTGGGAGTCGGCTTCCCCTCATCGATACCCTGTCTGTGGCGAAGATAGCTTCACAGGGAACGTGCGCCTTGGGACGAATATAATGCCGAAAAACGGGTCCTTGGATCGTCGTCTGGATTCGGGATTGGTAGAACCAACTCTCTCATTAGCGCATGGCTGCCAAGCGGAAGGGGCGCACCAGACAGAGCCGCCTAGCGACGCAGGAAGGAGTGTATATGCACCGAGGCAACGGACGTTGGAGCGAAGAAGCTGAAGCGGTGTGTAGGTCTGTGACGTCCCATAATGCAACACCGCGCATTCGGTTTCCCCGCTGAATTTAGCGGCAAAACTGACGTCACATGACCTCATCACCAACTCAGTTTCCCCGCTTAATTTAGCGGCGAATTGAATTGGTGTTGAGGTCATGTGGCTTCAGTTTTCGCGCCAAATTTCGCGGTGAAACCGACTTTGTGTATAAGTCACGTGATAAAGTCATGTAACATCATTCCCCCCCCCCCCTAAAAAAATTAGCGGGGTTTTTGAATTGGTGTTGAGGTCACGTGATGTCAATTTCTCTTCTAAATGTAACGGGGAAACGGATTCTGTTCATAAGTGACGTGACACGAAGTCATGTGACGTCATTTTCCCCGCTAAATTTAGCGGGGAAACTGAATTGGTGTTGAGGTCACGTTGCGTTAATTTTTCTGCTAAATTTAGCGGAGGAACTGTGACGTCATGTGACGTCAGAGGTCGCGACTTCACGAAGTCCGGACCAACGAGCCAAAAATGTTTCACGTTGGAACAAACACCGCGCGCGTTGCATTATGGGGCTCCCACCGTACCCCTCCTCGTTCTCCCTGGCCTACCCTTAAAAAGAAAAAGCAATATATATATATATATATATATATATATATATATATATATATTTCTCAAATTCTTTACCATTGGATATCACAGAATCAACATACTTCAAGAGCTGCGCACTAATTTCGCATTACAGAGAAGCGTAAACGTCTATTTTTTTGTCATGGAGCAGAAATATGCGATAATCAACAGATTTGTTTGTGGCTGCATCGAAAGTTTATGGCACGTGCAGTAAAAAAAATAGAATATATTTAAAAGAAAAGGCTCGCTTTTCCATCTGTCGAGATGGAAAAGACTCCATCTCGACAGATCTGCACAGCGTTGAGGCAAGGACGGCAGGGAGCACAGCGCTTAAAAGTGTGCTCCATTTGTTTTAAGCGGTATTGGCGGACGCAGTATTTTGGCTATACGCTCTTCCCTTTGTACCTTCGATATTACTGCGCGGAGCGAGGCCTCACTATCACTACAATAACTCGAGTTTGGTATAACAAAGTCCACTCGCGTAGCGCGCTCCAAAACTAAACGAGATCATTTTTTTTCCTTCGTCTAGAGAAGAAGCAAAAGAAGAGATGAGGCGACTGGATCGGGAAAGATAGGGAGAAAGTTTTGTTTTGCCCTTCATATTTGAGCGTGCGTGTACGTGCATGTCGGTGCGGGCCGACAAAGTCCGCGCCGTCCGTCTTGCTTAGGAAGAAGGGAGGACTCCGCCGTCGGCGCCTTCCATCTCTGTCGCTCCGATGCGGCCTGCTATCGTTCAGTTTTCGTCTCGTCGAAGACGGATGTTTGTTGGCTCTCTTTGGCTCCGACGGATTCGTAAGAAGAAACCTCCGAAAACATTTTTTCCCTCTTCGTTTTATTTTTTTTTTCTACCTTCTTTGATGTCATCCACTTCTTTTCCTCCGGTTCCTGCGTTTATAAGCACCGCGTCCATACCCTCGCGTTCATTTCCTCGACAATGGATCCTAATGTAGCGTGACTCTTCGCTTACGAGTTCCATTATAAAGTCGTTGCGATGTCAGCCCTGCCCTTCGCGCTTTTGGTTTTCGTTCGTTTCATCGAAGGAACAAGCTTTCTTCTTAAGTAAAATGAAAAGAATAAATGAAAGGGGGACATTTATTGAAAAAGGAAGAAAAACAAACATTTTCTAGCTTCTTGAAAAAAAAAAAAAAAAAGGAAATTGTATACCGAGGACAACACTGGACACAGCCCGGCAAGCCCAGATGTTGATTGCGATAGCGACACTCACAGTCTTTGACGAAGGGCCGAAGCAAGCTTTAAATATAAAGGACACATCTTCCTCAACTTGCTGTGCTGCTTGCCTCGGCTACATGGCCATCCCCGCATCTGTCCGGCGGCGGGCGATCCGACGTTTTCGAAAATATGATGCGTGTTGCCCCCCCCCCCCCCCCCCCCCCCCCCCCCCGCGTCCCTCCCTCCCTCGAAGGAGACATCTGCCGTGACAACAGGGGGGACGGCGTCACAGAACGGCCCAGGAGGATTGCGATGGAATTGGGAGCTCGGGGGGCCATTGCACGTGGATTGACGCCGGCTGTTGCGGGGGGCTGGGACGACTCGGCGCGTCGGTCGTCGTGGGCTCGGCGACGGTGCTCCGGTCTCTGATTGTCCTTAGGGTGCATCGGGGAGAAAGCCAACGAGGCGGTCGGCGTTTGTGGAGACGAGGCACTTTTCTCGAATGTGTCGCTTTAAAATTTTCTCCGCGGCGTCATCGTCGTCCAAAAGGGACGGAGAAGCAGTCGTGACGTCTCTATCGTCTCGTTGCTGTTTGGCAGTTAGAGTCGGGAGCCGAAGGGAGGCCACGTTTGTGAAACAAACGAAAAAAAAAAAAAAAGTCATTTGTGAGACAACGCAGTGACAGCGCGGTAGACGTATACTTGAAGCTATTTCGTGCGTGAGGCTTTTAGGGATACACGTATAGTGGCGGTTCCGGTTTGAGCTTTTTCCTATTGGCCCTTTTTTTTATGGGTTTGCAATTTCGGTTATTTTTGACGCTGCTTTAGTCGCCCATTGCGATGGACAATGCGGGTTTTATACGGAGCAGCCTCTAATCGTGCTAGCCATACAATGACTGGGTCTTTCCTGGAAATCGGAACGCTGGTGCGAACAGAGCCAAAGTTTGTTTCTTCTGTTTTTCGAGGATTGTTTCTTTTGTTGTTCCTCGTCTTTCTTTCCTCGCTCTTGGGATTTCGCGACATTGCGGTGTCGTCGTGGCGAGCCTAACGTGCGTGTACATACTTCCATTCCGCCATCTCGTGAGAAGACTCACGTTCGCCGCGTTTCTACGCGGTGCCAGTCTGACCCCATCCAGCAGCGGAAGGAGCACGGGCATTAGAATAGGGGATGTCTGAAGCCGCAACACCGGATCCCGCTCCGTCGGAATGGTGGCGATTCTGGCGTCGAAACCTTATCGTCGAGAAACGAGTTAAAAAAAAAAAAAAGAGAAGAAAAAGAATAGCCTCATCCAGGAAGTCATTGGGAATAGCCATCAGATCGCGTTGCAGTTAGGGCCGCTTCTAGCGTGCCCGCGATTTTTCTCCGTCTGTTCCGTGTGGTTTGGGCTGAAGCAAAGAAACGTGACTTTGGAACCGCAATGTTCTTCCTTTTTTTTTCTTTTTTTTTAACGAAAAAATAAATGTTGCTTCGTGGCTTTTCTTTTTTAATCCTCTTTATATTTACGCTGAGTTCACATTTCGCTCGACAGCTCAGGGCTGTCGCGAGTATCCTGAAACTAGTGTGGGGAACTTATGTTTTAGAAAGTAATCAACCGAGTCGCCCCCATTAGTTTTTTTTTTTTTGTTTGAGTACGAAACACTTTTTTTTTTTTTTCGGAGAAATTATAAACATATAAAGAAGAATTTGTTCGAGTTTTCTATACAGTAAAACTTCTATACATTTCTATACAAAAAAAAAAGAATAAAAAAAAAAGCAAGCCGTTTACTTTTAATTGAAGGAAGATCCAGGTTGAGGCCCTATTTATAGTCGAAATTATCGAGTTATAAGGTTTGGCGCAGCAGCGAGAACTACTATACTCGAATATTTCGCCGGCGCTTTAATTCTAATGATGGCGCGTGTGCCGTGACAGGGTAGGGACCGCCGAAATAACTGCGGACAAAAAGGCTTATAAAAGCAAAACCGGTAATGTTTTGAGGATTACTTTAAAACCAGCAAGGAATAGCAAATGAGAGAAAAAAAAAAGGGGGGGGGGGTGCGGGGGGGGGGGGGGGGGGTGGCGCAGAAATCAGTCGGCACATATCCGGGCACTCATTTCCTAATTGGAAATGTCGAACGCAAGCCGTGATCATTTGGGCCGAGATCCCGGGTTTTAATTCCGGCAGCGGGACGACGGCGCTCCCTCCAACTTTTATGACCTCCTCCGCGGCGATGGCTCCCGCCCGGGCGAAGCACGAGGCCGCCAATTTCGCTGGGCTGCGTTGGACTCGAGGCTGAGGGCAGGAGGGGGACGCCGAGCGGCCCCAGGCCTCAGCCGGGGCTCGAACGATTATGCCGAACCTCTCTCTCTCTTCCCATCCGGGCGACGCTTGTGCTCCGCTGGATTGTAGAGCGATCGAGAGCGTTGGCCGCGTGTGTGCGTTTTGAAAGCACGCGCTCTCACATGCTCCGTTTACTTTCCGGAATTCGTGCGCTATTTCTTTTTTTGGTTGGGTTTTTTGGGTGCAAGAAAACGGTGCAAGTTTACGGTTGCATCTTTCCGTCGTTGTGTTCTAGCTTTCGTAACAGTGCTCTCTTTCTCTCTCTTGCACCCTCTCCCTCTTCCCTTGGAAGAACTCGAAAGTCAGTATGTTGCCCCCGGTGCTTCGATGATATGGCGTGATAGAAAGCTTAAAGCTCAAGCTTCTTTTTTTTTTTTTTTACAGCGGAGTTGTTAAGGGCTAGTTTCCCCAGAATCGTGCTCGTCTTCTAATGACCTGATGACACAGAACTCTGGACAGCTACCGCCGTCTAGGAACGACGGCAGCAACCAGACAACCGGCTTGCCGGTTGTCTGGTTGTCGCCGTCCCTCATAGATGGCGGCAACCTTTTCAGCTTTTCCGCTCTGGCTTGCCGACTTGCGGCCGGCCATTACTTCATTCCCACCGTAGTACAGCTTCGCTAATCTTCCTTCTTCACCAAAAACAAAAAAAGCGTTTTTTTCTGTTTTGCTGGTTGCGAAACCGTGTCTTCTTTTAATGTGTGGCCGTTTCTCGGTGTTGGCGGTAACGCGTGACAAGTAGCGGCGTTACCGGGAACCCGTTACTTTTTCCGGTAACGTGTTCTACTCTTTACGTTTTCAAAACAATACCGGGTAACATTCTTACGGTAATTATTTACAGTAACGGGTAACCTAGTTACGTCACTCGTTATATCCACTTCCCCAAAACATTAAGAAAAAAAAAAAAACATTTTAATTTTTTTTTTTTTTGCGTTTCTATAAACCTTTTCAATAAGCGCCTTCTGCGCACTGCCATCTTACCCTAATGGGCTGTGGAAGGGCTTATCTGAGCTTGTGCGGTAGCTCCCTTCCACGATACAGTCATGTCTCGTTAATATGGACCCTTTTAATATGGATACCCGGCTATATGGACACCATTTTCGGAGACAAACTGAGAAAATACGTGCATTTTTGTCTCGTTAATACGGACAACTCAGATTATGGACGATTTTTGGGGGGAACGGAGGCGTCCGTATTCACGGGACATCACTGCATATGAGACGCACGCGTCCACAGCCCCCTGTCTCGGCATTTTTCGCCCGGATGATAAGCGCTCTAAAGATATGTACTTCGTTTCACCTGATAAGTCCAGACGCAGCCCACGCTACGAGCGGATGGTACGAATCGGACAACGTCAAAAGGGCACCATCATGGCGTTCGTCACGTGTCTGTACCTGTCCTACCGTCGCTGAACTAATCATAAACAAAAGAAGGCCCAGCGACTTCCGCTTTTGAGGCTGCTTCATTTGTCCCATTAACTCGTAGCATCGGCTGCGTCTGGAGTTAAGATGAAACTGAGTATATGCGTCAATTGATGAATGATTGCACTCATTCCACGTACCTTCAAAATGTCGCCCCTCTTATTCCCAACGCAAAAAGTCCCAATTAGAAAATCCCCAATGCCCCCGAGCACGCCCTTAGTCCCAGTGTCGAAAAACGCTGTCTCAAAGAATAAAACAAAACAAAAAAACGTTGTTACCGTAAATTTATAAATAAAAAGTAACGTAGAGTATCGTGCCTTACTTATCGGTAACGCGTTCCTTTTATTTTGAAGTGACGTGGTCGGTAACGCGTTCCTTTATTTTGCAGGTAACGGTATAACGTTTTTCGTAACGTTTTTTTTTCCGGTGACGCCTACAACACTGCTGTTTGGTGAAAGGCATTATGGGATTTCAGAATAGCGTACACAAAAGCTTTTGCGTACGCAAACGAAAGTTCGTCGCCACTGCGCGGGCGGCGACCCCAAACCGCGCTTTGTATTAGCGCGTGTCGACTACCTTTTGTTTCGCGTACGCAAAGCAAACCTGACCTCTGACATCGTTCGAAACAGTTGCTGAACCAGACAACGAAACCGGAAGTGCCCCGAATAGTGGTCATCGAAATCGCTACTACCGGTATTCTTTTCTTGATTTTTTCCCCCCTTGTCGTTGCATTTGCAGCGGGTTTAAGTCCCAAGGGCGCGCGCCGGTCCCTCACCTTTCCTCTGGGAAAGCGGAAGCATTAAGCTGAAGTCAGCGTTATTTTTATTTCTTCCATATATTTTTATTTCTTCTGTATGTCCTCGTCCGATAACGAAGCTCTTCCTCCCGTGGTTCCTATGTTTTTATTTTTTTTTTTATTTCTAAAACGAATCTTCTTTTCTTTTTTTTTTTTGGTTGGGGTGGGGGTGGGGGGGGGGGGGGGATCGCTTGTTTACGGCGCTTGTGGACCTGGAATTAGTCGAACCCGTCTGCCTTCTTCTGCCCTCGTTTTTTTTCCCGTCCCTGGAGACGCTGCTTTAGCCTTTCCGAGGAGCTTCCCTTGATTGCCCCCCTTGTACGACCGAATATGCAATTTGTCCCTTATCGCGCGCCCGCCTCCCCTTCCCGTACCTCTCTCTCTCTCTCTCTCTCTGGCTCACAAAAGGCCCCAGATGTCCCCTTTCATTTTGTTGGCTGGAGTGTTCCCAATCTCTTAAAACGCCCGTCTTCTCATCTATGTGCGCGCGCGCGCGTTTGTGCCATTTTTTTTTATATGCGAGTGTGTGCGCGTGTATGTAGGGATGGGTCGATAAAACAAAGTTTACGATATTCGATAAATCAGGGCCCGGATTCCGCTGCAGTAAACGTCTATGCGCACGACAGTGTCGCGGCTGTTCTACTTTTCAGCGTAACTTCCCTTACCCGGTCAGAATCTCTGATGAGTTTGTTCGTCTGGAGTGCATAAGGAATGACCCTGGTTTTAGGCGTAACGCAACGGATGTTACGATAACCTGGTTAGCCAATGAAGCTTAGTTAACACTTTTTTTTTTTTTTCTCTGGCAGACTATTTGTTTTGAGTTTACGCACTTTCACGTGCGATCATTTTTTTTCCCCTGGTTGACCATATATAGAGTTGTCGGAACGCATAAGAGGCTTCTACCGATTACATTCGACGTCGTTGCAGTTTTTTGCTCGTGCCGTGCGTGAGTGTGCTCACATTTCCTGCCGGAGATCTCTACACTTGCGTACTCGCGCGTCAGTTTTTTTTGTTTTTTTTTTTTTTGTTTGGCGCGCGATTGTTTTAGTTTAGGCACATCCGTACTATCGTCACTGGGCGGCGGGAAGAAGTAGCTATTCGGCATTCGTGGCTCTCGTATAGACGTTTTTCTTTGTTGTTTCGTTTTCAGTCACGTGGGGTCCGTATCTGGCATGCGGGACGAAAAAAAAATAATCAAACATTCCAAACTGGATTACGCGAAAAAATATATAGGTGAGGCGAAGCAAGAATATGTGACAATCACACATTTTTCGTGAACGCCTTCCAGCAGCGTAGAGACCAAAACGATGTTTTAACGTATACCGGAAGTGACGACATTCAAGATGGCTGCGCCCTTGTGAAAGAAAAACGTATAAACCCTCATCTCTTTTTTTTCTTTTTTACTTCTGTCTGGGCTGTGAACAGGGCCTGCAGTGTTGCGAAATAAATAAATAAATAACACGCCGCTGACAAGCGAGCTCGCGTTTGCCAACACACGGTGTGCGCGGAAGCCGAAATGTGCTCGAAGGGAAGCGTCGTGCGCATGCGCAGAGACGACATCGGCGCAGGTGCGTGACGTCAGGACCGCGCGTTGATGGAAAGTCACGCTGACAGGATGACAGGGAAACAGGGCGGGTCTTTGGAGCGGCCGGCCTCCAGCACGTGCTTCGTGCCTTCCGCCGTGCTTTGACTGCGCGCACGCTCGAGCTACACGAGACGTCGGAGCGTCGTGGAAGGTGGGAACCTCGCGCCGGAGGCGGGAAATTCCAAGCTCATCCATGCCGTTCTTTCCTTGTCGGTGTCTATACTCTGTTTCATACTTAGCGTGCAGCGCTGTCAAAGCTACTGGCGCGAGCGTGGGGCTTGATCTCGTTGATCATTTGCACGCGTTCTCGCGCAAAAAAACCAGAGATGAAGCCACGCGCTCTTGCCAGTAGCTTTGACAGCGTTGCACACTAATACCCCTGTCAGACGGGCTAATTCAGTGCACTTCAACGAAGTGCACTTCGACTTTAGTGTCATTTCTGTAGTGTGCGACACGGTTTCTTCCTGAGAAACACACTTAGCTTCGAGTGAGTTTGACGAACTCGCTTCACTCGATCGAGTGCGTGGCATCGATACCAGTGTTTCAATAGGAAAACATAACACAGAAACCAAAAACGTGGCGTCACTTTTATTCTATAAATAAGAAATTCGTGAAAGAGAGGACAGAGAAAAGTGGCATTGCAAAAAAAAAAAGAAAAAAAAAGAAAAAAAAAAAAGTGGGGTGGACTTGGAGTTTATGCTGATCTGTACCAAGATTAGAGCCGCGGTGAATCGATAAAAGACGACGACAAAGTCATTGCAAGGCTATCTTGATTAGCTGAGAAGGATAGAGCCTATTTTTGTTTCAGCACGTAACTATTCGAGACAACACTATAATTATGATCTAATTAGGCAGTGTCAAGACCTCGTTGTAGACTTACGTGGGACGAAGCGGAACGCCAAAGTTGGGCATACTTCTTTCTTTATCTTGGCTTTCGATGGTCGATCAGAATCATTCAATAGACCGATCTCACTACCCAGTTTGACTACGCCACCGCTGCCGCAATGCATCGAGGGAACTTTAGTCTTTCTGCACGTGCGACAAACCTGCTGGAGCTCTGCGCGTGTGGGGCACGAGACGGCACGAGCCCTCTCGCGCAATGCCGTTTGCCTCCTGTGAACTAACGTTATGGCGGCGTCACGCATGCGCCGAATGCTTGGTGAGATCGGTCTATTGGCGTAAAAATCGTTCATTAATGTAACTCTGTTTTAGAGCGCAGCTCCTAGGCACCCGTTTCCAGGTTGAGCGGCGTCGGCGTAACTGCGCTTTGCAATGACGTCACGTGTGTCGTCATGTGTGACGTCACGAGTGTAAAATTTTCCCGCTAAATTCGGCGGGAAAATTTTTCGCGAAGTTTAGCGGCAAATGTTTCCGCTAAATTTAGCGGAAAAGTTTTACCCCCGTGCCGGCATGTGACGTCACACGTGAAATTTCACGTAGCGTGTCATGTGTGACACGTTAGGTAAGCAGGAGAAGAGGATGGGAGGCTACGGAGGGGGAGCAGCTGCATACCCTCCCCTTCGTACCCTCCCCTCCTCCTCCTCAAGAGCTGCGCTCCAATTCGGCATCACAGAGAACTGTAAACGTCTTTTTTTTTTTTAGCGTGTTTATTAAGGGGTATCGGTGGCCGAGTGGGCTAGCGCACACCAGATCGGAGTACGTGGAGAAAAAAACTCGCGCTGCAGAACCCAGTGATCCTGTGTTCAATCCTCAGCGCTGCCCGAAGAACGCACTTCCGATGAAGTGAGTTCGGGGAGCACACTACGCTCGCTCCGGTAGACCGAGTGTGTAATCTCGATAGCAGTGTTCAAGGAGTAAAAATAATAGAAGAAACTAACGCTGCGTAAAATTAATATTATTTCGATAGGGGTAATATTAAATGCGCACTTGTTTTTGGTTAGCAAGAAAGTAGTGCATTGTAGAAAAACAAGCGGCTAATGTAGTTTCCAGCCTTGGCCCCTGCGCGACGGCCAGGAGGCACCTGCAAGACTCCACCAGGAATCTGAAGGTGGCAGGAGAGACGCGAAAGGCTTGCTTGAAATGGAACTCTCTTAAATAGGGCAAGGTGTCTTCGAACCACCGTTCGTTCCTCTGCAAAGTCCACCGTTCTCGACTGATCACGAATAGGCTGTTGGTCATGAGAGCGGCTATGGTGAAGGTGTTGGCCTGCAGCTGCTGATCGATGTCACTCGAAATTCTTTCCTGAAATTCCAACTCCTGCAGCTGCCTCTCATTTGAAAGGCGTTGGGCTCTCACGGAGAAAAGTGCCCCCACCACGCGCTTCCACTGTCCGAAATCGCGGATATCTCTCTTCAGCTCGTCCTCCACACACTCCATGATGTTTCGTCGTGGCGAGTGGCGAGTGTCCGAGTGGGCTCGCGCACACCAGCTTGGAGCACGCGGAGCGAAAGCTCACGCTGCAGAACCCAGGGATCCTGGGTTCAATCCCCTTGCCCGTTTCGATCTGGATGAACATCGTATCGGCGTGCGGTCGTGTATCACTACTGCGTGGTGCACGTTAAAGACCCCAGGCTAGTGGTTGTACTGCACTGGCCAAATTTCTCATCTACAGCTGGGAGACAAGTCGCCCCTTGAGGCAGACTAAGATCTAGGCTGTATAAACATACACACAGCCCAATTTTTTTTTTCTTTCGGTGTGGCGAATGAAAGTGATGTCTAGATTTTGGATTTGCCTGGCTTGTAATGGCTGATCATAGTCATCAAATATGATTTAAATTTGGATTAAAGCTCGTGACTTAACGCAACGATGTGTGGTAACGTGTTCTTAATAAGAGGACGAGGTTATCTATGAAAATATGCGTATGCACTTTAATATTTTGCGTGCCAATTACTTTACCCATCGTCATTGCCATCATTTTGTATTGACACCAAGTTTTCCCGTGTAGCACCAACACACTTGGAGTGTGTTTTGACGGGCTGAAGTGCACTCGCTTGAAGTGCACTAAACTAGCCCGTTTGACAGGGGTATAAGGACTATTCACTGGGCGCCATATTTGTGGGGACTGTCTAGAGCGCATGCTCAGAACGACCCCACATTAATAGGTTGCTAAGACAGGCGCTCTTGATGGTGTGGAATGCACGTTGCAAAAGAACCGTGGAAGCTCGCCGTGAGCACGCGCTCAGTAATCGTGCACACAACTATGGCCACCAGTGAATACTTCCTATATGTATGACACAAAGTATATAGACCAACCCGCGCCTTTCACGTCGCTGCCGCTGCTAGGCCCGGAGCGTGCGTGTCATCTTCGCACAATATCTGGTGTCTTCGCACACGCAGTACCCGTGCTTTACGCGGGCAAACGCGGAACCTATTTGCGAACGGAGATTTGGTCTGTAGACGTTTGCGAGTACGCCCTCTGGGCGCCGCCATCTCGCTGCTGGTGTGGGTAGATCGTCTGATTGTCGAGGCCCTACTTGTTAGTCGCCCGGAGGTGTAATCTGAACGCTTGGCGACAAATTATGCGAGGAATCTGGTAGGCCGCGCGTGGTTGTCCAGCGCCGCGATTCACCTGGGCGATGGCCAATCACAGCGCTCGAGTCTCTCGCCGCCTTTTTCGCGGGATGTTCAGATTTAGAGCCCCGTGGTGTCGCACGCACCTCGTGCTTGCTTTCGGGACGTCGTTGAAATGCTTTCACTCGGAACGTTTAGGTAAATGTTTGCCGCAGGTCGACTGCCTGCAAACTTCTCGGAATGAATGGGCCGGATCCCCTGTTTACTCGCGACCCTGTGCCTTTTATTCTTTTTTTTTTTCCCGGCTTGTTTGTCTCGGTTAGACTGCGTTTACATTGTCATTGCTTAGGTGTACTGCCGCCCGGCGTGGCGGAGTTTTTTTTTAACTCTGATTTTGCTTATTTTTTTTTCTGTTTGCTCGCCTTGTTCGCCCGAGGTTTTGCGTTCGGAAGAGAAGTTTACCGCTCTTTCCTTCGACGACGCCGTTTTCTCGCAAACGAGCTCGAGTTTCCCTCAGGGCTTCATGCATGAGCTAACTTCCTATCTCTGAAAAAAAAAAAAAAAAAAGAAAGAAAGAAAGAAAAAACGAAAGTGTAAATTTTAGTTTTTTTTTTTTTTTAAGGTTTGTCACCTCCCCGCGCAAGAACGGACGCATGCGACCTCTCGGCAGGTGTCCTCTTTCCTTTTGAAGGAAGCACAGTCGAAGGCGTTTTTCCTTCTTTCGCTCATTGTTTGCTGCATTTTTCACCGTTTTTTTTTTTAAATTCTTCGTTGATTTTTTTTTTACATCGTCGTTGAGAGTTATCGCCGTTTTTCTTTTTCGTTTTTTTTTTTCTTGTTTAGTTGCGTGAAGCGTGACGCGAAGGACTACTTTATATCCCGAGTTTTGGATATAAAATGTCTCGGTGCTCCTGCAGTATTTACAGTTCTTCCCTCAATCGCTTTTTCCCCCCCTAAAAAAAAGTTTTTTTTTTGTGTGCGTGTGTGTGAAAAGAAGACGGCGGTTCGGGCGACAGCCTTTGCCCCCGCGATAGTGCGGGGCCGCGAAGACAGGCAGGAAGAACGTCGAGTAATGGATCACTTCATGAATTGACAATGTTTAAGAACTGGGCTGCGCCTCAAAAGAGCAACAGCTCCAGCCTGCGTCCCCGCGCAAGTAATTATATAGATGGGAAGCGACGTCGTGAACCGCTTACTCTTTCTTTCTTTTTTTTTAAATTTTCATACAGGCATTTTTTTAAGTCAGCGAAAGTTCCCTGAAGACCGGAAGAAAGTCTGTGACATTTCTTTTTTTTGGCTTTGCTTGTCATTTTTTTTCTCACCTTCTCCCTACATTCTTTCGGGAAACTTTTTCTATTTATCTTTTTTTTATCTGCGTGTGTAGGGCTCCCGTTTCTCGAAGACTTGCGCCGCGTCAAAGTAGGCGTTTTTAAGACTTGGCGTCTCGCTTCCTGATGTTATTGGAGTCAACGAGTAAATAAATATATAAATAAATAAATAGTCTACGTGGGGGTGGCTCGTATCTGTTCTGGCCACGTTTTTCATCCTGACCATCGGACCGCGCCACTGACGTTTGACGTTGGCACATCTAGTCTTTTTTTTAACGTGACTAGAAGAAAACAAAAACAAAAAAAAGCATCTAGACTACCGAGTTTTACGATAACCGGCGTAATCGCGTACTTCTGTAAAGGGACACACATGAGCTCTTACATTTGCTTAGAGTGCGAGAGGTTGTTCTTGAACGTACGTTGTGGTTAGGACGTTTCATTCCTTTCATTCACACAGTTAAAACCAAAACGAAAAAAAAAAAAAAAACTCGTGTCGTATTACCTTTTTTTTTAAAAAAAAGGTGACGCAAATAATTATGTGCACACTTTTCATTTCTTATGAACGTTTAAAACAAAAGAAATTTAACTTATTTTTTTGTTTGTTTTTAGAATAAAAAAGAACAATAATCAGAACGAAAAAGAACAAAAACATAGTTACTTGTTTACACAGCAGAAGTTTCGTCTGCCAGAACGTGGCAACATTGTTACCCACTGTAGATGAGCAATTTAATCAGTGCAGTACGACTGCCAGCCTGGGGTCTTTAACGTGCACCACGCAGTAGTGATACACGACCACATGCCGGCACGATGCTCGTGCCAAATCGAAACGGGCAGGGTTGGGGTTGTACCCAGGGTCCCTGGGTTTTGCTCCGCGAGCTCTCGCTCCACGTGCTCTTCTGTTACGATACTTTCTTAGATAACTCTCCCCAACTCCCGCAATAGTAAGTGCTTCGCTGGCACTGGCCATGGGTGGCGATGCGGCGGATGCCTTCATCTTTAGTTATTTTACACCGAACACCAATCACGTAACTAGTAGGTCAGCTCAGTGGAAGTCAATGATCGTTAGCGGTTCAATCACAATGAGTGCCGCCGTGTAACTCCGGCCGATCGCGATTGAGTCAACTGTCGTTGGATTAATGAAAGTTAAGAGCGCTAGTGTAACTAGAGTGTCAGCGGTGTGACCCCGGCTTTAAGGTCGATGCAAGCATTAGATGGTCGCGTCTTACGGGCGCGCTCGCGCCCCTTCTGGGCGACAGAGACAAATCCACAAGTTTCACAGTCTTTAAAAATAAAATAAAAAAGACAATTTTGTAGACTACAGGCGCGGTAAAAACGTCTATACTTGGTTTCGGCTTAAGTCTAGACGACACTGACGCTGTCCCGAGTACATGTCTAGGTGACGCCGCAGACTGGCGATAGTCAGCGCCTCCACCGGCAAAGAAGTGCAACGTTGGGCAGTCGCCGGCTGCTTCTCCTGCCCTCTTTCTCGTTTGCTAACTTCCAAATGCGGCGCTGACTCGCTTGACTGCCTACGACTGCCCATGTATTGAAAACGTAGTGACTTTGGATTGTGTAGGTAGAACTGAGCTGTTCCTTTGGTATTGTCGACATAATGCTCTGGGAATATCCTGAATAATCAATTAAATGCACTCCGACGCAGAATGCACGCGCGCAACACGGTCTCGGTTTGACGTCCATTTCTTTTTGACGTTCAGGGTGCTACTCACTGAGATTTACATTCACTAGATCGTGTCTGCCCTTCCTTTGTTTTACTTCTATATGTATACAGAATGTTTTATTTGGAGGCAACTCGGGAAATGTGTTTGAGGTAAGATTAATTTTTGTCACAGTCATTTTACTGTTGCTGAATGTATGCAAGAAGCACGTTTTATTTTTAGTTACTGTCTTTATATTCATAATAAAAATTACATTAAGTCTGTAAAAGCACTAGTCAAGCACAACTCGATGGCTTCATATTTCGCGAATTTGCCAATATTGGCACGCGCCTCGCTGAGCGAGCGCGTACGTGGCCGAATGGTTACCGTGCTTGGCTGTCGCGCGGAGGATTGGGGTTCGATTCCAGCGAGCGGAATGTTCTTTCATTTATTCTTTATACTTGGTGTTCTCGCAAATTCGAGAACTTTCTTGTCTGATCGAGTGGCGAATGTTCTACGCGCCGAACGTTCTAAGCCGAATGTTCCAGAAACCCACCCGACTACAAAAGGTGCTCCGCGTTACAAGCCGGAGTCAGTCTCGCTCCAGCGTTTGATCCTGCTGTTTCGCCGCTATCGACGGTTGCGACGCTAGCCTTTTTCTTTTCTATCTTGTTTATGGGCACAAGTTCGCACCATTATATGTTTTGTTTGCTTCAGTTTTCGTCGCCTCATCACTTGTCATTCGTGACAATATGTCGCTTTTCTTAATATCTTACGGATATAAATTTCGCGATCTAGAATAAACTGGTCAGTATTTCCTATTTGTGAATGATTATTTGCACGAATGACCTTTTTGGGATCGTTTTCGATCCGGAGAGCTTAAGCCACCCCAATATATGGCTGCTTTAAAAAGCGCAAACACTGGCATGTCCCAACAGAAGTAGAAGCTACTTAAAATGTATTGACTACCAAGTTTGTACATCGCAATGTGACCAGAAAATTAAAGACAACGTTACGAGAAAATTAACATGGCGCCTTATCGGAACATAAGACCGCATATTAGGAGCTTGTCGTACGTTTAAAAAATGCGTTTCTAATTATTCAAAATTAAAAAAAAAATAATGTTTAGATGTTTGGCGATGCTTGAACCACGTATATTACGCACCTTAGATAAATATGCATACTATACTGTCGCAATGTTTGGGCTTCAAATTAGACTAAGTAAAGCAATTCGAATTGTTTAACAAACTGACAGTCAGCATCGTTCAAACAACTAATAGCAACAGTGAAAATCTGCGAATAACACTCTGGAACTCTTTACCAAATAACATTATCGAGCGCCACAAAGACAACGTATCCGAGCCAGAAACGATATTTTGGTATCTCAAAGAACTTAAAGGCAAAAATGTGCCCATTATACTCATTTCTTCCGCCGGCCGCACGCCAAAACGGCTGGTATGTTCTCTCAAGTCTCGTTCACACAGCTGCGTTTGACTGGGTTAAGACTGCATCCGTCGAGCTGTTGCTATGGCGACTCTTATGGCGAGTCGATGTGGAGGCTCTGTGCTGCACGACGCAGCTCTATGAACGAGCCTTCACTAGAACACAGCCACGAATGCGGTTCTGACTGAGCGCTACAGCAAACATCTACCGCTGAAACACGGTATCAATTAAGTGATCATTAGAGCTCAGGAAATAGATAAGATAGGTACAAAATGCAGCAGTATATCTCCAAACATCACGGTTACCACATGGCTCCATTGTGCACGGAAAGCGAGGATCTCGCGCTTGTAGCCTTCGCTGTTTTACAGCTTAAGAGGAGACACAATATAGTTTTAATCGCAAACTGTAAGAACAAAAAAAAAAAAAACACAAAAAAACACAACAAAAAACAGGTTTAATGGTTTGTTTGTGCAGTTGCGCACTCTGCAACGCAACTACGGCATCTTCAACGGCGCAATCGACGAAACGGACTTCTCATCGTTGTGGAGGTTGCGCTCCAGATGGCGCGACCTGTCAGGCAAACTCCATCGCACGGGTGAAGCTTTGACCCGGCACCATGACAGAACAGCACACGACAAAACAGCACACGACAAAACAGCACGGTCAAAACAGCAGGCGTCAAAACAGCACAGCGTCAAAACAGCACGGCGACAAAACAGCACGGCGACAAAACAGCACGGCGACAAAACAGCACGGCGACAAAACAGCACGCGTCAAAACGGCACAGCGACAGAAGAGCACGTGCCAAAACAGCACGGCGTCAAAGCAGCACAGTGTCAAAACAGCACAGTGACAAAACAGCACAGCGTCAAAAGGGCACAGTCATAGAAGAGAACGCCGTCAAAACAGTACAGCGTCAAAAGAGGACATTGACAATATAGCTAGGGTTTGGCCTTTTCGGTTTTTATTATATTGAAATTCGGCGCACTTTTTAGTTTTTAATTCCAAACAGAACTTTTCGGTTTATTGCGATGTATATTGTATACTCATAGGCTTCTCGGTTCTTTTCGGTTTATTGACGAAAACCAATATACTGACAAAAATGCAAAAGTTTTTAAAAGCGTTTGTTTAAAATATATAGTGAGTAAACCATGTACAGGTTTTCTTATTTGTTGCAATCTTTGGCAGCCGACGGGACCTGTTCTGCAAGACGCACTGGGATCCTATTGTGATCTGCCATTATCGTCGTGTGCTCGTTTTTGCACACAGGATGAACATGATCTTCACTACCACTTCGGTTGGAGAGGAAAATGTCAAAATCCAGAAATTCGCAAGCATTGTACTCAGTGCGTTTTTTCCCCATTTTCACGACTGCGAGAGTTAATAACTTCGTGCCGACCACAGAAACGACAATAAAACACTCGTATTTATGCCCTCCTCTAGTAGACGGAAGCTAGAGTTGTTAAACAAATGTGCGGCATGATTAAACTCTCTTCTTTGAAGAAAGAATTCGGCACACAAATCCCTATCAGGTGCAAAAACCCAGATTTCGTCCTAAAGACACCTGCGCCCCTGGAGTTTTTGTTGAAAGTTGAACTGATCTCGAAGACTGGGAAATGATCTGGTAATACGATCAGTAATGAGTCACCCCCCCCCCCTCCAACCGCCCTCCAAAATACTGACATTTTTTCAATAAAAAACGAATTCGGAAAAAGGAATTCGGCGTACGTTTACCGGTTTTATTTGGTTTAAGCCGAAAACGATGAACCCTAAATATAGCGTATGGAGTTAAAAATGCATGTGTCAAAGTAGGCACTGTAAAGGAATCGAGGGTCTAGGCCAATTTGTCGAAAACCAACTCGTCGACGGGTCTATTCGTAATATGGCAATTCGTCGAAGGGCAACTTGTGGAAGAATCCAACTGGTCCCCGCTTTTTCAAAACCAAAATATATGATTTTTGTCCTCACGAGGTAAAGCAAATACTGCCCTATATATTGTAATCCGCAAAATCGCTGCACGATAATTGACTTTCAGTGCGCTCTTTCTTGTCGAAGAGAACAACTTGTCACCATGAGAGCCACATTAGATGCTATATTGAAGTTAGGTTGCGGCGTTTGGTAAGCACTGAAATAGGCAATATCTTTCTTTTTTTTTTATATAACCTAGCGGCAATTAATAAATGGGTCAAGGAGGTTCGAAATTATTTGCGCAGAGAGAGGTGAAGAGCGCGCTCGAAGTTGCTGCATGCGTGCTGTTTTGACGCCGTGCTGTTTTGGCATGTGCTCTTCTGTCGCTGTGCTGTTTTGACGCTGTGCTGTTTTGTCGCGTGCTGTTTTGACGCGTGCTGTTTTGTCGCCGTGCTGTTTTGACACTGTGCTGTTTTGACGCGTGCTGTTTTGACCGTGCTGTTTTGTCGTGTGCTGTTCTGTCGCGTTCCCCTTTGACCCGTGCAATGGGTCAAAGCTTGGCGTCAGTGTTCATGATTGGTTCAGCGATGACATAATCACGTACACTAACACGACGAACATCATGATGGTGCGCTTTTGACGCTCCCTGATTGGTCCCATGCGCTCGTAGCGTCGTCAGCGACTAAGACTTAGAAGGTGAAACGAAGTATAGCAAACTTTTTTTCCCGTCAGGTATATCCTTTGCATCGCATCACTAGGGCGAAAAACGCTGAATCACTGGGCTACGGACGCAACACGTAGTCCCATATTCCGCGGAAGGGAGCTGTACTGGGCGTGCTCAGGACGCATTCTACGAAGCACACTAGACAAAGATGACCGCGCTCAAAAAGTATTGGAATGTTCTTCGTGTGCAGCTCGTTTCCGAAACACGCGCACGGAAGCCCCGTACCGAAACGGGATGCGTATGAACCGGCACTCTGCCTGCGGCCGAACGTTATAGTATCTGGTTTCGATAGCTCCCGTGGCTGCCCTTTCCGGGCCGGCTTTATCGGAGGCTAGCCGGGCGTACCCCACGAGCGGATCTCCGGCCGGGTGCCGCGGTGCTTCCCCCGTTTGCGGGTGCCTCCTCCCCGCCATCCGTTCGGACTGCGGACGAGAACCCGGCCGCATCCCCTGCCTGCCTGCTCGTTTATTAGCGGCCATCGCCGAGTCGACCCAAACTTGATTATCGGCTCGGCCGTTCCCGCCACAGACATCATCTGCTCGCTCCCTAGTCGTCCGCGCCGACGGGGTGATGCAACGCTTCTTGGATTACGAGGCCGCGGTGCTTATTGTTTGACGTCACTCGTTGAAGGCCAGCGTGGTGCGCACATTGGACGCGGCTGCTGTGTCGGCGTTGGGCTCGCGTTCAGTAAGTGTGTAGAAGGACGCTTGGCGTCGGTCCCTGGGTTGGTGCCATCCTACGTGATAACGTCGCAGGAGGGTAGGCCGGGCTTCGATTATTCCAGGTGGCGCAGACAGTTCAGTACTACGGCTATGGTTGGTGTCAATGGGCTGTTAGGTGATGCCTGGCGCAGTTCCAAGCTGGCTTTCTTTTTTTGCGCACTGTGGTCCCCGATTGCGAAGAAGCAAGCGGGTGTTTTTTGTATCTGAACGAGGCATGGGGTATCTGTACCTTCGTCACCTTCGATTATTTCCTTCTTTTTTTTTTTTTTCTCTCGCAGCCTGTCCGGTCGTAATCTAATAGGTCTGGCCGACACAGTTGTGTTTTAGGATCACATTGTTGCCTAGCTACGCTCAATAGAGGCGCCCAAGTAAAGGGAAAAAAGAAAAGGCATTGTTTTGTATTGTCACGTCGAGAACGTTCGCTCAATGATGAGGCGCATCGCTAAGCATAGAGAGTAAAAGTTTCGTCCTAAATGTCCCCAGGGACTGTGAATTCGGTTAATAACGTTTTCGCCACTTCACCGACAGTCAATGTGGTGGACGCGCGCATTTGTGCTGTATTTTTTGTTCCGATTAGAGGAGTACATTGGAGAGTCGTGGGGAAGAAAGCACGTCAAAAAGCTGCTGCGAAGGATGGCTATGATATACTCGCAATTTACGGATAATGTACAGAAGTTGCCCTTTCTAGCGGCACATGCTTTTCCCGCATGATATCGAAGTGAAGATCGGTTAGCTGGCCTAGTATGCTATTCCATAGCCTCCTGCATACTTACAAAGCCTGGCAGTTCGACGACGGAGGCATACAGTGCCCGGTAGCGGATTTGGAGCGCGAGGACCTGGTAGCACAGAGCATTTCTCGGGGAACCTGGACGTCAGCGCACAGCTTTTGCAGCGGCGAGGACCCGAACTATGGTTTTCAAACCCGGCGAGGAACGGAGGCGGTAGCGCGAGGAACGCGAGGAGCACGAGCGGACATTCCGTCGCTCGGGACAAGTATGTTTCGGCGTCTCGCCGCAGCGGGACGCCCGTCACGTGGCTCTCCTCTCATCCGTAGTCTGCCGCTCTATACCTTCTCAATTTCGGCGGCCATTTCTCGTGGCGATCTGCCAGGCTTTGTCAGTGTAGAGGAGGCTACGGCCATTCCCAACCGAACGTTGTGCTAGAGCATTTCACACGGTACAAGCCGATGGACACGAACTGCTAGTGACCGCAATAAAGGTGTAACCCTGCTCCCTCTATGGGACCATCGATTCGGTGACGAGCTCCTCAGGAGCACATTAAATAGCTACTAGAGCTCCGTAGTGCCTTGGCATTAGCCCTGACTCGAAAGAAGCCCTCGTTGTGCCGAATGGGCTCTACTACTCCGACTTCGTAAGCCCTTGGCGTAGGCAACGACTGGCACGTATCTAGGATTTCGTGTTTTCACCCAGCTTTTAGAGGAGTGCGCGTCAACAGCGGCGCGTCATTGGAAACGTGCAAGAAGACTCTTTCCCTCTTGCGTAAGAGGTAAAGTGGACGCAAGGAGCGAACGAACGCAGTAAAAGAACACGTTTTTATCGGATAAATTCGAATTGACCAAATTTTCCGGCAAGTGTTCTTGGAGTTTTTTTTTTCTTCTTTTTTTTTTTTTTAAACACGGAATTTTGCACATAACTAATTAAACGGAGTCTCAATTCCGGTGCTTTGTGCATTGCAGTCACCTAGGAAACTGCATGGCCACTTCCGCACCGACTGAGACCAATTTTTCGTTATTTGCTGTGCTGTCAATTCCTCAAGTGCGGAGTCGCGCGAGTTCGTCAAGCTTAGTACTTTTTTTATTGTCGTTATTGAACTCAGCAGGTCGAGCGCGCGATCAGAATTTTAAGTTCTTTAGCTAGATTTCCCATCTTCAGCGTAGACATGAAAGGGTAAGCGGTTGTTTCCCTGTATCGCAGTGTAGCCGAAGAACCATATGTGGTTTTGTAGTTTCAACTTTCCTTAACCAGATCATCAGTAGTCTACTTTCTGGATAAAACTTGCGAGTGTCGTATCGCTCGTTTTTGTTTTTTGTATATTTCATATTTTAGATAATTTTACTATATCTTTTTCCTTTTAGATGTCCAAAGCAATGATGTTCTTTCCTTTAAAAAAAAATATCTGAGTGCTTTTATTTTTTTTTATTGACTACGATGGAATAAAGTCAATGCTTCCGATTTACTCAATTTCACATATCCACGAAAAGAAGCAAATCATCTCCTGCTTATTCTACTCTAGTCTTCCGTCAAAAGGCTAGCCGTAGCGTACGGGTATTGGAAGTCGTTGCATCATCCACGCATCGCTACAGACGCCCGGTTCGTATAACTAAAACCTGCGATTGTGCATACTGATGTAATCGCCGATTGCCGTCATTCATAAGACGTCTCGTCATGAAGTTGCGCACAAAGTGAACAAAGAGGAGCAAAAAAAAAAAAAAAAAAAGTGCACTCCCGGCCTGCCTGAGGGTGTTGCAGGGAGGAAAGTGGATGCATTCATTAGTGCCTGGTTTCATGTTTCCTTCCCTGCTGTGCACATGGCGTGTTCCTCTCAACGCCTTCTTCCTCCGCTCCATCGAGTGGCGAAATCTCAGATTTGCGCGGCCCGCGTCTCAGACTGTTCTGGCAGTTTTCGCGAGAGCACAGGCCCTATCGATCTCGCTCAATCAGCTAACCCAAGGATGAACGTCACGGGGGCGGCCGCGCGTGTCTTCTTGTCCGAACGCCGAAGTAACTTCTTGCTACTCGATTAATTTACAGTTCGTGTCGGCGAGAAAGATAGTTGGAGTACTCTCTGGTTTTTCTATTCCTTATCCGTCTTTTTTTTTTTTTTTCCCAAAAGACGTCACCTGTCAATGAAAGTGTAGGGTTGGTTCTCACGATGGGACGTACGTAGACATCGCGACACTGTTAGTGCGAACACGACATCGGCGCATTTTCACATTTTACTTCTAAATAGTATTAGCGAGCGCGAAATGTTATCGCTTACATGATAGAACTAAATGAGCTCTTTCCGTAGCTATAGGGAGTATTCACTGGCGGCCATAGCCGTGTGCTCGGCTGCGGAGCGCGTGCTGAACGCGAGTTTCCGCAGTTCTTTCGCCACGTGCATTCCGCACCACCAAGATTGCCGGTCTTGGCAGCCTATTAATGCGAATACGAACTTGGATGACATCCCTTGGTTTCAAAGAGAAAAACTGGAAAAACCGGCGATCGCTTGTTCGCGCTAAAAGTGTCGCGCTCTGTACAATGTCGATAGACGTATGCGTAAAAGTGTGCTTTTATGGGATTAAAATTGAAAACAAAAACGGAGGCCAACAAAGTTTAAGGGATTGCAAGGAATGTCGTAAAGTACTGAGAGAAGACGGCGTTCGCTTTGTCTTGTACTCTTTAGACGATACTGTTGGGGATACATATTTATTGTTTTGTTCGCTGTGCGGGATATCTGTAAGGAGTGAACAAGAGCATACAACCTCGAATGGGCACAAAGTCGCTGGGTCTCATAAAGTAAATTGTATCGCATAGATATTTAGACAACGGGGCATCACACTTAGCGTCAACTATTTTGTGCTACGTTGTAATGGCTACTCTTAAAAAAAAAGCTAGTAGTATTTATTAGGTAAGAGGTAGTAACCGCTTGTCACATATCTTACTAGGTACCTAGTAACCGTAGGTAGTAACGGTCAAGCAGAACTGCAACGAGTCGCGTGATTTCCGATAAAAAAAAAGGCGTGTGGTTATATTACTTTCTACCGGATGGCAGGTACAACAAAAATTAAAACGAAATGAGTAATCCAGGTGGCGGTAGTCACCACCCAACTAAAAGTAAAGAAAAAAATAGTATGGTTTAATTCAACGCTTCCACACTTGCAACTATATACACTTCTTGCACGCAAACATATTCCGCACACAATTGATCAACAGAGATCACATACAAATACGAGGAACACACGTGAGACGCTTACTCCACTCACTATAATCGCGAACTCCATTGACTGCCCATGCTCACCATTTGAGTGCGCAAACTTGTCGTCGTGTATCCCGACGTCAGTGAATAGTGTTTTCAACATTATTCACTGACATTATTCGACTCTTTTTGCACCAATATCTTTCCTCAAAAAAAGTTTTTAAACGATTCGAGGCCCCTATCTCCTAGTAGAAAACAAAGGTAACCGCGGACATTATTTGCGATAGTCGATAAAACAACCTCCCCCACCGGTTCTCAACATTCATCTATTCGCTTCCCCGTCTGGCAGCCGCGAACCAGCTTTCTTGTCGCTTACTGTAATCGAGAATTAAAACGAATGCGGTCACCGTCGGCCAGGGATGGCTTTATTGTCGTCACCCGTGGCGAACGTAGGCTGTAATTGACGGTAAGTACGACGGAAGCTGCACTCCTTTCGCGCGTTGCGCGACAGAAATGCATGGCAAAATTAATACCGCACGCAATTTGCTTCTTAATTTGTGTGTAGTCCAATGACGAATGCTCGCGTTTCTCGGGAAGATATAAGCAAATAAAAAAAAAAAAAAATCGTAGAAGGCCAAAACATTTTTTTTTCATTAGACCGAAAGCTACATACACTAGTTACAACGCACATCAACGGTCGTCACAGTGCACTGTCGCGACCGAAGACAGCTCAACAGAATCATTTAACCACCGAGCAGACACAGCTCGCGAAGAAGACGTCCTCATTGTCAAGTAGGAGCGAAGCAGCGAAGCTTTTTGGATGGCGAAACCCATGCCACTGAACCGGCCAAATGATCGCCGTCGAGCGGCGGATCCTCGGAGGAGTCCACGTCCACGCACGCACTCGTCCAGTCGAACGCACGAACGTTAACTACCCACACTAACACGGGAACGCGAGAACAGCACTCGACAAATACGGCAGGTTCGGATCGCAAAAATTAGCGTCTCAAACTCCGACTGGCCCCAACCTGCTTCTCGTACAATGTTGCCAAGTGTTCCTTGCGAAACAGAAACATAAATATTATAAAAATACAATAATGAAAAAAAAAAACAACAACAACAGAACGAACGTTTCTTGTCTTTGGAAACGTTTTTATCGCGTGCTACGTGGCCATTTTCATCTCAGTAAACCAGAACGAAAATATAAACGCTCCCAAAAGAATGCAAAAGCGAAGGGAAGTCAGAAGCAGCATGGCCATCGCACAATAACGGTTGCCGCCGGGCTGCGCTCACAGCAGGGCTGGCTTCCACGACGTACTGGAACGGAGGCTGCGATCGTTATAAAGTCAGCTCCAACCACTGTTATTAGATTAGCTCAGTTACGGAACCGCTCACAGACGCTGCTTGCACGGGCAGTAAGTACCCCCCTCACCCACCACGACTCCCCTCCCGTCGTTCGACGCGCCGGACGGCTGCTATGGTAACTGCAGTGCATTCTATGGCATACGCACGTTTCGAAGCACAGCGTCTAGATGGCGTTCCACCGTATTCTATGGAACACACAGTTATGAAACGAAAATATAGATGGCACGCTAAACGATGGAAGGCGTACTGAAGTGGGTGAGGGGGATACACCCTTCCGCGTGAGTTCCACAACTCAGGTAATCTATACTCTGTTCCATACTTAGTGTGCAACGCTGTCAAAGCTACTGGCGCAAGCGCGTGACTTCATCTATGGTTTTGTTTGCGCGAGAACGCGTGCAAATGATCAGCGAGATGAAGCCCCATGCTCGCGCCAGTAGCTTTATTGGGTTGTGGGGATATTTATTCACCGATGTTTGTTTGCAAACAAGCTCGCTGCCGCCCACTATCGGCGGACCCCTGCGCGCTTCCGGTTTTCCTCTTCTTTTCCTCTTGTCACACATCCTTTTATTGTTTGTACTACGTTCTACAAAGCGCGCAGGTTCTTACAAACCTATTACAGGTACCTCTCCGAAGGAAAATCTTCTTTTCCGATCGCTGTGTGTTACTGAAGAAGAAATAAATACACTACCGGAAGTCTACTGGGGCACCAAATACTGTGGCGCCCTCGTGGTACCAACTCCCACCGAATGCGGTGTTGTGATACATGACCGCACACCGGTACGATGCTCATCCAGATGGAAAAGGGCAGGGGCGGGGATTGGACCCAGGATCCCTGGGTTCCGCAGCGCGAGATTTCGCTCCACGTGCTCCGAGCTGGTGTGCGCTAGCCCACTCGGCCACCGATCCCCCCGCCAGTAGCTTTGACAACGTTGCACACTAAGTATGAAACAGAGTATAGTAACGTTGGCTGTAACCCTCAAACATGCCCCCTCCTACAATATTTGATGCTACGATTGTGTGTGGATACCTCTGGCCATCGGCGATGCAGCAGACGCCGCCATCTTTGAAATGGCAGTAACGGTCGGAGAAAGGTAGTAACGGCTGCAGTTACTAGCTTTTTTAAAAATATTGTAGCGTTCTCAGGAGACGCCGAAGGAAGCTACGCGTGCGCGCGCGTGATATCCACAGCGTTGGAGCACTGCCGATGCTACGCTAGCCTTGAGAGCGTAACGCAAACTAGTTCTCATTTATCGTCTAGTTCAACAGGGCATCTTATGTCTCTACAGCAGCTTCAAAATTTACTCCGGTCACTTCATCTCGATTGCTATCCCGGGTCTTCGACGTGTATCGTGATTGCAGGAAGGCACGCCGGTTCGATGTCTGCCTGCAACAAAAATCGGGAAACGAGGGATTTGAGCCGGTGATGTGCAAAGTCTGCGGCCGGAGTTCTTCTACGGAGCCTGGAAATGGGCAGTTCGGGAATCCGAACCGACGGGAGTCGAATGTTTAGAAATATGTGAAACTGGATTCATTTAACGTCTTTCGCCATTTTGAAGGCGTTCGGAAGACCCAACGCTCCACCTCTTTAGACAAAGATCAGCCGGCACCAACTCTCGCACTGCTGGAGTTACTACGGGCTTCTGGCTTTTCCTGCCTCGCATCGTGAGGCGAAATAGAGTTTCGAAGGGAAAGTGGATTAATTGGAAATCCAGGTACCGTTCAGGTTGCGAGCAGGCCCTACACAAACGGCACGATGGGGGGACTGATTGAGAGTCAAGACGGGCCGTCCGACCCCTGGGTCCACTCGCTGGAAGCAGTCTTAGCTAAGACGGAAAGAAAGCACCGCCGAAGCGAGCGCATAACGGAGTGGCACGTAAAGTTGCATCTCAAGCACTCGCAAGCATCAGGCTTGTGAGATCTTTTTTTTTTTTACTTTTTTGTATTTACGATTTTATGTTGTAGTACGATAGAGAGGAAGGGGGGGGGGGGATTCGCCATGCTATTTTTTACATCTGGACAGGAGGGAGTAGAAGGTAGAGAGGAAGAGGAAAGATTCCAGATGTGGAAGTGGGTTCGCTTCACGGACATAGTCCACGAGGCTACCATAGCACCTCTTGTCAGGAAAGCCTGGAGGCGTCAATGCATTCTTTCTTCGCTGATACACTGCGTGAGATGTGTTTTCTGCCGATGTCTCGTGGTGCCGAGCGTCCCCAGAGGTGTTTTTGGTTAGCATCTTCAGGGTCTTAGCCAAGAGGCTTCTGGCAAGCCTGGCCCGATCTGAGGCCGAGTTGGTTCGATTGGATTGGATCGCCGGAGCGTCACGAGGCGCCTGCATTGATGAGCGTCTCGATTGCGCTTTTTCCCCCGAGGATAAGTCCGAGGACGGCCGTGCCTCGTGAGCCATCCGGGGCATCGATCTTGGACGGCTGGATCGGCATTCCTCGTCTGCGCTTCCGGTGCCTCTTGTTTCCGCTTCTTCGTTCTGGCCGCCACTTCCGGCCGCCGCTCTCTCGAACGCCGTGCGACTCTTTGGACTCCAATACCGCAGCCCGTGGAAGTCGGCGCTAGATCGATCTGAGGCGCCGCCGCTGGAAGCTCGCCTCTGTCGTCGAACTCCATGGGCGCCCCGGGGGACGTCGGTGTCCCCCGCCTCCCTTCTCCGGCCGCGCTCTGCTTGGAGCCTGCACTTGCGAGCTTTGTTTGGCCGCTTCTCCCGGCTTTAGCTTTCTTTCTTTTCCCTCGGTTCCTCTTACGTTTCCCGTCCCTTTTTATTTTGGCGTCTTCCTTTCTTTTTTCTTTGTGCGTGTCGAGGAGTGTGCGAGGAGTTTTACGCGGCACGGTCTTCAAATTCACGTTGCAGATAGTGTTCCTTCGTATCAGGCACGTAGACTTTTTTTTTTTTTGCTGGGGAGGGAGGTGGGGAGGGGGGAGATAATGCTTTGCAAGGGCACACTCCTCACAATGTTGAGGAGTGTGCCCTTGATGTCGCCAGTCACCGGACAACCTCATTAACGTGCGGAGTGCGCGCATTGGTGAGGTAAGCGTGACCTGCAACCACCATTGTTGCTCGGCCCAGAAGGAATATATCCAAATTTGCCGTTAACGATGGATACTCTTGATGGGGTCACACAAGAGGTCCTGATACAAATATGACAAAAAACCGCGATTGCACGTAAAATAATATTAAAAAGTTTTTTTTTTTTTTTTGGCGAGGCCGATTAAAGGGGTATCCACACGAGGAATTGTTTTCTTAGAGGAATGTGCGTGACGTCGGTAATCGGCGGAACCAGTGGGGCTCACTCCCCGACTCAGGCATTCACACATTATTCTAGCCTACGCTCGTTTGCGATGAGGGCAGGCTAGCGAGTGATAGAAGAACGCACTTAGCGGCCGTCAAATTGTGAAGTGACATTTGTTTAATTCACAAAAACCGCGAGCATGGCTTACCCTACCATGGTTCTAAGCTAAACACATTACCAAGCGCCAGATAAAAAAAAACAAAGAAAAAATCTGCCAGTTTTTTTTTTGTGTACTTAAAGGTTCTCAAATGCGTATAGCATCCACAGATCCTCTGTGACATCGTTTCGTCAACTGACATCGGGTAACGTTGCGTCACATGACCACGTTAGGTCATTGTCATGTGTCATCAGGAAAGCTCGTAGTCACGCGACCTAACATCACGTATTGTCACGTAATGCGACGCCATGACGTCACTGTCATGTGGCACCATCGCGTAATGTCAGTGTCACGTGACGTCATGGTATCACATAACGACGGTTACGGTGCTGACGTCACAGCGAACCTTTTTATAATGCCGACGGTGTCACGTGACCACCGTAAAGTCATCAGCGTGACGTCATCGTCGAGGTTACCACCTGACGCGGAGAGGAAAGCGCTAAGGGCAGACCCTATAAATTCGACGCTTTTGAAATAAGCTTCCGCGTCGAAGTCACAAAATTGTCATTATAGGTTTACGGGAGGATGATTCTTTGGCGCGGAGAGACACATTACATTATACCCATTCTCTTGGCGGCTTTGCTTCTTCAGTCTCCCGGAATTCCATCCCACTCGGCACGTCGAGACGTGGTGAACTCGCGTCGAAGAGGACCATCCCTGAACCGCGCGAGAGAAGAGCTAGCGTCGTTATAGGAGCGAACGCTGCTTTTCCGAGAATTCGGGGATAACGCCGGAGGGGGGGAACGTTGTCGCCAGGGGGGTCTTAAGCGGTCTCCGCGTGGGGTTAACCCCAGGGCTCTGTGACGCGTGCTGCAGCGGGAGAGCCGTGGTCCCAGAGTCTGGGATACATAATGTGAATTAATGAGAAGGGCCACGAGCAGTTTTTACCTCGTTTCGCGTTCTGTCTTTTGTTACGGCGCTTAACGTCGACGTGCGTAGTTTCTCCTGCAAACAGTGGTCGTAGTCTACGCCCGGGCGCTTTTTTTTTTTGTTCTTTCTTTCTTTTTTATGGGGGTTTTTGGGGGCGGCCTTTACGCGGTAACGAGCTTTTAACGATGCACCTTTTTTGTTCCTCAGGTGGACGACCGCCTTTATTTATTCGCTCGCCCTGTTCCGGCCCCTCGAGTTTCATCTGTCATTTCGCTTTTATTCGTCTAGTTCTTCTCTTTCTGCTCCTTGTTTTCTTCTTTTTTTTTTTTTTCCTCGTTGTCGTTTTGTTTTTTAGGTTGCTCTCGAGTGTTTTTGCGAGTGGGGCGCGCTGTCTGCCTTTGGCGTGCTTTTGGGAGTCCGCCTTTTGCGTCTGGGAGCAAACACGACGCGCGCTGCTCGTGACAGCTCGCTTTGTCAAACCCGTCAGTGTTTCCTCGTTTTATTCGCGTTTCCCCTCTACAGTTACGGGTTTGTTGGGTTGTTCCGAACATTCGCATGAAAGAATTTCCCGCATCCATTCGGCGTCGTCTTCATTTTTTTTTTACTGTTTTTTGTTTGTTTGTTTTAGGTTTGGACGGGGGTTTGGTTTTAACGTCGGCACGCTTCGCGGAGCGCGACATTTCTATGCCGCGGGGATTTTGTGGAACTGTGGTCGCGTGCGCGACACTTACGGTTTCTCCCCAGACCCGTGGGCGTATTGGAACTGCGAGGAAACGTCAACACAGTCCGAAAATTTGACTCTACGGATGGAAAGTACGGGAGAGGAGGAGAGGAATGCGCGAGGGGACGCGAGATCGCCGAGTTCTGCTAGGAGTGATTGCTCGGCGCTCTGCTAGGAACTTGCCGTAGAACCAGAATGCGTAAGATCATAGCCTCCTCTAATGGCGATCCCAGCGAAATCAACGCCGCGCAGCTGCAACGCCGAGAAGCTCAAGAGATGAGGTCGTTTCGACTCTGTCGTCTGCTATCGCTGCTTGGTTCTCGTAGGCAGCATAGAAACAAACATCGTTCCAGTAATTATTCTGATGCTACCGCCGTGTCATTCCTACGAACTGACTAGAATAAGGTTTCTACCGCCGAAAAATCGTTTTGATTTTATATGTAACACCGATTTTACGCCGCAGTGCAAGACATTTATGGTGGTCCGCGTGCTGAACGACGAAAACGACCTGCTTTCGTCCGCCATGTTGCCTGACCAGCGCGCCCCTTATAGTTCGCTGGAGTCGAGAATACTCAGAAAGCCTGGCAGTTCGACCACGGAGCCATAGAGGGCCCGGTCGCAGATTTGGGGTGCGAAGATCTGGTGGCACAGAGCATCAAAGAGTCATTTCTTGGGGAACCTGGACGTCAGCGCACAGCTTTTGCAGCGGCGAAGACCCGAAACACGCTTGTTCGCTCGGGAGAAGTGTGTTTCGGCGTCTCGCCGCAGCGGGGCGCCAGTGACGTGGCTCTCCTCTCATGCGTTGTCTGGCGCTTCTTCTTTTCCATTTCGGCGGCCGCTTCTCGTGACGATCTGCCAGGGTTTGTCAGTATGTACACCAACTCATGTTCACAAACAAACCGGAGCGCCACTAGCGGACGCCACCGGCGCCGCGCATGCGCGATGGGGGGGGGGGGGGGGGGGGGGCAAGAAGCTCGCCGTCGCCCATAAACAAACCATTGGAATGGGATGTTGTCGGCGTCGGTGTGAGTCCCCGCTCTCTTTTTCGCGTTCGAATTGTTCATTCTACGTCTTCCTGGCAATGTCTGACTAATTGAGCGGCCTCAGCGAAATTAACGAGGCTCGTTACATGGCAAAACTGGGCGCGAATGATGTAACACGTGGAGATTCATTCCGCGTGGACGCCGCAGAATGGACGCTAAAGCCTGATTTACATGGTGAGGTTGTGCTCGCTATTTGCAGTCACGACGTCGCTTGGGCTGCAAAAGCCTGAACCGTAGCTGAGATGTCGACGTCGATACTTAAAATCGCAAGCAGAATCGGACCGAGCGAATCAGGCATAACAAGTCGGTGATGGCCACTGGTAACAATTATCAACATCTCCTTAGATCTACTGTTTACACCGAGCCTATTCTTACCCGAAGCAACCTTCAAACTTAAACGTCTTTTGAGGTCTGCACTTCCTTATCGCAATCACCGGGTCAACGTTTGGTCTACGGGCCGCTGTCGTTTGAGCGAGCAGATGACAAGCAGAAACGTTTGAGAGAGCAGACGACAGCTCGAACGATGAGGCGTCCGTTTGAACGCGATGACGCACTGAAGCAGTCGGCAGGTGGTCCTTGCGTCTTGATGGTTTTCCCGCGTTCATGTTGGAACAAAACGAACGGCCCAACAACAGTGTATAACATTCTGCTCGAATTACCTTCATTCGGGAGAGGCGGCAGGATCGAGGACAGTCTAGCTGATGCAGGCCCGCTTTTTTCCCAGCGCCTCCCGCGCGCGCGTTGGGCCCTTTGTTCTGGACCAGCGGTTACTGCGGTCACGCTAATGAGTTTTGTTAATTAGCGACGCGGCCCCTCGGCACGCTGGCGGCCGCCATGTTGTCTGCGGGGGTCCTGCGTAGGTGCGCGTTAAACGCGTCTCCGCGTCGAGGTGCCTGAGCAAAAACCGAAAGTATTCCGGGCCCCGCGAGCGGGTGCCTCGGTGTTGGGCGCTGGTTACCCCTTCGATTTGCGCGTTGTTGGAACCGCTCGCGTGGTTCCCCTTTCCCTCCTCGTTATTTCTCAGTCTGGGAGTGAACATAATTAAGCGAATGCTTTTGTTTCGATTACGGCTCGTGAGGGAGATTAGTCTCTTTGTGTTCTCGAAATTGATTTTATTATTCGAGAAAAGGGACGGCGATACGCCCGGAAAAAGAAAACGGAGACTTTTTTTATTTTATTTTTACTGGCCGGGCGTGTTTTTTTTTTCTTTTTTTTTTTTTTTGTACGGGCTACGTTTTGGCGTGATTAATCTGAGTATTTCCGAAGAAACGCGAAACGGGAATTTTATGAATCTACGCATTTGCCGACGCAGAGCGTCGTCAAATTCGCGGTTGTGCCGCCCCTTTTTGCACGACTTCTCACTATGTGTTCGCGAATATTGATTTTCATATTTTTTCCTTAATGTTTTTTTTTCTTTTTTTTTTTGAGGTGCGCGATAGGGAAATTTTATCTCATATCGAATTTGAATTGAATAGTGCCGAATAATGGCCAAAAAGTGGAATATCGAATCGTATACGAATACCCAAACATTTATTCCCAGTATTAACTTCGATAAAAAGAAGAAAAAAAAGAAAGAAAAGCCGCATGGGTTAGAAAAAAAAATACAATTGTCTTTCAATATATCGATCAAACCGTCATATGCAGAATTGTGTTTTACGGAGATCGCACCGTACGGGAACTTCCGTCTCAGCCTTCCAGGAACGAAACGCCGTGCCCAGCGTCGCTACGTCTCCCTTATAACGTTTTCTTTTTCTTTTTTTCCTTGTTCTTTCCACAGTTTTTTCTACTGGCAAACTCTCCTCGCTTTAATGTTTTCCTTTTTTGGTGGGGGAAGGAGGGGGTAGTCGGCCAACTACTCTCTTTGACCGTGGCTCGCCGTGGCGTTGTTCTCTTTTCAGAGGCTAAATAGGAATGCAATTTTGCTTTAGAACCCTTATTTTCGTGTTAATTCCCCTGCAGGGTTCGTAGAACGAAGAGAAGATTGCACGAATAAACGCGGAGTTAATGACCAGATTTAAACAAAGTATTTAAGACATAGCTGACGGATGTGTCCACTTATCCACGTGTGGATGAGCAGCGGGCCTGATGAATGGACGGATATGACATTCGTTTGAACCGGATGACGTCTTTCGTCACCTAAACCTGGCACGTCGCTCGACGTCGCAGGGAGCGATGGGTTAGGGGAAAATAACGACAAAATTATCGCTATTCTTTGCAGTGAGATAATAATTTGTCACATTTATGGACGTAACCATCGACAAGTGGTTTATTGTGCGCAGAACTGGCTGCAGGTTACGCAAAATCCTTTCAGTTCCAAAGGGCAACGTGCTTGCTTTTCGGGGTTTCGTCGAGCGCATTCAAGAATGAGCATTCAAGGAAATTGAATTGCTCAGGCACTACATAGCGTAACGAGGGGAACACCAGCACCAACTTCAAGGTCCCCTCTTACACCATAGAAACCGAACGCATAGTACAGAACAGAAAACAACACCACGAACATCGAAAGTCCACGCATCCTCATGAAGCCATTGTTCATTATTTCTCGGATTTTTATTTTTCCAAACTCACACAAGGGGAAACCTCACGCAAGGAAAAGAAGAAAAAAGAAAAGAAAAAACAATTGTTATTAGCGGCGAGATGTTTTAGTGGCGCCCTCCTATGGTTACCTTTCGTGACGTCATTACCTTGCTAACAACAAGTTCGATGATGTTTATAAAGGCTGAACTCCATGGGACGAATATGCTGCGAATAACCGACGAATTTTGGCCGGCGGCTTTTGCTCTGCGCGTGGAATCAACACAGTGGATGCTACGTCGCGCGCAAAGCGAGCGTGCTGTCGGGCGGCGTTCGCCAGTTATTCGTCACATAATTCGTCCCATGGTGTTCAGCCTTAAGGAGCATGGTGGTAGCTTGAAATCAATGCGCTCTTAAAGCAACACTACCAGCACCGTCGAAATTGAAGTTCTTCCATTCCTCTTATTTCCGTCGATGAGAAATCCTTTGCTGACGTCATAGTCAGCATTCGGCCAATTGTGGAAGGCCGACCACAGCGACGCTTTCGATCGCGCACGTCGCCAATACCCCTGTCAGACGGCGTTTTAAAGGTCCTTTTCACTGAGCTCCTTTATAAAATCGGCGAACCAGCGCACGCCGTAGAGCACGTGCGCGTGCCACAGAGCACGTGCGCACTCCACATCGCGAGCTGATTGGCCGATTTTTTTAAAAGGAGCTTATTGAAAAGGATCTTTAAAACGCCGTTTGACAGGGGTATTAGTCTGCGCCCATTCATGTTCGTTGTGTTGCTCCTCATCTCAATGTAACTCATCGTTTTCCTTTCATTTTTAGTCACGCTTTTGTTCGGTAGAACTTCGCAGCGCAGCAGATTCAGATATGTACTATAACCAACTAGCCCAAACCCTAAGTCCAAGCTTTATTAAGCATTCAAGAAGCTTGCAGCATGACTGCTTTGTTAGAGAAACACACGCAACAAACTACTTTCCGTCGAAATGGTTCGTTAGTGAAAGCTGCTGAATGCATGTTTGATTTAGATCCATCACAGCCTTGTAAGGACTATTTCACCATGTCACCAGCGTTTTTAAATGAACCTGAATTTTTGCGGACAATATACTAATATTTGAGAAATCAAAACATTCAAATACTAGGAATCCGAAAGTCGAATCGAGTTATTCGGATTAGATTCGGAAGTTGAAACTCGAATATTTACACACACACCCAGCTTTTTTTGTTTTTGTTCACCGATAAAGTATAGCTGTTGCAACTACGTAACTGAAGGGTGCTTAAATGCTGTAGCTCATTCTTACCGCTTGGGGTCGGGGCTCTGGTCCTGGTTGTTCACGGCGGCGCCTGCACCTGCAACAGAAGGGGGGCGCTCATTTTGTCTGGTTCTCCGTTTCCTTGAAACGAAACTCAATTTAAAAAAAAAAAAAAAAAAAAAAAAATTAATCAAGCTACCAATGTATGCACGTATCAGGGGGATATATTCCCGAGGCTTTTCCTTCATTTCACACAAAGGGTTCATCTGACGAACCAGCCCGGAGAGTCATGAGCGCGATGACCAACTCCTATTTGAGATGATGGCGTAATACCAGGATATACATATAGGGATGTGTCATTAAAGGCTTTATAAAATCACTTTTCGGTGACTATTATCACTCTTCCAGCGTCTGTGGGGGAGCGCTCTGATCGAGAGCGTGCCTCATAAGTTTATAACTACCTGTAAAAAGGAATAATGCGTCATTGGCCATGTTGAAACAGTCCTAATTGTCATATAGCTGTTTTAATCATAGCACGGGTCGCGGGTGATTTGGCCCTAAGGCACGTCCCATAACTATAGAGCGCGGAAGAAGGGTGAACTTGCGTTTGACGCAGGACATTTTATTTTCCGGGTGTGCTTGTATTGCGCCGCTAACATATCCAACCCCCTTCCCTGATTACCACGGGGTCACTGGGAAATAGGCAAAAAATACAATTTGTCCGTTCACTCCCAAAAATACACAGCTAATACGAAAAACAGACACCGCGTAAAATAGCTTGTAACGAGCTTTAAAGTATCGAATTACACTGCTTTGTTTGCGTCATAATACCCAGACTGTTTTTGCCGACTTCAACAGGCGGACGATGACGCGGCTTCAAGGGTTGAAGTGATACTTTTTTTCAAAATCTGTTTTAAGCTTATCGAGCCATAAATGGCCCTGTCTGCTCTCGGCGGCACCTGCGGGCGACAGCCAATTACAAGATCGCCGGACGTCGGCTAAATCCTTGTTCGTCGTGCGGCCCGGGAAAATCAATACTCGTCATCACGATTGACTTGGGAAAAACGAAATAAAGTTAAAACCATTATACCGTCATCTTATAAACAGACGAAGCGGTACTATTTCGAAGGTCCTGCTTCTTTTGTCAGACGTGTCACCCTTTTTGTCGTCGCTGTTCTAAAACGAGTTTTGTAACGACAACGAGCCGATGGATCCTGGCTTCAATCACCACCCCCGCCTGTTTCGATTTGAACCAGCATCGTACCCGTGTGCGTGCGTGTATCCCTACTGCGAGCTGCACGTTAATGACCCCGGGCTAGCAGTTGTACTGCTCAGGCTGAATTTATTATCTGCAACTGAAACCCCAGACACCCATTAAGGTTGACTGACTTCCGGCTGCATAAACCTACATACAACACAATTAGTATTATTATGTTCGTAACACGTTTGGCGTCGGTGAACGTGGACACACGCATGTCTAAAATCCGAGGTCGTATGCGAGAGCCGAAGGCCGCCGTTCCGCGTTCTAACGTGTTCAACGAGTGCAGTGGAGACAAAGGCAGCTATACGGTGCGCAGGTCCGTCTGCTTCTTGCACATGCGTTCCGACGATTTCGGGACGCCAAACTCTTATTGGCTGATCGAAAAAAAAAAAACAACAAAAAAAACAAGGGGGTAGACCTCGAGGCATTTAGCATTGAGGACTAAACCGACTGCTATCCTTTGAATCCAAGCCAATCGGAACTCGGCGTCGTTCTGACGTCAGCGCAACTCCCGCACAAGGAGCGGTCGACTTGCTCTCCGCATAGCTTTATGTCTACCCACTAATCCTTCCAACCAGAGCTCGGCTTTCTGACCTCCCCTGCCCGCTCTCTCGCCTCCTCCTCTCCCTCCGTTTCTCGGCGCGTAACCGTTCGTCCAAACTCCGACGCCACGCATCTTTGCAAGTTTCTTCGGTGTACGGTATCGCTCTTTCTTTTTTCTAACGCGGGTTTCTGTCGCACTGTTGACCATTTGTCGGCTTCTTGACCTTTGTCAAAGTCGAAAAATATCGGCGTTCAAAAAAAAAAAAAAGAAAAGAAACTCTTTATTAAGGCGATAGTCGTCGGGTCGTGAATCGCTGCGGTGTGAAACGACCGACCCCTCGATTGCGGCGCCTGTCGAGTGACGACTAGACGGTGAAGCGGAGTGCTTTATCGGTCGAGCGAGTTGCCTCCATTGCTCGTACGTCGTAAAGGATATCCGATGACAGAATTATGTACGCTCACGTCTCAAAGATGTTCGAAGCATGTTTGCAGCATACATGCTTGGAACACGCCTGCAGACAGTAGGGAATTTCAGGGAATCGTTTTCGGCGCGTCCGGTACGGTACGATAGGCCTCCGGTACGAACTGCGCATGTGCGAGTCTTCTGCGGTAGCGCATGCGCAGCCCGTACCGGAGGGACCATCATAACGTATCACATTTGCAGAAGCGGTTCCCTAAAATTCCCTAGTATAACGTTTTAGGGAAGCGTACTTGCACATCCGTTACGGTACGATAAACCCTCCGGTACGAACTGCGCATGTGCGAGTCTTCTGCGGTAGCGCATACGCAGTCCGTACCGGAGGGCCCATCATAACGTATCGCATTTGCAGAAACGGTTCCCTAAAATTCCTAGTATAACGTTTTAGGGAAGCGTACTTGCACTTCCGTTACGGTACGATAAGCCCTCCGGTACGAACTGCGCATGTGCGAGTCTTCTGTGGTAGCGCATGCGCAGCCCGTACCGGAGGGCCCATCATAACGTATCGCATTTGCAGAAACGGTTCCCTAAAATTCCCTAGTATAACGTTTTAGGGAAGCGTACTTGCACATCCGACACGGTACGATGGGCCCTCCGGTACGAGCTGCGCGTGCGTTTGCACAGAAGGCTCGCATACACGCAGTTTGTACCGGAGGGCCCATCGTACCTTATCGGATGTACAAAAACGGTTCCCTAAAACTCCCTAGTGTCTGCAGACGGTCTTGTATGATGTCTTAACAGCAGACCGCGGCTTTTCGATCGTTGCAACTAGGGAAGACGTTGCGCCATAGTTGCGCCACCTGAAGCCCCCTTTCGTGCGGAGTTTGGGGCGGTGTTGCGGGTTCATGTGCTCGCCGTCAGGCCTCTTGGGTGCAACTGCAATTCTGCAACCGTTTTAATCTCTCTCTCTCTCTTTCAGGACCTTTTGCAGAGAACGCGAGCGAGGAACGTGGAGAGGAGGACAGAGAGGATGATGAGGAGGAAGAAGAGGGGGAAGAGAGGGCCCCCGTGGAGCAGGAATTCAACTTCCACGATTTCATCTCACGGTAGGACGTGGGCTTCTCTTAGTTTTTCGGGCGATTTTAGGACGGCGTCAAGAGTTCCGGGTGCGACGTCGCAGCGACGTAGCTGCTATTATCGAAAGATATGCGAGCTCGATTCAGGCGGAAGTGATATCCTCCCCGTCAGAGCGTCGAACGCTGTCGTTTTCCGGGCGTTTGTGGTTCCTTTTTGTGCATCAAAGTCGTCCGGTATTATGCCGTCTTTGCTTTTCTTCTATTGATCACCTTGCGTGGTGTTGGAAAGCTGCAGAATGAAGAAGCCGGAAAATTCAGCTCTGCCGGAGGTGGAGCTTCTGCATTTTTATCCTGTTACTGACATTTCTTTTTTAATAGCAACGTTTTTTTATTTTTTTTATTTTTTTTTTCTCTATACGCCTCGGGAACACAGCGTCTGTTTCGGTCCCAGCTAGAAATACGCGTTTCTCGAGCGTTGGCGGCGACCGGGCACAGCCCACCTCCTAGAAGGTAAGGCCATATTGCTGAATTTTTCCACGTCATGTAAAGAAGGCCGACGCGGGAAAGAGATTGGACACGAATGCTGCGTCAGCGTTCGACTCAGCCTCGTGTCCAATCAGGAAGAAGGCGAGTGTCAGCCGAACTCTGACGTAGCAGTCGTGTCCAAGCGGCGCCCCACGTTGGCCTTCTTTGAATGACGTCCAAGAATGAGCCGTACGGCCTTGCTATCTTGGAGGCGTCGGCACGGCCCCGGGCCCCCGTCGCGGCTTACTTCCACGGGGAAAAGCCTTTTCGCGTAACTCGGCACATCAGAGTGGAAGCTGTCCGTGGATTTGTTCGCACGGCCGTTTCCGAATGTCGTTTTGTCTCGCTGTCTCGGTGCGTATCGGGACGCGCACCCCGTGAGCTAGAGCCGGTCGTGAAGCCCCGCGCAGTACGTGTTGGGCGGAACGCCGATATTGAATTCTTCTGGGTAGAAACGATTGGCGCTTCTTGGGGAATGCTCTCCGGAATTTAGATATCGAATTCTGAGGCGGGGGGACATAAAAGGAAGGCCGGCGGATGAAGACGGGACGCCACAAGTCGAGAGCACTTTCTCGTACGAACCGGACGGAAATGTCACTCGTTCCTGTGCCCTCCATTTGTTTTTCTTCGGTTTTCTTTTGTTTCTGTTTTTGGATTTTCGGAAAGAAATAGCGTAGAAACTTCTGCCACGCACTTGAGACAAGCAGTGACTCTCGTGCTTGAGTATAGGATGGTTTTGTTTTGGCCTTTTAGAATAAAGTTGCTAATATATAACTCGCTATTTTACTCACAAATTAATTACGGCCATTTAATTTGGGGAACAACCACTCATACAAATCTACAAAAGATATTTTTATTACAAAAAAAGATTCTACGAAGCATTTGCAATGTTTCACCGGAATTTCCAACGGAAAAATTATTTAGCCAGCTAGATGTAGTAAAAATTTTTAACATGTATCGATATCGCCTATGTGTCAAATATAAAGCTGAAATTAGTATGAATGTACGACATCTTGTAAGCTTAGCTGACTTAAAAGAAAAAGTATATGCATATCCAACGAGAGTCAGGGAACCTTGGGTAGTCCCATTTTTCAGAACTAATTATGGCCTTCAAACCACTGCTTTTACTCTTCCAACCACCCTCAACTACTTTTGTGCGCAACACATCGAGCTTGAAAATATGTCTGCAGATAACCTTAGGAACATAATAAGTCTTAGCCAAACTGATCAAATGTGAGTGGTATGTTTATATGCTAATTTTTTGTTATATCTATACTATTGCAATTGTGACTTTCCTGTTTTGAACATCTTGTTGATGTATCATTTGATTTTTCTGTTAAATATATTTTTCCGCTGCTGACTTTTGGGGGCTCGGGACCAGTCAAGCTGTTTTAACAGCTTTTTTTCCAAGCCCCCACCAACACTGTACCTCATTGTTGGAAATAAAGCTATTATTATTATTATTATACACGCCGCATGAAATGAAAGTTTCAAGTGCTCTGGAAGGAAATTGAAAGATATTTTTCTTTTCCTTTTGCCGTGCCGCAGTTTGGGGTTTAGGTATTGTCGATGTCGGTGAATCGGGTCAAGTAGACGATGCTCGATAAACGCTCTAGTTTCGCGAGAGGAACATGCGGCGTGCGTCCCGATCCGAAATGAAAACTGTGCCCACGTAATCCAGTTCCCGCTGTGGCTCCTCAAGCGTCCATAAGAGCGATGAACACTTTTTTTTTTTATCTTCCCGGCAATTCGTCGGGATTGTGCTGGTTTGGTAGAGAAGCTGTTGTATTTTACATTTTATAAAATGACATTTGCTAATGTTGTGACGGCACTCACGTTAGTTCCCTCTGCGTTCACAATCTTTCAGCAAAAAAAAAAAAAAAAAAAAGGATCACTTGAGGCTTCCCAAATTCGGCTTAGGTGGCGGCTCGGCGACACTAGTGTGCGAGCTCGGAGCTATGACAGTAGCTTCAGCAGTACGCTCTTGCTTTCGGCGGCACAGTTCAAGGTCACAACTGCAAGTCCAGGTGAAAGTTCACCAACTCGCCCGTCTTTTCTCTCCATCTTCTTTTGTTATCCTTTCCTCTTGTTTTCTGTGACCCTCGCCGCTCTCAATGCCCCAGGACTGAGCGACTCCACCGTGCCTCCTCGCTCCCGTTTGTCAGTCAACTCCGCCGACTACGTGCATGTTCACGCCTGTTTGCTTCTGTAAGGGCGCAGCGGTTAAGCGCTGTGCCGTATAGCCGCGAAGAGACAAGTGCCACTCATCGCACTCAAAAGGTGCTTGAGACGTGTACGCCAAGTGCGGACTAATAATAAGTTAATCTGTTCGTTTCGCTGAAAGGTTAATGTTCAGGTCGCGGTGCCCTATTAAGTATATGATAGCCCACATTTCAGCGAAGACAATTATCTGTAGTTTTCTTCATTGAAGTCTTAGCGCGTTATACCGCGGTTTTTGATACCGCGCGTTTTTCCCGTCGTAGGCTTTGCGCTTAAACGGTCGCGTACTTCTGTCTGGACATAGTCGAACATGGGCGTATGCCGCGTCTTCTTTCTTTACGCGATCTTTTAGTTACGGACCTTTCGAAAGTTTTTAAGGAAGGTCGCGATGGATTACGAACATAGTCGGGTGTTTTCGGGCGGACATTTATGGGACCGCGATGACCGAGCAGTATTCGGCTCCCAGGATTTGAGTGTCGGCGAGCGCTTTTTTTCCCGAGGATGGATGTCAGCGAAAAAAGACTCTGGGGGATTTTCGGAGCGAGTCGTTTGTGCCAAACGGGACGAAAGCGCGAGCGGTTGGAGATTACATTTGGGATTCGGAATATCTGGGGGACGCTTGGAAGCACTCCGACTGGATTGGGCGCACAAGCCCGGCAGGGTGGTCCGCAGAGATATCGCGAATTTTGAATCAGAGCGAGCCTTTCCTTGTTCGAAGTTCTTTCTTTTTGCGTTCGCTCCTCTCCGGCGATTGTTTGCTGCCATCTTGTTGTTTTATTCTTGTGTGGACGGGCGGTAATGAGCCTGGACATTAAATAGGGAGCATTCGTTTCTGAGAGCGTAAGAAGGGTCCAGTTCCGTCCAAGTGCAGCTCCGATCTCTTTATCTGCTCCTCCGGGGCACTTGTTAGTGTAAGCGGTCTGACGAGCTAAAACCGGCGTGTGTGTACCCTCACGGGTTGTCGTATTTACGACCTCAAGTGCACCCGTACCGCACGAGTCCGGTTTTCCTTCGGTGGGGGGATGTACGCCCTCGCCTGTCCAATGAGCAGCCTCCCTCTCGTCACCTGACCCGTCTCTCTGCGACCGGGTCAGTATGGGCGGTAGCGTGATCACGTGGCGCGAGATCGACGTGCGGTTGGTCCGACCAGCGCGTCGCTCGCACCGCCCTGTCAGCTTAGCGCCGGACAGAAGTACCAGGGAGAGCAGGGGTCGTCTCGTTCCGGGCCGCTCGCTCTTGAATAAGTGAAGGGCGGCCGCAGGCCGGGCAGCGGCGGCCGCGAGTCCAACGGGTTTGGCAGCGCCCTGGAAGACGCCCGACTCCTGGATAATAAACTGGGGGTTGCCGGCGGTGCTTCGCGAAGCGGCCAGCCTGCGCCATGAATTCGGGATCAGCCGACGGCGCACGACGCGGGACTTGGAGCCGCGGGCCTCCTTTGTTGGCGGGATAGGGCCGGGAGTAGGGTTCAAAATGGCGCCCGAGGAGCACGCGCGAACGCGGAGGACCCCAAACGGATGGGCTAGTTCTTCGGGACGCGAGGGGGGAGAGAGGGAACGGCTTTTGCCAGAAGGCGCGGGAGGTCTAATAAATATTTACTGCGGAAGGAAGCGATGTTGGCCGCGCCGCACTATGCGTCGCGGGTCTCCCTCCCTCGCTTTTTTCATTCTTGATTGCTCTATATTTTTTGTAATTTGTTTGTTTGCGTCTGTGCTTGGAGCGGAGGGCGGGGGGGGGGGGGTGAGTGGCTTGGTCGGATACCTTGTTTGTGGCCGAAAGCAAGACGTATGCGACACGGGAAGGGCGCGTTAGGAATGCCGAGTCGCCGGCGTGCTTGCTTGCCTGCACGTTCGGGAGGCCGCGCGGATGCCCGGCTTGCCAAGCTGTCCCCGAGCCTTTGGTCGTGCGCTTTTATCCGCATCTTTTATTGTTGCGCGGTTACGATTTTCTTGGTTTTGTCGCGTTCCGCTGACCTCTGGCTTTTTTTTTTTCAGTTACTCTGTAAGGGCGCCATTATCTCCTGGGACTCGATATTCCGAAAACTTGGCGAAGCGCGGATGTCAGGAATATTTTTGGAGCAAAAAGTGTGCGGTTCGTAGTGATGTGCCACGAATTGGGTATCATGTAATACATTCGCGTAATCAATATTTCGCGATATTCTTCGAGTTGCGAAGTTCGATCAAATTAGCGCTCGCATAAATTAAATTGTCGATATGAAAGAGGTGATAGATGGAAGGCTGTTAGAACTGCGGATGTATTCCCCAAAATCTACGAAAAGGAGATGGGTAGTTCGTGATTTTATATATTTGGTGCATAGACAGCCAAGTCCTTCAGGGAACCTATGACGAGATAAATTTATTTGTATAGACACACCTGCGCATTGTCCGGGCCTGCCTCGTAAAACATAGCTTATACGAATGAGAAATAAACAAAATGGATGCGATCGTCATCCGTGTCCACCTTCACGCTGGGTTCGCTCCTACTCAAAGTGAAATATGTCGTGTCACTCCATGTTATATAAATGCTTCTGAATATGGCGTTGCTTCCCCGAATGTTCGCGACGGAAGTGCGAAGGATTGCGTGGCGTCTGCAAATGTCTGGCGAAGCATCTGGGACTGCATTTTACGTACGCTGGCCTCCAGTCGCACGGTTACTGTCTTGCCTACTTGAGAAGCGGGCAATTGAATCGTTTCTATGGAACGGGGATCTATCTACACGCTAAGTTAATGAGACGGCGGACGAAATAAAAGCACCTAGTGGGTGATTTTTGTTTTGTATTTTGTTTTATTACGCAACATAATCCCTTTCATACTTGCATAGTCAGTGGAAGGGTGACAATTTCTCCGGAATCTCCTCCGGCAAGTGCTTTCTAGTTTCGACAACGCTTCGGCAACTCGCGCACCTGGAGCACGCGCGCGCAGCAACAATGCACATAGAGCGTGCTGGAGCCCGGTCGTTCGGACGAGACGCTCTGCCATTTTCACTCTGTCTGTGACGATTCCTGACACGATGCCTTACGTTGATTCGTCACGTATCACCCCCGAAGCATTGAAGGGTTTCATAGGGGATCGATCGAAATGAAAGGTCGCAAACCTAACGCGTGGCTAAAAGAAAAGGACCGAGGACCTCTCGTGCTTTCGGAATATGTCTTCGTTGGGGAAAGAGGCTGCGAAGAAAAGGTAAGCGACAAAAATGACGAAGCCAGGATGAAATACGAATACTTCGAATCTGTCGAAGCTGGGCGTTCGATGTTCTGTCGTTCGGGTACGTTTTCCACCTTCGTAGCTTACGCGCCTACTCCGCGTGTCCTGGTTCAAAGAACCCCAGCCGAAAGTGGTCGCGCCCTAAGAAAGACCAGGGGCCAGGAAACGTATATTCAGTTCGCAGTGACGGAGGTGCTGTGCCCTTTGCGCCAAATTGCGCCATGAACGAAAGTCTGCTACGTCTTGCGCCGAAGTACCACTTTTTGCTAAGACTTGCGCCACACCTGCGCCGAGATGAGCTTAAGGGGAAAAACGAAATTAGATATTTTATTATTGGTCGTCCTAATTATTCGAGGAAGTTGGAGGAAAGCAAAATGGTACAAATATGTATTTCACGGCGTCCTTACTCACCATATAGTTTGTTTCATCTTAGGGAAGAGCACGGTCGAAGGCTCGAACACATACAACCACAAACAGACGCACTAAAAGCGCGGAACATTCGCTGCATTGAAGCTGTTTGATTGGTCCCATTGCCTAGTGACGTCGGCTGCACTTTGACTTGAGGTGAAACGAAGTATAAATATAAAGATCGCCGACACCGTGTAAATTCCCAGACGATATCAGCGGTGTCAGGACCTAAACGTTGCGAGAAAGCTTTGTGAGATAGTAGGATAGCGGCTGCTATAATACGAGAGAACCAAGGCCTCGTACTCCTGATCACTGGATGATCGTGTCTGCCACATGCCTTTGTGCCGTGGCTACCGTGTGCAGTGGCACTTGGCGCCGCTCGCCTCGATCTTCATCGCCTCTCTCCTGCGCGCGCGGGCGTCCAGCTTCCCCGCTTTGCACCGGAGTGCTAGGAGCAGCGGCTGGCACGGGGGAGTGCCTGCAGGGTTCGCCTGATGGCCATGAGTATTATGTTCATGATTATTGCGGGTCGACCTTCTTGACTCTTGTCTCTAATAATAATATTGACTTTACAATAGAAAGGAGGCGAGGAAAAAAAAGAAAAGAAACATCTACAGAAATTGGAGCCCTTCCTCGGTATTTCGGGAAAACTAGGTGCATGAAAGTATTTACCGCACATAATTTGCGAATGCGGTTTTGTTAAGATCATATTCCCGTTTTCACTAATCTAAATACCCCCGTAAGGTTTGTTTTGTGAGAAATAGTGGGACGGAATTTTTGTGTATGCTCCAATCTCCGTTCTATTCTGGGTTCATGTTTCCAGATATGCGCCGCGCTGCTGTCGCAAGCGGTGTCCGTTTTTGTGTTCCGTCGTATGGCTTGCGCGGTATTCTCTTTATGGCGGAACTGCCGGGTTTCTATGCGTGTGTCTTTGTTTCGATATGTTTTGTTTTAGAGTTTCGTAAGCGTAGAGCGGGAGCTGGTCCTCTAAGCATTCGAGGTCACTGCCCCAAGACCGAACGGAGCTCTTCGCACTACAAGCGTGCTCTTGAGGTCGGTCAAGTTAAATCACGAGATCGTTTCCCTCTCCAATGGGAGTGCGTGCCATACTTGTAACGGTCGTAATTCTCGCAGTCTATGCCGGTGCATATACAAGTGAGACAGAAATCAACGAAAGAAGGCGGAAACAAGCATTTGGGATGTAGCACAACGGACTCTGGTGGTGACAGTACTTTCACCTTATGATAAATCTTTCACACCAACCAATTTTTTTTTTTTTTTTTTATGTGGCGCAATGATGCCTTTTTGCTTGCAGCCCTCTCCGCGTATATATTCACGTCGGCACAGCCGCGGACTCGGGGAAGCCGGCTTTTATCGTCGGGTTCGGCGGTCGTTAGCGGCGCTCCCCTCCCGCACTCCCTGACTGATTACGGCCATCCAGTGCGGCAGACCCCCGACGCCGTCGAGAATGCACCGTGCTCTCCGGGCTCGCCGCAGGATTAGGGCCGCGCAGCCAGGCCACCAGACGGTCACTAGAGGCCTGCTGCCAGTTTCCCGAGGGGGAAGAGTTTATGCACGTTTGCGAGGAACACCGCTTTAAAGGCTAGTCTGGCTACGATGGGTGGAAAACGCTTTGTTGGGGCGCCAGTCTGGGAACCGTGGGCAGACAAGTTGCATATACGAGTCGAGAATTGCACCAGAAGCGGCTCTCCCACACCCTTATGGCCGCCGACCGCTGTTCCGCCGCGATTTGCAAATAGTCCGCACCGAGGCACACGTTCGCGCCGACTTTACTTTACTCGTCGTGGCTACTGCCGTTCCTGTGGTTGATCCGCGGAACGACTTCGCGGATCTACGACTCGATGCAAGTTACGAACGCGCTGGCGCTCGTTCGTAACTTGCATTCGAGAATTGTGAAGGAGACCCAACCGTCGCGCCTGTAGTGGATACATTGAGAACTACACCGATGGGAACGACGACAACAGGGATGATTTACTCGTGTTTTGACGCAGCGCTCGGCTTACATACCCGAACGTTAGGTCAATGTTCGGCTAAAGCTCGTGTTAAAAACAAAAAAAAAAAAACGTTTTTTTTTTACGTTTTTTAACTAAGCGTCGTGAAAAAAAAAAAAAAAATAGGTTTGAGTCGTGGCCGATCCTTGCCCCGCGCGCAATCGGGAAAGACGAAGTAAAGTATCCAGTGCACGTGTCGGTAAACGCGGAACCCTGGGGAAAACAAACTGGACGTAGCGCCCCGTGGTGTTCGATCTTCTCGCCCATAAACCGTTGGAAGAATTGCCTTCTGTGCGCTGCCATTTTAGTTAAATCGCAGCCGACGCTACGATGTACCCAATCGAGTAGCGGCCGCAGATGACGGCGCCCGTTGCCTTTGTGTTTTTGCTGTCACCGGGTAGACCGGTCGCTCAGCGACTTGTTAGCCTCAAAGTCCTATGATGTGTAAAATGCATTATAGGGAATAGTGAGGGAATCGGTTTGTCACGTGACGTATATTTCCCCGCTACGTGTAGCGGGGAAACTGATTGGTTTGTATGGGTCGCGTGACGCCGATTTCCCCCGCTAGATTTAGAGGGAAACCGGATTGTTGTCTAGGTCGCAAGAACGTGAATTTTCCCTTTAACTTTAGCGCTTAACCGGATTGGTGTATCGGTCGCGTGACGTCAATTTCCCGCGCTACATTTAGCGGGGAACCTGAATTAATGTTCTGGCCGCGTGACGCGAATTCTCCCGCTAAATTTAGAGGGGAAACTGAGTTGACACGTAGGTCACGTGCCCTCAATTTCCCCGAGGTGTACAGGTCACGTGACGTCGATTTCCCCCGCTAGATTTAGAGAGAAACCGGATTGATGTCTAGGTCGCAAGAACGTGAATTTTCCCGTTAACTTTAGCGCTTAACCGGATTGGTGTATCGGTCGCGTGACGTCAATTTCCCGCGCTACATTTAGCGGGGAACCTGAATTGATGTTCTGGCCGCGTGACGCGAATTCTCCCGCTAAATTTAGAGGGGAAACTGAGTTGACACGTAGGTCACGTGCCCTCAATTTCCCCGAGGTGTACAGGTCACGTGACGTCGATTTTCTCCGCTAAATTTAGCGGGGAAACTGAATCGCGAATGACGAAAATAATCCCTGGAGAGGGGGAACAAGGTTGACAAAGAACAAACACAGGGTGCATAGGTCGCATACCTTAAATATTTCCGCTATATTTCGCGGAGAAGCTCGATTGGTCCTTACGTCGCGCGACGTCGGGTCAGGACATTAATTTTCCCTCTGTATTTAGACGAGGAACTGATTTCCTGTATGCAGGTGTCACGATATCGACTTCCCCGGAGCGGAAAAGGGCATGGACGGGTTGACGGACATAATTTTGGGATTGGGGGTGGAGGGGAGGGGAGGGGAGGGGAGGGAGGGAGGGGAGGGGAGGGGAGGGAGGGAGGGGGGCGTTTAGAAGCATTTTGTGCTTGAATAGCGCAAGATGGCGGCGCAATATCTGCGTGTCATGGGCTTAGTCGGCGATAGGCACAAAAAAATACGAGCGCCATGACGCTGCACTTTTTGCGTTGCTTGATTTGCTACATCGGATTGTGGCGTCGACTGCTGCGGCTGAATAAACTGAAACGGAGTATGCTGGGCTACGTGTTCTGAGGGGAAGTGGCCTCCGTTTGGGGAAGGGCCCTTGCCGACGAAGCGCGGACGGCAACGTTGTAAACAGGTGTCCGTTTCACAGCCGGGGATTACGGCCTGTCAGGCGCGCACGCTTCCATTAAGCTGCCGCCATCGAAGCGGGCCGGGGTCTTACTGGCGCCGTCGGATGGTCCGGTCGATGGGGCCCCTTTCCTGTGGCGGAATTAGGCCGCTCCTAAGACGAGGTCCACGCGTCGCTTCCGGGCTGTTAACGGCCGCCGTGGCAGCTGCGAGCACTCGCGCCCTAACATCCCACCGGGCGCGGTATGTAGTTCGCCATACACTTTGCGGACTTACGAACTATGTCGACCACATGTTGTTTACTCTACTTTCGGACGTTCGTGTCAGCGGGTCTCCCGCGGTAAGTGCTGGGCACCCGGGGCTTGGTCGGGTCGGATAGCCTTCGATGGTGCTTCTCTCTCCGAGTTGCGCGGCTTCGAAATGTCTCGTGCAAGTGGCTGCGGTTGCTTTCGCGGGGCGAGCTTATCGGCGGGAGGATATCGCTCTGTGCGGTCCAGTGTGACACTTGTCGCTTCAGATTAAGCTTGTTCGCTTAAGCTTCGCCTTTATGAATGGAACGCGAAAGCGTTTACCGTTCGCGAAGCCTTCTCGTATAAACGCGTGCTCATTGCGCAGCTGTGCAAGCGTGTGTGCCTGGTCGGTGGCGTCACATGTCACGTGACGTCACACGTGACTGAAGTCATGACCCTACCGACCCGCTAAATTTTGCGGGAAAAGTTTCCTCTAAATTTGGCGGTAAACTTTTTCGCTAGATTTGGCGCGAATCTTTTCCGCTAAATTTGGCGGGTACATTTCCCGCCGAATTTAGCGGATAAATCTCAATGCAACGCGTGCAGCCACGTGTGGCTTCATGTGGGACACACGTCGACGCCGAGAGTGGAACTATTGAAATGAGAAATTTAGAAGGGAGGGGCGTCTTGTTGACAGCTGACGGGTAGCGTTTCTCGGTTTTTCATTCTTTCACGTAACCACGGGGCGCGTTCGTAGCAATTTGTTTCGGCACCGAGGGGTGGATAACGTGATCCCTCGCCGACTCGATGCGTATTGACCGTGGTGAGAATCTTTGAGAAGGTTTGTTTGGGCTTGTCGGTGGAGTAACATTTCTGGGTTAAAACAACGCGACACGAACGAACCTCTGTATACTGTCTCGTCTTTACTTTGTCCGCGTCCCGTTGCGCTGTTTTACCCCAAAATAATCCAAATGCCACGCGCGTGTTCTTCAACGCCGAGCGCTCGAAACGAAACATTCGCACTGTATACGTTACCCTTCGACCCCATGGTTGCGATACATTCGTCGTACGTGATGTCGTGGCGCCATGCTGGTGGTAATCCCTACTCGTCCTTTCCAAGAAGAGTGAATCTGATGCCGCGAAATGTACGCCGCAGGAGGTGGGCCCTGAGCGGGAAGGCCGCCCTGATGGCGGCTGATACGTACCATCGGAGCGAGTCCATAAATCATGGTCACGTGTGCGTAACACGCTTGGCGTAAATCGCGGGTCGTGAAAGCCCGTTTTCTTCCAACCCGGAAGCTAATTGGTATCGAAAGGCGGCGTCCTCTAAAGCAGCGTGGACCTCGATCCCGAAACCTTATCCGTCCCGCCCGGCTACCGTGGGGCGTGCAAAGTGCGCGGTCGTCCGCGCAGCCGCTTCCCCCCGCCCCTCTCGGGTGAGGTCGGCGAGGGCCCGGGCGAAGGTGACCGCGCTATCTGTCTTTCACGCGCTACAGGTCACCTGCCTCTCGAGGAGCTGGAGGGGGTCGAGCCCCTGTCGAACGCGAGGACCCGTCGTTCGTCAGAAACCCTCGACGACTCGCCCGAGGCGGCCTCCTCCGCTCCCATGTCGTCTCGAGCGAGCACACTGCGGAGTGCGTGCACCTCGCTCTGCGGACGCTTGCGTGTCTAGGGGAGTTAAGTCTGCTGTGGTTTGCGAGTGCCATCCAAGTTTTTGAAACATCAGGATCATCGGCAGGGGTGCTATTAAAGTATGAATGAAATGCGAACAGCGAGCGTGCGACCTTAGATGCATGTTCCGCTATCTAGAGGCAATTGTAGAGGTTGATAAAAGTACGCTATTATGCGGCATTATGCGTGAAATCACAGGCCCAGTCGAATTTAGAGACCCGACAGAGGAGCATGGGCAGACTGGCACTGGGGGCGGCCCATGGGAATACACCGAATGAAGGAGTGCAGGGAGACATGGGCTGGGTATCTTTCCAGCTTAGAGGGGGCGCGATCAGTAAGTTGAAATTTGAACAAAGGCTAGACAAGGTGAAGGATACACGATGGGCGAGAAGGATATATAAACATCTATACATAAAAAGTATCAGCACTAAACGGACAAAGCGAACCCGAAAACTGGAATCCTAATGTCAGCAGTCAAGTGCTGGGGCACTGCCTCTTCGGGAAAGGAAGTAAAGGAAGTCTCTTCTTTTTTTACTTTCTTTTTATTTGGCCGTGTTTAAGCGCAATTCATCCCAAACTTTCTTGTACGTCCACGCCTTGGGCGCTTCAACGTAATAGGGGAATTTCGACTGAACATCGACAAACATCGCCATGTTTCCCGGGAATATTTTAGATGACGGTCGTAATGTATTAATAAGCGGTAATTATACTTTTTAGACGCGTATACTTTTTTTCCACAGCGCTGCAAAGCTTTTTTTTTCATTGAATTTTACGGGCCACATTCGCAAAGTTGTCAATTCCTGCTTTTCTTAACAAAACATTCGCAGTGTTTTCAGAGGACTGTAATCGCCCGAATATATCGTAAAACGCAAACGAATTAGAGTTTTGATGCTTCCTCGAAAACCTTTTATTCCAGGAAATGTCCTAGAAAGTTGGCCGCGTGCACACTGGCGCCGCCACATTTCAACTCGCGGGAGAAAGAGCGCAACCACGCCTTTTCAGCTCCCCTCTTCGGCAACGCGACTCATTTCGCTGCACGTGCTGCGGAAACCGAGCGCGAAGTGCGCCCCGACTTTATTGCCGGTAAAGGAACTACGCGCGAGTTATCGTTCTATGAATCGCTTTTTTTTTTTTTTTTAATACTTCTAGACGGGCCGAAGGTCTCATCAGTTTGATTCCAGGCGTTGAGGACGCTGCGCCGGCGGCGATATCTACGGGAAACATCCCTTGGGTACATTCCTCTCAATTCAGCTCCCGGAATCGGAACGGAGGCCGAGGGAGTCGTTCTCGGTTATGGAGGGTCATTTGGGACGACCCTTCCACGCGCCGAGTGCGCAAGGGCGTGCACGGCGCTGATTGCGGATGACGTTAATTTCTTGTCTCGTAGATCGAATGCGGTGCAGGCGGGAAATGTCTTCGTTTTTATGGCCTGTCTTTTTTTTTTGAAGGGGGGGGGGGGGGGGGGGGGTTACGTTTGAGGCCACGCCTGCAACGAAGGAAATCAAAAACGGAAGTTAAAGCCTCCATGATATTACTTTTTTTTTAAGATTCCTCGATGTCAAATTTTAAAAAGCACCCCCCCCCCCTTTTTTTTTGCGTACTTGGAATACTTAAAAATGGATGGAATTGCTGGAGGTATTGTGCGGGGTATTTGGCGTCCAGGGTGTGATGCCTCAGATAAGAGGCGGCGGGTGCTTCTATTTCTCGAGTCGATGCGTCTTTGGGGGAAGCTATTGGCCTCGAGAAGCCTGGGAGACGACGCCTGCGGAAGGTTTACGGAGACCCTTTGAATGAGGGTAGTTGAGCTTCTATCCGCTAAGAGCATGAAGACGCTTTCACACGAAGCTTTCGCAAAGATTCGGATGAGATCGCTGAAGGGCCCTGAGGTGATTCTGGTCGGTAGTTATGGTTCCCCTACGTCTTCGAAGCATGTTCGCAACGCGGAGTTGGTCCACCTCGGAGAAAAAGTAGGTGCGCAAAAAGACTGACAACTCGGCATCGTTATAGTTAGAATTCCGCCGCCCACGAAACGTCGCGCGGACGCTCTGGAGCATATTTTATTATTCGGAGGCGACGAACTTCTAGCTATTTGTGTCTGTGCTCTGCGAGATTTTGTGGTTCATGAGGGGTTGACGCCTCGTGAAAGCTTAGGCCGTCGAATTCTCTTCGTCCGATAGTCGGGAGAGTAATTGAATGCGACAGTGCACGCGCAATAGGAGGATATGTGCAACGTTATTATTCCGCTCAGCCCTCGTGTAAAGTATCTAAACGGTGGCGCTGTAATAGTCTAAAAAAATGGCCGACTTATTCGTGTTTTTTTTTTTTCCGCCTCCTCCGTTTTAAAATTGAGACATCACGCTTCTTGTTTAGGTGGTGCGCCGTCTGTGCCTTGTGTTGTGCGTGCTTTCCCGGCTTTGTAGGCTGCCCTTAGCGCCGGCTCTGTAGCTTTTGCCTACAGAGTCGGCGCTCGGGCACAGCCTTGGGGATTCCGAAATCCCGGCGACCAGGCAGAAGGACACGGAAAGAGAGGCCCGCCGCGTTTTGTCTTGTCAGTGACTGTCCACAGCCTTCCGTTTATCGCCTTGTGCGTGCTGTCATTTTTGTCTGCCAAGCCGTGGATCGCGTTCTGGGCATACGCAGCGGCCCTCCTTTGCAAAACATCTGCGTCCATAGCCCAGTGACTCGGGGTTTTTCGCCTGGATGATAAGCGATGGAAAGGTGTATGGAACTTAATCCCTGCGCGAAAAGACGATAGAGTACGCGTAATTTCAATTAAGGTTCCGCTATTGGAGGCGCTAGAGGAGCTAATTTGCAATTAGCTGGCCTAAAGATTATTGGAGTGGATGACCCGATTACGATCATTCAATTACTTATTTAATTGCTAAATGGGTAAAGGTTCGAGTGCTGGGTTCACGCATTCACCCCTTGTTAGAATGGCAAAGCTACCGCGCGTTTTCATTTTCCACTGTGGAAACCCACGTTGTAAGTAGCTGGCGCCGGTCTGTATATGGCGTTCGGGTCTACTGTAACTTTCGAATGAACGTCCCGTGCGCTTGTTGGGTCGTGGTTGCTGTCCCTAACACACGATGGCGAGTGTAACCAGTGCGCTATAGTGAGATATAAGTTACGAATGTCAAAGAAGCTTCCCCGACACTTTAACGCGAGCCACTGTTCCTCCGCGATGCGCAACTAAATAGTCCGCTGCCGAGGCGCACGTCGCGCCGACGTCGCACGACTCGTGATGGCTACTGACTTTTATGGTTGACCCGCGGAGCGATTCGATGCCGAGGCTGCTAAGTCGTGGCGTTTATTCGGCGCATTCTTATATTTTGTCCGACTGTAGTATATTCCACCGGTGTCGATCTTTTTCGTTCGAAGTGAAAGTCTCACGTAGCCGGACGATGGAGGTTCAGATCATCTTCACCGTTTCTAGACTGCGACTGTGTTACTGTAGTCAGACACAAATAGAATGAACACGGCAGGGTTTCGAATGCCCGGCCTCCAGCCCGCGCTTGTTGGCTTCTACCGTGCTTGGTTGCTTTTTACTGTGCCCTCTTTTCATGCTCGAGTCCCACTGGAGCGACAAATCGAGACGGCCGACACCGACGAGCTTCAAACGCGCGCAGCAGGATGCACGCGACGGTACCCTTGGCAGGCTTGCCGTCTCTCAGTGCTCGTGAAGCCAGCCCGAGGGACTACGGTCCTGCCAGGGATACCTTCTTCGCGTGCAAGCTGAACCTGTTCGAGGCTCGTCGGTGTCGGCCGTTTCTGTTTGTCGCTCTAGTGGGACTTGGGCGTAATGCATCGTACAAAAACTGTTCGCAGACGCGTTTGATGAAACATGTTTTTGTATGAAACAAAGATGCCTGACGCGTGCATGCAGATATTTCTGTTGTCAAGTCAGCAGGAACATTCAGCTTTAGACACGCGTCTGCCGCGTATCCTGGTTGCGATGTCTATCTTTCGGAATGCATAAACTGGACAATCGGGAAGCCCGTACACGAACTAGCGCGAAAGAGCTGTAAACTCGCGTGATAGCGTTCATTGCTTCGGCGCGCGCTGGGTAGGGGGAACGTGGATACAAACGATGCAGTGTCTGGAATGGTGTACAAATCGGCCGCGCTCCGATAGGTGCACGCCTAACAAATGTAGGGGTGCCAGCGCGCGAACGAGGGATCATTCGTCACGCGTGCCTAGAGGGCGCGCGCGTGTGTGGAACCGCGCTATCCGTGTGCACAGTCGGCTCGGGGTCGCTTGGGTTGCGATTAATCTAGAACTAATGGTGGGATTCGGCCTACGTGACTGCTCACAGCCGAGCGCGATCGGCGCTTCGTGCTCGTGGCGCCAGTGTCTCAGAACGCTCGCCTGTGTGGACTTTCTCCAGAGATATAGTTACGTTGCTTCCTTCGTTTGTTTGTTTTTTAGTCGTTCTCGTGGTCTGAGGATTATAGTTGAGGGGAAGTGCAACGACTGCTGGCCAATTAGGAAATACGCGTGGAAAAACAGGTGTACCTTGATTTTATGAGTTGCTCACGAAAAAAAAAAAAAAAGTCACCTGTAATCGAAACACTAAAAAGTAAACAAACAGTGCGCCTGAAAAAAAAAAAAAGAAAGGCCTTGCGCGTGTTTGGAAAGGTAGTTGATAAATGACACGCAAAGAACGCAACAGAGAGGAAAAGATTGCAAAACAATTCGAGCAAGGCGTTCTGAACTGAGACTCGCCTGTTTTCCTAAGCGGAACTTGCTGTCAAGCTACAATTACTCTTTGACAAGCCGAAGAGAAGGACGCAGAATGAGCGCCAAAATGGCGAGTTATTCTTTCCGTATAAGAGGGGGGGGGGGGGGGGTGAAAATGTACGTTTGCACTCCGACGAGACCGTCTTCTGCAGAGCTGGCTTTCCCTCACGAGAGGAGTCCGTGCGGAGAAACCGCTTTACAGTCTTTCGTCTGCTCTTTTAGCCTAGAAAACCGCACCAAGCGCTCAAAATGGGAAGCGCTCTAAAGTCCCTACTCCTTTTCACCGTTCGATGGAACCTGAAGGACGTTACGAGACATCGCAGCAAATCCAACACCACGAACGCATCACGTGACCAGGCGGCTGGTGCGTCGGTGCGGCCCTTTCCTAAGGTTAGGTGACACTCGCACGGCAAATAGATTGGCCCCGGTGGCTTGCAGCCAGACTTGTACACGTTACTGAAAAAAGTAACCGATTACAATTACAATTACTTCACTGTAAAAAGTAACCGATTATAATTACAATAACTGCCTCAAAAAGTAATCGAAAAATTACTCTAAAGTAATCGATTACTTCCCACGTCACTTTCATTCAACTTTTTTTATTACGATAGCATAATCCTTTGGGTTCGCTCTCAGTTGTCCCGTAAAATAAAAGTAGAAAAGAAAGCCTTGACCGTTTTTGCTTAGAGCTGAGTGAGTGTCGCCAACACACCCAATCCCTCTCGTGAAAAAAAAAAATGAAATAAAAAAGCGCTGTTTAAATACATTACTCACAAGAGGCTGGATAAGGTCATTATTTATACCCGAACGTAATCTCCGTTGTACAAAAAAAAAAAAAAAAAAAAAATCCCCAGGAAACGAAGCATGGTGAAGTGGCCTACTAATCCTCGAGGTCCCGTGCTTAGTGGTTTCGAAAAAAAAAAGAAGAAAAAGACCGTTGCCCAGAGCTGAGTGACTCCAGCACGTCTAACCCCTCCCCCCCCCTCCCCCCCCCCCTCCCCCCCCCCCACCCCACCCCCCCCCCCCCAAAAAAAAAAGAGAAAAATTGTAATGGGTAACTTGTAATCGTTGTAATCACAACAAAAAGTAATTCAATTACAAGGATCGTTACTCGTTAAAAAAATAATTGAAGCGTTACAAAGTTACAGCAAAATGTTATCGATTACAAGTAGTCCATTACTTGTAAGGCGTTACGTACAAGTCTGCTTGCAGCCTCCTCCATGTTCCATCGTAAAGTCAAATGGAGGGTGCTGACAGTATCGTTCTAGTTTTCACTTTAACATTATTATTATTATTATGAATATTGTTTTTATTGAATGAAGCTTGAAACTTTGTGTTGAAGGCTGGGGAATACGCTTTTGGGGAGGCGATGTGAGCGATGTGAGCTAGAAGGACATGCCCGTAGCTTTGGCACTTTTGGTGTACCTGCCCTAACGCGCGCTTGTGCAGTGCAAGCACTGTTCAGTGCCACATGCTCGCGCTCGTAGCATCGGCTGCGTCTGAAGTTAAGCTGAAACGAAGTATAGTGCAGCGCGAGGGATCCTCAAGATATTCAACTTGCGTGCTTTATTTTTTATTTTTTTATTTTTAGCTTTGTGTGGAACGGAGTACAGACACTCCTGAATCCTGTTAGGGACAGATGCATCCCCTGTGCCACGAGAACGCAGAAGGCGTTTAGTGGTAGCCAATCGAGGATGCCGCCAAGGGGCCTTGCGCCGTAACTCACTTCTTCAAAGGTACACGCTATGATAGAAAGGTGCCATTCTTACACATTACTAGCCGTATCCTTAGTTGGGCCCCCGCCTCGGCAGATCTTCTTGTATCCAAGGTGGACATATATTTCCTTACGTCTCGAAATTTCTTTAATGCTCCTTTCTGATGAGCATTCCGTCTTTTGCAGGACCACACCTTTTCAGTATCCTGGAGTGTGTGCACCCAAGTGCTATCGAGTGTACTTTGTTTCAGCATGGACTAAGGAAACAGGCTACAAGCGCGAGCGGATACCTATAACCGGTGCTCCCGCTCCACAGGCTTTCGCTGATGCCGAGAGTCGATCGAAGTCAGGGAGCTCGCGCTTGTCGCCTTCGTGGTTAGTCCACACTAAGGTGAAACGCAGTATGTCGAGCGCTTGCTTTCTTTTTTCAGCTAGGTTAAGCACTTTTCCATGTGCAGCCTCAAACTACGACGCTGGCACGAACGTCGGGTGGAATTCCTGATCCTGGTGTACACACCGTTAATCTGCCGAACAGAAATCTGGTGAACATGAAATGCCTCTCAGGGAAATATCTCACTGATGAACGCCTTCCCAACTTGAAGTGTGGCGATTTTTTTTTTGTCAGTTACAGAGGGTAAATTGGCTGCGGTCGCGCGAAAACGGCCCTACTCCATAATGCGTAAAAAAAAAATAATAAATAAAAGCTTTTCAATTTTTTGATTAGAGACGAAATCCCTCGACTATACTTCGTTTCACTTTAAGTGGGTGCATATGATACCAGCAGAAAGAACGAGCTTGCCGGTTTTGGGCGTCCGTGGCGAGCGAGGTCTTTCACACGGTGCAAGCATCGTTCGGGGTAACATGCTCAGTGCATCTCGCTTCGGCTTGGCTCGCGCATGAAGCGAAAGAAACCGTAGTTTGCGGGGCGATGACGGAACGGGCCCCGGAGACTCGATACGGTGTCTGAGGCGATCAGCGTTGGACCCGAGACGCGCATACATGCATATACGGCTCGCATCGAAAAGGCCCCGCGTCTCGATCGATAGTTGTTCGCGTTCGACGTCTCGGCCAGACGCGCAAGCCCGCCGAACACCGGAGGCGCCGGGTGTGGCCCACGAGCGAACTCGTCGTGCTCCTACGCTCGTCGCGGCCCCGGGGAGAGTTCGTCGAAGCGACGTCGGCGCCGCCGTGATTGTTACGATCGCGCGGTGCTCCATCTCCATCGCCGCGAGTCTCTTTATCGAGAAGGCTCCCCCCGCATGCCGGAAGCAGCGACGACAATCGACGGGCATATCGCTGGCAATTGCCGGTAACCGAGACGCAGTTCGCGCTGGGGGGCCGTGTCTCCGTTTAGCGTCTGTTGGTTTCTTGTCGGTTTGCTTTTTTGCACACCATGTTTTTTTGGGAATTATGGTCACTGGCGAGACGAGAACGATAGCTGGCGTCTTTTTCGAAGGCTTCCAGCACACGCTCAGTTAAAGAGATAGAGAGCAAGGTGCCTATTGTTTCTGCGCTTTGGGACGGTGTGCAGCGAGGCTGGATTCGATACCCGTTTCCCTTCTAAATGGAATCGCGGACACGCCGGGCTCCGGAGCGCGGGGCTGTGTATGACTATTCACGGCAGTCGTCGCAGCACCCACTTCGTTAGTGGCGGCGGGAGAGGGTGGCGGCGAGAGCGTCGGCGGTGTCGGGGAGGTCTTTCTGCAAAAAGGGCCCCGCGGAAAATGACTCGTCTCCAATTTACTTTCTCCTTCGATCGTTTTATTCTTGAATTTCGCGAAAACAAAAAGAGAGGCTGCCTTGGGACGGAGAAAAGATTTCGTCGCTACGTTTCGCCCGCTTCATTGTTCCCGGGAGATAGACGAAAAAAAAAAAAAAAAAAAGATATGAAGGGGGGAAATGAAAGGACTGAGAAGCGAAATCGATATTTGAACGCGGGAAATCGCGCGCGACTCGAGGGAAACCCCGTTTTGCACCGCGAGTACAGGACGAGCTGAAACTGGCGGCATTGTTTGTTTCGAACGAGGAGAAAGAGACCAAGTTGCGCCGTATTTATATAGACGCAGATAACGAAAGATGAAACGAACGAATCGAAACAAAACATCGAGAATGAAGCCTCGCTGAACGGGCGAAACCCAAAACCAGGATTCCGCGCTCCTCGTGAGTCTCGGCGTCGCTGGCATAATGTCGAGACGCCACCTCGGTGAGGGAGGCGAAGCAACGAGACAAAGAACGCCGAGCCTGAAAATAAACGATAGAAATAGACGAAGAAAAGCGTATGCAAATTTCCGGGATGCTCGAAACGGGTGTGCGCTCCTTTTCGACCCGACGAAGCGTACGCGATGCCTGATTCTGGCGGCGTCTCCGATCTCCTCGAAACTGCGATGGTTTTGCACGCAGCTGCGGCGCTGCGGTGGGGGGCCGTCAAGGCGCTTTGTCGCCGGCGCCTTGCGGAGGGATCGTTGCCTGCAGCGGCTGGCTGCAGGGTGCGTGCGGATGCTGGGGCATATTTGCGCAGTGCACGATGTCGAGTGGGGGCTGTGTGCACACTGACGTTGTGCGCACACATATCCCTCGCGCCAGAAGCGGTGAAGCCGCCGCCAGGGCTGGATAGGTCGGCGAGGCGAAGCCGACGGTTGTGTGTGGACAGTTTTTGCCTGCCATTTCTTCCCGATCAGGAGCTGTCCGAATAGGACACGGCAGACGCCGTGTCTTTTTTTTTTTTTTTTTCGAAATTCACGACATTTGCCGTACTCCGTTCCGTTTTCGTACGTTTTTCTTGGGGAAGCTTTACCCCCGCATGCGTCTTTGGAGAGTGGCGGTCTCATCACGTGGGTCCGGACGGTCACTCACACGCTCGGCTGGCTGTCGTCGAGGCCTGCGCCGTTGTTATCGGTCCCTTGTCTTACCGAAAACAAGGAAGGGGAAGAGGCGAATGCGAGTCGGAAAGCCGCGCTGTTAGTGTGGTTCATGTCCAAGCTGAAAACGGACACGCGCCCGCGCCACAGATTTACGGTGTGTGCCGTGAATTTCGATAACTCGACTTCTGCTGTGTCCGGTTTGAACAGCCCTTCGGTAGGCGCGCTGACGGTGCGTGGTTTATTGGCATCAGTTTGTATCGCTGATTATTATTATTATTATTATTATATTATTATTAATATTATATTATTATTATTATTAAGTAGGAATGTGCGAAGGGCTCTTCGAATCGAATAGAAGGACGCCATTCCTAGCTGCAATACTGCAAAGAGAGCCGCTTTCTGAGCACATTGACGGGTGCAGCGCTATTCGATTCTTCGAAACCATATCGAAAATGCTTTTTTTTTTTCGACGTAGACGTTCCGTAAAGTTGGAGTAAATATGCTTAGATATGAAATTAAATCTGCTATGGAGAAAGGGCAAACAATTAATTGGGCGTCCGTTTTTTAATTTTTATTTCATTACGAAAAATCAGCCTAATATTTTTTTTTCTTGTTTCTTTCTGCCGCGGTCTATGGCTTGAAGGAAAACGTCTATCGACTCTCGAAAGCTGTATGATTCTAACCCCTGTACTCCATCATGCTTGCTTCGGGAATCCCGAGGCCTTCCAAGAAAGCGACCGCTCCTCCATCACTGGGCAGCTTCAGTCCGCTCCTCGAAGCTTTTCACGCATACCGTTGCAGAGCGGTACGATGGACTGCGCTCTGGACGTCGTGGCAGCTTGGAACCGCGTTTTGAAGTTGGTCGATAACCCAACTTGCAGGAAAGCGGCGACTGCTCATTCATTTAGCTAGAGGCTGCCGCGGGGGACTCTTCGTGACTGTAGCCAGCGACTGTTCGAGACGCGAAGGCCGTGGCAGTTTTTCGTCATTGGTTCGTTCTATGCAGCAATCTGATTGGCTGCGGCCTGACATTAGGCCTAACGTTACGCTTTGAGGTCCAACGTCGTCAACCAGTACCCACAGCTGGGCCATGTTGATGACGAGAGGGCACGTGATTCCAGCCCGCGCCGCGCCGAGCTTCGCACTCCCGCCGCTGGCTCACCCAGCGGCGCAGCAGTTACCAGCGAGCCAGGGCGGTCTGTCGCGGCGCACCGCCGCGCTCCCTGCCGGCGCTGCGGACGCTTCTGCTCTTCTCGGCGCTGAGAATGCTTTCACATTCACAACTCATAAATGCTTAGATGTCCTCGGAATTTTCTTTTTTTTTTTTTGCCACTGTGTGGATAACGAAATCGCGGTATACAAGAAACGTCCGTATAAAGCTACCCGTCGCCAGCTAATTTCGGTCGGTTCACCAAGAATGAAGAGGTCAAGGAGAAATTACTCATTTTAATAAACAAAAATGGCGACCATACTGGGAGCTTGGCGCCACTTTCCCTGGATCCAGTTACATTAATACGAGCGAGGCGTCGTGCTTGGTACGAAGACCTTCAAAGCTCCTTAATGGACTTCGTACAGAACAGAAAGTGCACAAAACGACTCTCGTGTTAGTACGCTCGCCAGTGCACGAAAATGCTTCGATGTTGCGTACCGCAGCAACGGAGCCCGCTCTCGCAACAAACCTTTTTTTTTTTTTTTATTTACTGGCTTTTTATTGGAAACTCTGCGGTGGAGTTTTGAACGGGGCTCCGATCGCTGGTTGAGTCGGTGCCGCTTCCGCCGTGGGCTTTGAGAAGCGGAGCACGCTGTTCCCGCTTCTAACGGAACCCATGCCAACATCGGGATGTCGGTGGGCATTGGAGCAGCCCGAACCAGGGATGCTGCCAACTTTCGTTGAACCTGGCGTTTGACGTCGAACTTTGGGTTTCGACTGGTTCGGCGAACTTTCGAACTTTCGGGAAAATCGACGAATTTCGACCAACTTTACACAAAAATAAATTTAAACAAAAATTTTATATAAAATATATTTTTTTTTTATTTTGATTTGTTTTAAACTTTACGAGATACAAAAACAGATTTTGAAGATTTGGTTGATTCAGTTAGTTTGTTAGAGTAGTGAGGTCTTGGGGTCGGGCGTGGACTCTAAGCGGCTTGAAAGCGAAGAGGCGGGGTGACTTGAAATAGAAGTAAATTTAATAAGAAATAAACATAATAGCTGCCTGTAAGGGGAGTACGATGCAGTCCAAAACACCCAAGCTGACCGAAGGCACCGCGCGAGCACCGGAGGAATGGCTCGAGCCGCGGGTCTCTTGCTAATGGCCAGGATTGGATATTAGGACAAAGATGCCGGCAGGCAGTGTTAGCGGTGAACCCGCGCTCACACAATAGACCCGATAAATATTTCGCCCCCTTTTCCGCCAGGTAGTGTAGGCTTGTTTTCAGCTTCCGCGCATGCGCACAAAAACTAAAAGCTTGTCAAACATAAAAAAAAAGTCGAGCGTGGGTGTTCTGGAAGTTTGGGACATCTGTCACAACCCTGCTTTTCTTTCTCCTCTAGCGACGGCTACCCTCCCCTAAGCGCTGAACAGGTCTCTCTCTCTTTCTCTCTCTCCCTCCGTCTGCTAGTCTTTAAATACCGAAGCGTAAGCAAAGAAGGCGCACGCCCAGGTCCGAGAGACACAACCGAAAAAGTAATGAAAGAAGAAAAAAGAAAGAAAGGAAGCAGTGGATTTGAGTTTGGCGGGCAGAAATCGGAGGGACGTCGAGACACGGCGCCGAATTCCGACGGACGTGACTGGACTGCGTCCATGGGGCTCCCCTCCAACTTGGACCGCAAATGCCGCTACGAGCCACCTCAACAAATCCAGGACTGTGAACGTGTAACCTGACTGCGCCCCCTCCCAGAGGGTCACGTGACACTTACACGCTATGCCATTGGCTGGAATGACCGGTAGCGTCCTCTGCGCTCTATCGTAGAATGTAGAACGGAGTGTAGCTGCGCTCTGCTGGCGTCCTAAGCTCCCTTCCTGATTTTGGGCCGATCCGACGCCGCCGTGTCCTGCCATGTCGCGGGTGTGTGGTGCGCGCTGGTAGGAAGGGTGCCCTTACCGCCTCGTTTGCGCTGAACAGCGTTGCACACTCTGTACGTAGGTGGCGCGTTTATTGGTGTTTATGTTTGGCGTTTTAACCGCCGCCTTCCTTCTGTGAGCGTTACGCGCGCGCGACGAGCGTCATGCGTGTCAACACGCCGGAGGGAAACGGGTTAAGGGGTCCGTTTGGCTCTCTTTTTTTATCCGTCAGATGACAGCGGCATCGCCGTTTTCTGTAAAGGAGGGGAGGAGCTTCCACAGTGCATGGTTTGCTGTTTAGACGCAACAATTTTATTTTTAAACAACAAAACAAATTTGTTTTCTTAAGTTTTAACGCAGGTTTTCGAGCGGTTTTGAGGCCATTTCTGTTTCATTTTTGTTTGATCGTAGAATCGCGTTACAGCGCGACCACCTGCCTCGCCAATGGCGCGCGCGAGGGGCGCTCACCGAAACAGTATACTTACGTCGCGCTTGTTTATAGTCTGTGAAGACCCTCAGGATACGGCAAACGTATGGCCGTGCTGCCGGCTCCCATTCCTCCCTATAGCCGAAGCTCTAACGGAGCGTGACTCTCGTCTCGCGGATGACCGACGCAGTGTCCAGCCAACGTGGTGGACGTCGCGGCCCCTCCTTTGCATTCACCCCCGAGCTGACAGTGCGGAGAAGGGTTTACGCGCGCGCCTCACCAATCCACCGATGGAGGGAATACTATGGCAAGTTTCCGCTCAAGAAGTTAGGGCGAGGGAAAGGAAGGCCGAGGAGGAGGAAGCAGGCGGAACGCTGGAGAGGAGAGGGGAAAGCTTTCTTTTCTCCAGCGTTCCGTCTGCTTCCTCCTCCCCGGCCTTCCTTTGCCTCGCCCTACCTTCTTGGGTTGCAACGGACAATAGACCTTGTCCGCTTTTGCTCTCGTCCCTAGCCGCCTGGTAGGCATATCCGGTATGGGCGACGAAAAAAATAATAATAAAGCATTTCAACCTGCAAATAGGAAAGAAATAGAGGGGAGACAAAACGAGAATGGGCGACGGTTGCGCTTATATCCTAAAAGTATTCTATTGGCGTTACGACGGCAAAACAAAGTTTTCGCCCATACTGGAAGTGAGGATATTTTAAGATGGCGGCGCCCTCGTGAAAAAGGTCTATAGTCCAACATGCTTTCGGCGCACTCATAGCGTTAGGGTGAGCGGAGCGTAGCAGTTGTCCTCCAGCGGCTCTTTGTTGTCTAGACTCGGGTTTGGTGAGATGTATCGCTGTCGGACGCGGTGCTTTCTGCGAAACCTGCCGACGAAGGCGATATTCTCGGTTTCACCTCCACGATGGAGCGACCGGAGTGGGTGCTACGAGCCACTCTGGCCTAGAGTAACTGCATATGTTCCCTTGCGGAGCAGAGTGTCGCTTGGTGCTCCCAGGGCGAGCACGCTGGATCCAAGGACGCACTGCGGGAAGCGACCGTCGCTTCTTCAGGAGACGCGGAGGCGAGGATGGCGTGGCTGTGAAGCGGCGCGCTGCGGCTTGCGGAGCAGAGAGGATATAGTGCGGCGATGCGCCGCGCGTAGGCTGTCGTCTCGCCATTTGTCTCCTGTATTTCCCTGTGCCTTCGGCAGAACAGAGTAGCCGACGAGAACGCTGTCCCTTTGAAAGCCGTAGTTGCGGGTTGATGTCTGGTCCAAAGTGCGCGGATGTGCCGGTCGAGTATCACTCCGCGAGCGCCGCAGATGCGAGCGACGCGATTGTCCTCCGTGTCGTCTGCTTTCCAGACCTTTGGAAACCCGTTTTAAAACGGCGCTCGCGTTAGAAAACGACGCAATTATGCTGTACCGGGTGGCTACACATCGTTCTGACGTCACCGCCATTCTTGCGCGAGAAGCAGACGACTTTGTCTCAGCATAGGTCGCTCGTGCGCATGGGTTTGCGCCGTCGCGTGGGGAGGAGCAAAGCGGGCGGAAAGGCAGAAACGCTTGCAGACGACCAACGCTTTGGTCCCCTGTTCACAGCTGGTATTACAAACACGACCCATGAAACACGTGAGCCCGATCACCGCTCGGAAACACTCTGTAACCTAGGGGCACTACACAGTTGCCGATGCCGTTGCACAAAGCGGCTCTCGGCTGTTGCCGTTCTATGTGTTGGTGCGTTTGGCGCTCGCTTTTCCATCTCTTGTCTGAGCTGTCGGTACGCAACGTTGGACTGTTTCCAGCTATCCGTAATGATAAGGATGGTAGAAAACGTGAAATCGTTTACTTATACTATTTATTTTTTTATTTATTTTTTTTTTTACGAAGAAAGGAGCAACCTGCAACTGCGTTAAGCTCTAGAAGGCTCACTGGATATGCTCGCTGCCGGCTCCGTTTACAGTCGATGCCTTTTTGCACTCGGGCGGAGTCCTCTGAGCGGAGTTTTGACGCGAGCCGTTCACTACAATGGACTCGCCGTTCCCTTGTTCTTTCGAATCGAATCTCCTTCGCTGCGTCCGTATAGGTGCGTCTTTTCTGACGGGATGCGTTCGCCGGCACGGAAGTAATACGACGCCGTCGGCGGCGAACAATGGGGATCTGGAGAAAGACGGGTTGCTTAGGGCAGGCGGCGGCTGTCTGTCTGCCAGGCGCCCGAGTTGTCGGCCCGGGGGAGCGAGACCCCATTCGGTGCCGGATGTGGAATACGAAGGGACGCGTCCTCGTTGACGAGATATGCGGAACAAGGGACAGCGTCCGTCTTATTTTTTTCTTCGTGGCGCGTGTCTTGCGGACGGGTGCGACGAAAGCCGGCGTTCACGACGAACGATGGGGCGGGGCTTGGAAAAGAGTGCGGGCATATGCAGGGCTCGCACCTACGTCACACGATCACGTGGAACGCGCGCCCACCACCATGCTGGTGGTTATGTCGACTTCAGTTTGCGGTGAGAGGCATCGTTAACTGCGCCGGGTTTGGCTGTAGCAATCGCTATGTATCCCCGACACTCGTTGTATCGTCGTGCCCCGGGACAGAGGAGCCGTCAAGGGAGAGGAGGTAGGAGTGGTAGAGAAGGGATGGGATCGTACATTACGGAGTTTGCGGGACGCACTTCCTCGCGGCGAGTGGCGTCACTTTTCTAACGTTGTCGAGGTTCGTCTGAGTATTTTTTTCGCGTTTCTGCCCGTTTGTGCTGTGGCTGCCGTTTGTTTGCCTTTCGCTTTATTGAGCCGTTTCCACCCTTGGAGCGCTCGGGCGAGGCTCCCCCGCGAGCCCGCGGCCTGGACGGGCGGCTATCGGTCAGCGGCCGCTGAGTGCACGCTTGCAGAGTCGACGCTGCGTCGGCTTGCGCAGCTCGCGACAAGGTTACCAGTGCTTCGCAAAATCGCGGCAACTTCGCTATCTTAAAGAACCGACAATCGCGGCTCCTAGAGCCGCTCATCATAATAAATGTGGGATTCCAGTTTGTGATACGTCCTGGACCGCCTAATGAAGCTTGTTTTGCCGAACCGGCAGCCCTTCGCGTCGAAATCGTCCGTAGCGCGACCGCACCGACGCCGAAAAAATCAGCAGGTACTGGCAGAACGTCATCGTCGTAAGTTCCGCACGTTAAGTTGAGTTCGCATTAAAAAAAAAAAAAAGAAAGCACGGGTACTTTTCTTGAAAATACTTTGCATGTCAGCTTCTGAGTGAGTCGTTACCGGCCTCTTGCGCCTTTGTAGGCGCATTTGAGTGGCGCGAAAATGCGCCTACGAAAAGTGCGGAATCGATGTCCCATCGCGCGAGTTCGTTGCCGTGCAACGGAATTCGCCGCGACGACGTGGAACGAGAACCAGGACGCCCTCGACTCGAATAGCCTCCCGAGAATGCTGGAAGAGAGGATTTGGACCGGACTGGACTCGCCTTCGGCAGTAGGACATCAAAACGACGTCCCTCGACGGCAGGAAAATCGCAGCTTCTTCCCTCGAAGTGGTGTAGCACGTGACCCGTAGTACTCCGTGCACTCGATATCTCGAGGTGAAGCATATGGATGCGGAGTTGCTCTTTCGGGGATTTTGCGGAAGTCTCGGGGAACCACGTTTTCATTGGCGGAATTTCATGGTCGAGTGGCTGGAGACCTCGTCAACACGTGACGCTTCTTTTGACTTTGCCCAATGCAATAGTAAAAAATTGCAAAAAAGACAAAAAAAAAACGCGATTTTTAATTTTTGTTTGTAAGTTTGTTTTTACTTTACCCTGATGCAGTAGTTGGGAATTGGAGCAAAACTCGAAGGAACAAAAACGGACGTTTGTTTTTGTTCGTTTGCGTAATTTATTTCTAATTTTTAATTAGAATACTTCTTAGATTTTTCCAAAAAAGATTAATTCTACTTTTATAACTCACTTCAGTAATCTAACACGAAATGAATTTCACGGGAGTGCTTGGACAGTATATGTCTTCGACGTGTATTTCTAGTCTTTCTTGCGTGCATAGTTCTTTTTTTCTTTTCGTTTTAAAAGGCTGGTTCAAACAGCCCCGTTGTCTTACGTTACACTACTAGAGCTAACATCTGCTTTTGCCACAAGTCGCCGGGACTTCTGTGCTTCCCATTAAGCGTACCTGCCAGTTCAAGGAAATAGCCTGGGTCGCGACATTCGAGACAAGAATGTTTGGGTGGCTTATACGTAAAGGAAGAAAACGCCGCCTCGTAAACGAGCCTTAATACTGTCATGTTCATTCGGTATTTTAATACTTATATTTTTCTTCTCCCGAGGGAACCAATAAATGCTTGGTGTCGAACCAAAGTTTCGCTTCACTCGCTGTAGTGATGGTTAAATATACCGTTCTGGCGCCTAGTTTCCTCAAATGTCGATATACACGAAGGTAATGGCACCTTATGGACAACGATAAAAACAGCTATTTCTTGGAAGATCCCTCCGCCGAGACATTTGTTGACGTTTTTCGGTTAACTGCAAATAATGTGTTTCGAGCCTTCTTGGTCGTTTTCTCCTCTTCTTTCGTTTGTTTACATGTTTATGTGGAATCATCATCCCTCAGCGGAAGGAGCACGAAAGGAAAATGGCCTTCCTTTCCCATTTTTCTCGACCTTTTCTCGGGCATTTTGGGGAGCTGTCTCGCATCTATCCACAGCCCGTCTCGATCGCCTTTCGTTTTACCGTTATTATTTTTGTACTTTGCGCTTTTTTTTTTTTTCTGTCGTCCTTTTGGTTCCATTCCTCAGCGTCACTGTCCCTTATATTTATTGTATTTTGTTCTCTCGCCCGCCTGCCCCGTTCAGTTCGACGCAGCTATCGGTCGCGGCAGCTGGGACGCCCGGCCTGCATTTATAACTCCTTCCCGGCCTCTTTGTCGCTCTGGGACGCCATCATTCTCTCGTTGGCGCCTTCAAACCGCTTTTTAACGCGACCGGAGCTTTATTTATTATTATTTTTTTTTTGTAGCGCGCGTTTTTGTTGGATTTAGCGCTACGTAAGCGAGACCCCCGTGTGCGTATGTGTGCCTGCCACACACGTTCAGCTTCTCCTTCGCGGTTGGGTCCTAGCGTCCCGGAGGTCTAAGGCGAACCGCAGTCCGTTGCAGGTTTAGAATAGCGAGACCCACACCCCCCTCTCCCACAAAGTTCGCTGCTCCCCGTGATTGGAGGTTTCGTCCTCTTCATTGGCCTTCTCCCCAGCGTTCGCTCCGCTAAAGTTAGAAGAGTGGAGGGCTCTCTGGTACGAGCTTGCCCCGCTTCTCTGAGCCTCCAACGCACTATAGGGCGGTTTCACGACGCCCCTTTTCCTTTTCGCCTTCTGCCATGCTGATGACGAGCGTTCTGCACTCTCTTGTGAGTTTGCGACGTGTCGATGCTTAGTTATTGGCGTCGGGTTTGGGTGTTGGTCAGTGGTTTCGTCGATGGCAGAACTCAGTGAGTACTAGCGCATGATGGCAAGCATACTCCGATATGTTTAATTGTGGAGTCGCCCCGGACGCCTCGATCGCCGGCTCGTCTTCAAGACTGATAAGTATAAGAGTACCCGACGATGCTTCTTTTTGTCACGGACTATACTACGGCAGCCGCAGCCGATCATGACGGAAATGAACTCCACCGAGCTGGATAGCACTGCCTCCGAGCGCGGAAAGACGTACGGCGAAAGTTACCAAAATGACGTCCGGCGTGGTTTTCAGCCGAAAGTACGTCGCATCAAAGCGCCCTATAGAGTTGATGCCGATGTAATGCAGCCGTTCCTCGTCACGTTTCACTCCCTTAAATAAACTAGTCACGATCGAGCCGACGCTTCGTGTCCGTTCTAGCCGAGCCTCTTCTTTGGACCCTGCCGTTTTGGGAGTCTGGCCGGACTGCCGTAATTCTCATCGGCATTCTTTTTTTTCCGCCCATTATCGTTTCGTTCTATGCGCTCGCACTGTGAGGCCCGACGACGATCTTCCGCGGTCGGTTTCGCGGAGTACAATGGACTCGCGCTTTGCCCACATCCGGGCGATTCGTGTTGGTTGGAGCGGACTACGTTCGCCTGCGACGTTGTTGGCTTTCTTTTGTTTCTAAATCGGCGGGGGCAGATTTAGGGGCCAAAGTTGCTGCCCGATGGCGTAACTGGTTGTGCTAAAAAAAGTCATCAAATAAAGAAGCTTTTTGTTAACAGTGTTAGAACCTAGAGGCTGGACAACAGGTTCTTCTTCAACGGAACTTGTTACAGCGTAAACCGACGCTGTAATGACACAATCCAAACATATTTTTTTTTTTTTGTAACGTTTTTTTAAATCGGGGCAAGGACGTGCGTATTTGAAGCGCAACTTCTCTGGGAAGAATAAAAAGTGAATACATATTTCTGCCGCAAAGAGCAAAAACACCCCAAGAGGGGGTCAGTGTCGTGACCGCGTACCGAATTTCGCCTCTTTTATCAAATAGCAACAAGAACTTTATGCGAGCCGCTTTTCTTTGTTGCGAACCGGAATGTTGACACTTGGAAATTGCTGCCGTTCGTTGATCGGGCTTGAACCTTAAAACCGAATATTGCTGTTGGAAAGGATGTTTCCAACCTTCGCGCCCCTAACGGGTTCCCAAATAAAACTACGGGGACAACCACTCGAATTACGCGTTATTGTTCCTGACGCAGCGCTCTCGCCCAATCTGTGTCCCGCGCTCGGTCCATATGGCGGTCGATCTCCTCGCCAATCGCCGAAGCGGTTCTACCGCGCGGTCCTTGCAGATACCGATTGATAACGACGCTCTGTCGTGAGGCGCGCGGTCGCTGAATCGAGAATTACGAATGGGGTATCCATTCCCACACGTCCAACGTGGCCGAACTAAAAGAACCGCGAGAGAAGAGAGAGAGAGACTGGGGCGTGGGAAGCGAGCCACGACGGGAGGGAATCGCGAGAGCGACTTAAACCCCGGTCGGACATGCGGAAGGAGAGGGTCCGTGCGTGCGTGCAGGAGGGGGACGACGATAAAGTCGGCGGCGCGGGAGTCGGGCGCGAGGGGGGGGGGGGGGGGGGGGGGTGCGGCGCTCCTTGCCCATAAAAGATGTACGAGCCGGTGGGGGATACCCCGCAATGTCTCCTCGCGCCTGCTGCGTTTTCCCGTCACGTCCGCGCGGCGCTTAGCGCAGCGGGAAAAAAACACGGGAGTCCGCTCGCCTCTTCCTTCCTTTCTTCTTCTCGCTTACATCGGTCCACTCGTGTAGGTGTATATACTGTATCACGATGTCTTCCTTCTCGCCCTTTTTCTCTCTAATGGACAGCGGGAGCGAGAGAGAGAGATTTGGGCTCTTTGCTGGGGAGCCTTTGTCGCCGGCCACTGCGGTTGTTTGCACTCGATGCGATCGCCGCGCAGCTTCAAATCTTCGGCCCTGGTTTTAGGTCCTCGCGGCATTTTTCGCTTTTACGAGAAAGCCGCGGGGCTGTCCGCATCGAGCTTCGCTGTTTGTTCGAATTTAACGCGGGTGACGCTTTCCGGATGCCTCGCCGTTGGGCCGACCGCGCGAACGGGCCTTGTTGCGTCGCTTGGGCTGTTCTTTCGCAAAAAAGCTTTGTAAGCGCTTTTTTTTTTGTTTGTTTTGTGTGTGTGTGTGAAAGCGCACGCGTGTTTGTGTCAATCTTCCGCGCTGCGTGGCGTAGGTTTGTATGTTTTTCGGAGGTGGACCGTTCGGCCGTTCTATACGCGGTCTAATTTAGCGGTTTCGACTCAATGAACGAGGGAAGATTGAGTTACTGTTACATGGTTCTCAACGTGTGGCGCTACGCGTGTTTTCTTTTTTATACTTTCGTCAACTTTGATGGAAACCTTAATATTTTGTTTCTCCATGTGAATTCTGGGGGGCTATGTTGGACAAATGTTTCGTTCCTCCTAAAAAGAAATGGAAGTGACGATATTGCGTCTGATTGGTTAGAGGCTCAAATGACGAAAGTTCCCTCTTTAGTTGTTTTAACCTCTAACCCAGTGGTTCTCAAATGGGGGTCCGCGGACCCTTTGGGGTCCGCGAAGGTATTCTAGGGGTCCGCCAAGCCCTGCCTCATCAGTAAATCCCGGCAATGAAAGTTTTTTTCAGAACGAGAAGAAATGTTTCCTTTTTCGGGCGAGTTTTCACGTGTGCATGTCAATAAGACAAGTCTACTTCACACTAGCCCTTAGTTATATCCATTTATTGAATCAATATTATATTTAACCTGTACCTTTCCCCTCCCTTCACCAAGAACGGGGTCCTCCATCATCTCCACCGATCCACAAGGGGTCCGCGACACATCGATGGCTGAGAACCACTGCTCTAACCAATCGGACGCAATATCGGCACTTCCGTTTCGTTTTAGGAGAAACGAAAATTTGTCCAACATAGCCCCCTGAAGTACTTAAAACATTTTATCTCCGTCTGCAGCGCGTTACGACCTAGGAGCTGCGGTTGAAGCTCCCCCGTCCAGCGCGAGCTTCCTCAAAGTGCTCCTGCAGATTCGATGTTCCCAGAATCCAAAGGTGCACTCGTACCAGTGTTTGCGCTGGGCTTAGATTCTACTGGACGTGAAGCAAACGGATCAAAAGTTGGATTAGGAGCCCACCGCGGTACCTTTCTCGGGAATACATCGAAGTCGAGTAAGCTGTCAAAAAGTACGCTGACTGACACCGTATGGTCAAGGAAGCGCTGTCCACGCGCTAAGTCGTAATTAGAGAGTTTGAGAGAAGCCGTTTTTGCACATCCCATACGGTTCGATTTGCACGTCTCATGCGCTACCGCAGAAGACTCGCGCGTGCGCAGCCCGTACCCGAGGGCCCGTGGTACCGTATGAGATGTGCAAAGACGGTTCCCTCAAACTCTCTATTAGCGACTGTAGCGTGCGAGCTGAATAAAGGCTCCTTCACACACTTGCAGCCGAGTAGCAACGCCTGAGACGAGACCGGTTTTTAAGCCTCTTGGGACGGCCTAGGACCTGCTCCGCAGCCGCGCATCTGGTCCTACGCCGTCGCAAGAGGCTTAAAAACCGGTCTCGTCTCACTCGGTCCTACTCGGTTGCAAGTGTGCGACCGGGCCTTAGTCCGCGTGCTTGCTCCAACGGCAACAAACAAGACGCGGTGGCCAAGATGGCTTGGGTTATCAGCTCTGAGGCCCATATTTTGCGCGCAATGTCAGTTTTTTTTTATTTTTTATTTAGTGGATTGACGAATAGCACTTTGATATGGTGCGCCGTGACAAAAGACAATGGCATACCTGACAAGGCATGTCATTGTCTTCTGCCCCGTCGCACCTTTCAGCAGTCCACTGACCCCGTCCTCGAGCACGTCGGCATCTTATTCCTTTGAAGAAACAACAACAACAACAAAATGAAACAAAGGAAGAAGAAAAAAAAGTTTTTTCTTGCTGTCGTCTATTTGTGTCAATATAGGCTCGCGTAAAGTGCGTACACTTCCAACCGAATATAATTCCACGGTCCGGAAGGACAGAGGGAGGCAGAGACGGAGTCCAGCAGACGGAGAAAGAACGGGGCGGGAGGCGACGGTACAGCCAAGACGTCCGCGGTCGCCGATGTCTGGGATTAGAGGAAGCGGCCGTGCTCTGGACCGGACGCGCGGCGGCGGCACCTTTCCGCTCCTGCTCGTCCGAACCGTTTCTGTCTGAACCCTCCCCCCCCCCCCCCCCCTTTCTTCCCCCCCTCCCCCCCCCCCTTTCTTTCCCCCCCCCCCCCCCCCCCCCCCCCCCCCCCGGTCCGGGCGCTCCTCATCAACCTTCCGGAATTCGCCCGCATGTTTCGTTCCTCGAACATTCCTTCGGCTCTTTTTTTTCCCTTGACCTTACGTATTTTTTTTTTGCTTTGTGTTTTATGGAGCCAGCTCTTTGTCTGTTTTTTTTTTAAATAATTTCCCTCTCTTCGTTTTATTTCATCTAATAATGATTTTTACATCTGGTTTGGGTAGCTTCGTTTTCCCACACTTGTTTTACGCGCTGCTCGGCTCTCAAAACATCCTAACCGCTCGCCGCATTAAAAGAAGAGAAAAATAAAAAAAAAGGAAGAAAAAAGTGAGAAACCTGAGCAAGATGATTCAGTACAGAAAGGCGATTTATCTCGCGTTTCAGAAAAGTCCCTTTTTCTCTTTTTTATTTTTCTTTCTCGTGTTGGATTTATTTTTTTTATGTCTGCTCTTTTTGTTTAGTTTTTCTGTGTTTTTTTTTCTGCTCGGCATTTTAATTTTTGTCCACGGATAGCGTTAGTGCCTATTTTTATTCCTTCGCATTTTCTTTTCCCGAAACACTCGTTGGAGTGTTTTGCCATTTCATTTTTCTTGTTCACGAGTTTTTTTGTTTCTTGTACACGAGTTTTTTTTTTAGTCATATCTGTTTTTTTTTTGTTCTGTTATCTCGTGCACGCTTCCCATCCCAGCCTTGAGCGAATGGTTAAGAGGGACGACCGCGTTTGTCTCAATCACGTCTCGTTCGACCTGCGGGTTTTATTTTAGACCGGCCCCGTGTTGTCCCACCTGCCTTTACGTGTCTTCTCCTTTTTCCGTTTCTTTTTTTTGTTCCCTCTCCTTTCATCTTTAGACGTGACTTAAGCTTAGGAAGTAAGCGGGAGGCCTTGTCTCGTGATCACTTGAAATCCAAAGGAGCCAAATCAAATTAAGATCGCGTCTAGACCATCACTGTTGTCGGCTCTGACCGCACGGAACTTTTCGAGGGTTCGGTCCCCTAAAGGAACGAGGAGCGATAAGCCATCCTCCGCTGGGCGTGCGCTTTTTTCGGGCAGAAAGAAAAAAGCTCCAGGCTAAAAAGCGAATAAGGTACAGGAAGAGTAGAAAGAGGGAAAAAAAATCAGTTTGTTCTGTCCTGGAGGACTTATTAGCATGTGAATGAGGTCTTGTAAGGAAAGACGGAAATGCCATTTCCGCGGATTTCTTTTTAAACTGGGAGATATTTTTCGAGATAGCAGAAAGTGTTTGCGCGAGCGGAATTGTTTCTCAAAGAGCGTTGATTTTTTTTTTCCTATTTTATGTATTTTTTTTTGTCATGCTGTTTGTTTTTAGCTTGGTGCGGCCGTCTGTGCCCTAGGGGCGGTTTTAGGTTCGTTCGAGCAGCGACGAATGTCTCGGTAGGAAATTGTTCATTCGTAGTTTCCTCGCATTGTCGTCTTTTTTTAGCTTTTAATTTTTTTTTTTTTTTCGCTCGGTTGCGGTGCAAGTTCAGGAGCGGTGCGATCACGGCGTGGAGTCAAGCCTCGCTGCGTGCTCATGCGTATGCATATGATGAGGTCGCTCCTTGCTCGCGCTTCGCCTCGGGGCTACTAGTGGCTTGCCGGCGACAGTCACTGAGACGGATATTACGGGACCTCCCACCATTGCAATAGTGTTGTTTCGATGTTCAGGAAAGGATGCGCGTGTATTTGCGACGGTGGTACAGCCCACCCGGATGGAACGTTGTTCTCGTCAACTGTCTTCTTTTTTATGGTGTTCAAACTGGGCCATTTCGAAGGAGCGCGTTGGCTAGCACGCTCGTCGCGCTCTAAGGGCTCGGGTTTGGGCTTGCTTCCGTTTCTTTTATTCATGGGACTAAAGTAAAGTTAATGGGTAATGGTAGTGGCGTTACCGTTTGTGTAGAGGACCGCCATTACGGCTAACGGCGTTGCGACCGTGCATCTCGCTTTGGCCGGTGTCTGCGAGACTCGGTTCAAAGGCTCGAGTTTGACGATTGAAAAACGTATAGGCGGCGAGCGAGAGACACTTTGTCCTATATATCAATTTGTTTACCACACACCATTGCCGTCTTATCCACGCCCTCTTTATGAGACTCGTGTAGCTGCGGCTCACTACGGCAAATGGGGCAGTTTCATCGAGCTTTCGGTTGTACGTCAGAAGGTGCCCGGGAGGTCGAAATGAATCCGGTGGTGCGTGCCAGCTGCCTTTCCTTGGTTTGATACGGAAAACTCTCAAATGGTTTATCAGACTCGCGCGTTTTCGCTTTTTTGTTTTGCTTTCGGGTTGCTGCACCCATTTGTGGGTTGCGGACCTGTTGAATGTAAGCGCAAACTAAATAACCTGTTCTGGCACGGTGTTCGTGAAAGCAGCGTGGATTAACGCGTTTCCAGCGCGTGTAATTACGATGCGTTTCGCATTTTGTCCGACCACTGCCTTTCGCCGTATCGGTGAAAAAAAAAGTTATTTTGCGTTTGATAATCTGTTTCACCATCACCAGCCTGCGTTATCCTTATCGCACTAAAACAGGCTACTCCCCGAAATGTTGAGAAATTTAGGCAATCCGGCAGTCACACTTTTAATACATGATGCAAAAGACACTCGCTGCAGTCACGATGGCATAGTTATCTGCGGGCACACCTCAGTCATGTTTGAAGGAGGCTTGCTTGCTTTAACATTGCGTTTCCAACACGTGTGCAGACACTTTTTTGACATGGCCAATGTGACGACAGTCGTGCGAGTCAGAATCCCGTCTCAGGCAGTATGTGCGGGGGCTGCCTTCCTTCCCTATGACGTATTAGCAGTGGAACAGCGGCTCGTGCAATGAAACGATATTGAACCTCCGAAACAATAATGTAACGTTCCCGAGTGCTTGCAAAGCGCACTACGGACCCACCAGATATCGGTGTTTTACTCAAAAACGGCGAGCAACTCAAAAAAAAAAAAAAAAATCACCTTGGTATGAACGCAACGCGCATCGCCCGTGTAAACGCTCCAACTGATGCCTCGCTTCGTCGAAATGACGCGCGTCATATTTTGTAGGCGGGCTTCCCCGAAATGCTGTCCGGGTCTACGCGGCAACTTTGACACGGACATCACCGCCGCTCGGCGCTAGCTTCGCGCGTAATTTGTGTACCGCACGCGAATCTTCGCTAACCAAGGGCGCGCGCCCCTTTCTCTCGCTGGAGTCCTCGCTGCCCGCGGTTTTCCGAAGTTGCCGAAACTGAAATGGTGCGTGACGACGCACTCTGGGTCCGCTCGACCTGGTTTTGGATCGGGTTTGAGGCGGCAGCGCTACAACGGGCTACTCCTCTCCGAGGAGCCCGAGGCAGCGCCGCCAGTCTTTGGGCCGTCCCTTCGGGCGTTAAATTGCCTCTGTTCTGTCGGTGGTACGAGACCCTCCTCTAACAACTGCTCCTTCTCCGCGAGGCCCGTACACCCTTGGAGCGATCTTTGCAGAGCCACCATTGCACCGTTGTTGTTGTTGTTGTTACAGTTATCCTCTTTTAGGTGACGTTACGGCCAAACCGCGTTACAATGTTCCTTCGTTGCTTCGTCGAACGTCGTTGTTCTTTTAGTCTGGGTGTCTCGTCCGTTGCATCTTTTTTTCCATCTCCTTCGTTGTAGGGTGTGCGTGTTGCATCGTTTTTTTTTTTCTGTCGGTTTCTTTTTCGTGTTGACTTGCCCGTTGTTGTAGTCTTTGTTGTCTCGGTTGCCGTTTTCTCTTATCCGGCGTGTTGGATAGGACCGTTTATTTTGCCGCGCCTGTTCCCGGTGAATGTGTTTATCTCGGGGGATCCAGGCCGCCCGCAGCTGCCTCTGCTTCGATTTATCGGGGCCGAAGGGGGGAACGCACGGAAAGGTTTCGGGCCAAGCTGCGCCATTTTTGCCTAATGGCGCCTCGTTTAGGGTTCCGAATCTGAGAACTCCGCTTTGCCTCGTCTGCGTGGGCTCCCGCTCCTCCTGGGCGTCTGTTTGTGCAGCGGCGTAATTTGCGTTTTGAGCTCGCCAATGTTTAGGAGGAGAAGCGCGATGGTCGACGCGGATTCCGCCGCGGAAAATTTATGGCACGGTGCGCGGGGCGCTTTTTTTTTTCGTGCCGCGGCTTTCCCGTATACCGTCACCTTTCTTTCTTGGCCTTGCTTCGTTCCTGGGTTTTCCGAGTGTGCGATGCTTGTCGGCTCTTCACTCGCCTGCTTGTTGTCTTTAGCTTTATTTTTGGGCCGAAGAAGGATCACGAGTGGTTGTTTGCTTAAAGGGCGACGAGACACTTGGCTATTTCCGCTGTTCCTTCCTTTTGACCCGCACTCGTCTCTGTACAATCGGTGGCCGGCGTGTGCCACTTTTGATGACGTTAGAAGTCCTGCACGGCGGCCTTGTTTTATCAGGATGGGGTTGGTATCGCGTCCTCTTCCCAGCTGGGGGGAGGAGGGGAGGAGTTTCTTCATTGATGGAGATTGCGTTCGTACATTCGTTCTTCAGCGTATTCAGCATGGTATGGCCGATGTCCACTTCATTGTAGAGGGTGCCGTAACATTGGATGGAAATGGATGTGCTAGTTTAGCAGCCCGAGCGTGGCGTCAACGATTGAAATGTTGACGATGCTGATCTACAAAGCAATGGCGTCGTTTTGTAGATCTGCGTGGGAACCATTGTCCGTATTGTTAAGGAGAAACTGCGTTTTTGCCACCCAAACGTTAAAAAAAAAAATAATAAAATGTTAAATGGTATTACCCTTCACGTCATGTTCCGAGGGCGCTTTTGAATTGAAAGGGTATGCAGATGGCGTCGTCTTCAGCCTAGGTGAAACCAGAGCTTCGTGATTTTCTTTTTATCTCGCTTCGAATTTGACAGCCATGGTAACAACCACTAGCGGGACAACCTTATTTGGGTCACTAGCTTGGGCGATGAGCATTGGAGCACGTCAGTACCCTACACCTGAGCGAAATGACGAAAACGCACCGATGTCGTGTCCGTGTTAACGGTGTTCCGCAGTGTACTCTTGTATATGTAGTGTTTACGATAACCAAAAAGGAACAATATGTACTTAGTAAAACATACGGGTGCGCTGGTCTGGCTGCCTCTTTAGCTGGTACATTTAGGCACGGACAGCGATTTACGTTCCTTGTTAAAGCAAATTGGTGACGCAGGCAGAAGTCGCATCGCTCCGTGTGCAAAAGTAACTGGAAGCCTGGGCCGACGTTTCAGCTAGGGGACGTTTGAAGACTAGTCCCGTGATCTTACAAAGGGTGTCCCGAATATAACTTCCGCACACGCCTCACACCATTCATAAGATACGGCATCTCAACTCAGACCTTACATTTGCTTCAACTGGTATTTCAGGACACTCAGTTTCGACGTTTCGTGCATAACTGTTTCAATCGCGCGGATGTCTCGCATTTTTAAACGGTATCCAGCCGATTCAAAGCGGAGAGCGTTGATGTCTATATTGCTATAAAGTGGACATCACCGACCCGTGTGGTAGCATGATGACAACTGAGGTTTATTGCCAGAAAAGGGAGGCTTAAATAAGGAAGAAGAAAAGAGACATAGAAAGAAACACCGACACGTGCGAGCGGTGCTGGCCTTGCTCGTGCCATTACGTCGCTGTCAGTCATTACTCTGTTGCTGCATCGTCACTTCCCAACATATATCTTACTATACTTCGTCCCACCCTCGCATGGACTAACCGCGAATGCTGTGCTAGCGCGAGCGGCCAGCCTTGACTGCCTTGACTAGAGCACTTGCTGCACGAGCGCTCGTGCAGCCGCCGCGGCTTCATTCAAAGGGACTAGCTCGCAGCCTTTAGCACACGCGGCTAACAATAGTCCATACTAAGGTGAGACGAAGTATATAAAGTTCTACGTGTCACGGAACAAGCCTTCAAATTATGGCGTGAGAAATGTCTCTTGTACGCTAGGATGCCGTTTCTGGCCAAGACGCTAGAACCAACGTCTTCGCTAAAGACCGAAAGAAAGCAAGTTTTCCAAGATACTGCTTCACAGTGCACAAGATCAGACACACTTAAAAGTAATTTCACGCACACAAAGGAAGAACACTCACGCAGCGCTGACTGACAACTCGAGTGTATTATGTATCATCTTCATCTTCCTTCACTCCGATGCAAATGGAAGTGAAACAAAAAAACCGAGGAACATATGAAAAAGAGAAAAGGAAAGAAAAGAAAATGGGATAAAAACAAAATATAGAAGGAAGAAAAAATAATCAATTCCCTGTACAGCGGACGTTGCTACTGTGCTTGTTCTAAATAGTTCAACTCTTTTTCCGTTAAGGCTAGCGATGGAGTACTAACACATATTCTATCTAGCCTTACAATGTTAGCGGTTTCTACTAATTTCTCGCGTCAGTTTGTTCCTGCTCCGTCCCAGTAGGGTGCATTTGTCCAGGAGGGGAGAACATCCACACTCTCTGCAGTGGATGCCTAAATGACCCGAGTTGGCATTTATGGCGTTGTTGTTATGCTCTCGAAGTCGGTCATTTAGAAAGCGACCCGTCTGTCCGATGTAACGCTTGCCACATGTGAGGGGAAAGGAATAGATTGCTCCTTCATTTTGCAGGACACGAACTTGGTCTGGTAGTTTTGATGCATCCAACTGGTCGACTAGATGTCCCATTCACCTTCTTGCACAAGCTAGAAAGTCTATTCGGCGCGGAGAAAACAACGTCTACGTTGACTCTATTGGCCATTTTCTTGAGCTTGTGGGACAGGTTGTGGATGTCGGGAACTATGACAGGCCTTGTGGTGCGGTCTCTTGTTCTGCGTGTTATAGCGCCTTCCTGCTTAACCTCCCTGAGTAGGACTTCGGCAACTGAAGTTAATAAAGACGGGGGGTAGCCCGCTGAAACCAACCGAGAAATTTGCGTGTTGAAACTCATGTGGACTGTGTGCTTGCAAGATTTTTCGAGAGAGTTTTTTAGGCATTGTATCATGAATAACCAACTCGCCCAAGCTGAAGTTCTGACCAAGTTTTCCAAGCCCGGGGCGCTTTAGTGCTCGAGCCTCGACTTCACTTGTCACTTCAGGCGTGCGCTAGCACTGGTAGTGCTCTCTGCAGATTTGTACTTGTACCTAGTTATTTTTATTTTCTTCGCTAACGAAGCAACGACCTAGTTACTTTTCTTTTCTTTTTTTAAGAAAAGGATAGGAGTAACGTAATGGGGAACGTGTACAATGCAAGTACCCAAGCCAGTTCTCAGCCCAGCTCGTGCCTGGAGTTTGCGCAACCAGAAAACGCTAGGTAGACAATACAAAGGGGTGCACAAGGTATGTCAGTATATCCACGTGTCCTCGAATGGCCGTGTTGAAAAGCGAGGAACCATTAACGACGACAAATATCCGAAGAAGCTACTGCTCCACAAAAGCAACGCATCCAGAATAAGGAGGAAACGAACGCGTTACCTTCAATCTGAGGTAACGCGTTCTTTTTGAATCGTAGTAGCGAGTAACGTAGTTAGTTACTTTTTGAGTGAGTAACAGGTAACGGTATTTGGTTACTCTATTTCAGTAACGTGTGCACATCGGGTTTTCTGGCATACAAGTTTAGCTAAAGCCGGCGTTGCACTGCTTATACACATCTAAAAAAAAAAAATCAGTTTGCTGACAGGAGACACCGCGATATTCGTTGTTCGAATGCAGCGTGCCAAGTTTCTCCTTGAACTCATTGGCACGCGGCACTCGATGCACGAATATCGCGCTGACTCGCATTCGAATCTCTACGCATACTGTCTTTTGCATTGGGTTCGATTTCGAGCAAGCCATCCCTGGTACCCCCAGCCTGTTCACGGGAATATGATTATACGACAGTCCCCAAATGACAGCTCATAGTTGAGTACACTACGGCTATGTGGCGTGCAAGTTCGTCTGCTTCTTTGCGCCCCTCGTGCGTTTGTCTACCCGTTAAGTGCACCCAGGTGTCTTCGTTCTCCCCCTACCTCAACCAGTAACAGCCCGGGCTTGGCTGCCTCGTCATACCCTGGGCGTTCTTTATGTTGCCCTTTGATTGACGTGCTCCCCCATGCAATCCGATGCTCCAAGGACGCAGTTTTGAATACTTGCTCGCCGTATATACCCACTCGTCGAAGAGTACCGCTTCACGTTTCGCCTCTCCATGAAATGTGACCGTACTTCGAATTTAAATGGGTCTCCATTATAATATGGAATCGCTGTGTTTTTGTACTGATCCTTCCATATCTTCGAGAGCACGCCGCCGATGCGCCGTATTCTCATCACGGCCTTGTTTCGCCATCATCTCTTTTGCAAGAAGCTCTACGGACGACGACGACGGGCGCTGATATCTTCGGACTCTTCCACTGCGTTTTTTTTTTCCGCTGGTTTCAATTCTTTTCCTTTTTTTTGTGTGTGTTTTTTTTTGCACTTTGGTTTCGGTTTGCTCCTTCGAAAAGCTTGTCAAAAAGTTGATTGAACTTTTTTCTTTCAGAGATTTCGTTTTGCCGAGTACATCCGCGCCAGCTGTGCACACTTGCACATTCGTGTGTTCATATTTTTTTTCTTTTTGACGTCGGAGTGTGGCATATTTCTGTCGCAAACTTGGTGTAATGCGAAGACGACTTCTTCGTTGGAGATTCAACTGTACTTGATGTTTCTTTTTTTTTTTTCTCTCTTCATTTTAAACACAGGTTGTTTGACTGATATGATTCCTTTATCGCCGTTCTGGTGGCGAAAAGAGAGAAAAATATTTTCGCGCCGAGTATCCTGAATTCGGTCTCTGCGTGTCAAAGCTTTTTTTTTTTTTTTTTTTCGCGAGATACAAACGCTTCCTCCACATTTCGGTTCTAACCTTCAGGCATTCTTCATTTGTCGTTCTCGGTTTTGTTTTGCTTCTTTATTCCCTTTTTGTGTTCCCTCCTGACTTTGAAAGCTTTCCTTTCCAGCATTTGAGTCGCTTCTGGTACGCTCGTTATAATGGCTCGGATTCAATACTTAGTTTTAGCCCGCTGAAAACCTTTCACAATGTTCAATTCCACAATTTCTTCGTTTTTTTTTTTCTTCAGATTTTCTTGAGTTTTTGAGCTTTTCCGCGTGCCGTACGTTAGGCCGTCTTCCGTCTAGAGCATTTTTTTATATTGAACGTACATTCCTGCCGTTTCTTTACCGCACAAAGCATGCAGCTGCCTTTGTTTTGTTTTTCTTCGGTCGGTATTTTATGTCAGGTCGTACTTCTGTTTTGCTGTCTGATATTTTCTGCCTCGTGTGTGACGAAAATGGCGTGTTCGCTTTTGTACCGCTCTGTCTTTTAGTGTTCTCGAAAGGGGGCATATTTTGTGTCATCCGGTACATTTGTCTTGTGTTCCTAATGCACACTCTTGAGTTTAAATATATCTGCTGATAGCCAGTCTTCGTGGGTTCTAATTTTGAATATTTTACCGTCCCGAGAAATTTTGCTTGCCTTTTATATTATTACATTTTATTTCTTATCAAACCATAAAAGCAGGAAGAACAAAAGAAAAAAAATCTACGTTTTATGTGGCGAAGGTATTGTTTTGGGGACGTTCATTCCTTCAGAAACCGCTACAAACGCGACGACCGTTCAGTTTTGCGAGTTGCTTTCCCTGCGAGCACCGCAGCTAAGAAGGGTGCACCCTTTACAGGAGACGTCGGTGGATTTTGGATGCTGCATGCGTGTATAATTTTCGCTTTTACAGCGATTAGCTGTTAGTGTCTCTTTCGGGCGAAACCCAGCGGGATCCGTACACAAAACACTGCGTAATCACGGGGAGGGTGTGACGACTCCGTCAGAATTTCAGTCTTTCCATCGCCGTCGCCCCTCGCGTTGCCCTCGATCGTTCGATGGCTTTGTTGGCGCTAAAAAAACTTTTCGATGGGGACGGCGTTGCTTTCGCGTGACTACGTAATCTACGGCGTACTACCTCTCTCTCTCTCTCTCTCGCCCCCCCCCCTCCTCTTCCCCCCTCCCCCCCCCCGCCCCTCCCCCCCCACTTCCACTCGCCATCACAGCTTCGGGCTTCTAGAACACTCCCGGCGCCTCTACATGGCGCTCGCTGACTGCCCTCCCCCCCCCCCCTTTTTCCCGCAAACGCACACACAGACACTTATGCCCTGACCATTTGAAATTTTCTTCCGTTCGAGGAGCGTCAATGAGAAGTGCGCCGCGCTGAGCAGAGTCGACGGAAGGCCGCAGTGGCACAAGATGAGCATAAGAGCCCCTTGAACCCGACTATTACGCGCGAGGGGCTGCGCGTAAGCGCCTTTCACACGTCCCCTAAAGCTCGTCTCCGACAACTATTGTGTTACTGGCAAAGCTCGGAAAGTAAAAATTCGCAGTTACAGACCTCTTGACGATGCAACAGCCGCCGCTGTCAATCGTGGCACACTTTGTGTGATCGTTTGGGATTTCTTTTTATCTGGGATAAGGGGCCACACCGGGTGCCCAGTTATTCCCCGGTGCAGTATTTAGACGATGAGACTTCTAGATGTGATGGTGCTCAGCTGTGTGCTCCCGGCAAGACCTCCCGTGTAATACACTACACGGGGACCTCATTCCACGTAGTCTAGGCAATTGCGTAAAGCGATTGGTCAAGCCAGTATATATATTTGGTTGCTTTTTGCGTTATGGCAGTTCTTTTTTTTGTACTCATTACTAGAACTATTGTCTAGTTTCGAATGAAGCGCACGTTTCGGTATGAAGGAGCGTGCTTATGCTTACCCTCTGCGCACTTCCCTACTCCCTTATCTACTCGCCCGATCTTCGAAGTTAGGGATACACTCTACTACCGGCCCCGCCCCGCGTTCGACGCCGTAACAAGCTTCCGGCACAGCCAGGCAGTATCTTCTCCGGGGCGTGCCCACCCGTCTATCGGTCGCTCGGATTCTGAAACACGGGGTGATCTGTCTCAGAGAGCTTTGCCAAACTTTTATTTTTGTTTATTTTTGGTGTTTTACTCTAGATCTATGGTGTTTCCGTTTACCTCCTGGACTCGTTCCCGCCGCTCTCCGGCAGACTCCGTTCAAAGTGTGCGTGCGTCACTGAGACTGTAATGCTGGGATGCGGTTTCCTTTTTTTTTTTTTCATTTCTCCTTTTGGGACGTTGTCTTGAGCGAACAGAGTTCTTTGGTATTCCAAAGACGACACGTGAATGACTTAACGAAGACCTGTCATCAATCCCGCGAGGGACGCTGATAAACTTCTCGGGCCGCCGGCCCTCTGAGTACAATGCGCGCGTGTACTTACTTCCTCCGACGCGATAGTTGGTCACCTATTGTAGGATGGCTTTTGTTAGCGTCATTTCGCAACTTGTACTGGGCGAACCTTCCTACATATATAGTATGCGCCTTTGCCGATGTTTGTACAACAAATACACGGAGGCTGCCGCCGTTACTTTTTCCATGGGTGTCTGTTTATGCGAACAGAACGTAGAGAGTTCGTCAATCTACTGTTGAGTTTGTTCCTTGGGACTAATAATGCGCGCACGAAGGTACGGCATGAAGAAGTAGTTGAGAGCGCGGTATATCTGCTGGACCACCGTATCCTCCTTAATAAAGACACCCCTTTACTATCGCAGTTAGGATTATCCAGCTATCGCGAGCTCTTTGCTTGTTTTTCTATTCTTTTGATAGGCAGCAAATCTGTTCTTCCTCTTCACTATGTTCCTCCTTTGTCCTCTCGTACTCGTCTTACATTTGCGATGGTGTAGCGATTCCTGGCGGTAGAGGAACAGCCAAAGCTGCGCAGTAAAGTGGACTCTTGACTGTATGGAAATATACCGCGGTAATGCGGTATATTTTATCGCACGACCGGATGACGGCGGTAACTGAAGAGATCCCGGACCGCGTAGAGCAGCGGCCGCTTCGGCCCAGGACATCGACAGTATGCGCCGTCGCCGGCCGCCCCTATGTCGCAATACTTCTGCTTGACCCATGGCCGACTCGCGCTCATCGTAACGATCGGGCTTCCTGAGTGCCCATGAGCGAGTGCCCCCTTGCGTAAGGGAAGCGAAGACTGATTCTTTTGCGAAGGAAGGAGAGGAGGGAGACGGGCAACGAACGAAAATCTTTGATGCCGCCGCTCGGAGGAGCACGGAGCCTGGTATGACCAAATTTCATGCGGGTGTCGTCGTCGACGTGTGTAGCGTGGATGTGGGTGCCGGGAGATGGCCTGCTTGATCGTAGCCTCGCCGAGGCGTGCCACTAGCGGTGCCCCCACGCGTCTCTTTTTCGTAGAGACGGAGTAATCGAGTAAAGTACGTTGCTGGGCTAGTCGCTGAATCATTGAGGTACAAAATGTATTAGCTCGGAAGAGACGAGGACAGAGGTGTGGGGAGGACAGCGCCTGTCCTGTTTGCTGCCTTGCCCTCGCCCGTCTTACGCTATTTAATTGTGTAGTTACGTAAAGGAATTAGCGAATTTCACGGAATATAGACCGCGGGCTATGCATGTTTAAGAGTTGAAATTTTACCCGGACTATCTAGCTGTGCGGAATATACGAGGATTTGTTGTTTTATACATCGGTCACTATGATAACACGCGAATGATTTTATAAAGAACAAGGTAAATTAATGTCGATTTATTACGTTACAAGCTTTATTGTCAGCTAATACAGCAGACATGTGTCGGGGTACGCTCTGTATAATTTTTTACGTGTAGATTAGGCCCTATACGTACGTGCTATGCACGGGGCGCGGACTTTTTGCGACTCCAGCAAAAGGGGATGACACCTGGCGGAAAAACACTGATATGGCCGGAACAGGTCCTTTGGCGATTTCTGCTCGTCTCTTGCGGCTTCCGTGATCGCATGTTGTCGGTGGTTTGCGCGATGGAACAGTTGTTCCTGTGACTCTGTCGTAACTATTGTGTCAGCTTGTTACCAGTGTTGCTCTGCACGCAACTTACGCAACCGCGTGAAGCAGACGTTCCGGGCTTATCGACGTTCATCGGCACCATGGAAGGACAGTAGGCAGTCCTTTCATCGCTTCCCAGAAGAAAGTACAGCCTATGGAAGCTCGCTTACGGCAACACATTGCCGCATGTTCGAAACGTGGAGGATAAAAGGTGGGGCAAACCATTTTGAGTTTAATGCTCGCTCGCTGATGCCCCAGTGATGTGCGCTAAGGTGGCACATGGCACGGCATGGCGTCTATTAGACCGCCATATTTTCCCAATAGTGGCCTTCTCTATTGGTCGCTGGGGTCAGGAATAGTCCGTAAATTACGGTAGTTGCTGGCTGGCATTATGCGGGCGTTTTATTTCTTCCGGTGAAAACATTTACCCTTTGCGTGTATCTCTGAACGGAAAGTGACACGACCGCTTGGATGAGTGCTTTCTGTCGCTTTATCACTCAGTTCACAGACCGGGACCTGCACCCGGCGGTGCAGACTTAGTCCGCAACGGACGCAAGGAAGCGTAGCGGCCTGTTCGGACTTACATGGTCCGCGCCAGTACATTGTCGTCTAATTATTCCCGTCGAATACCGGCGAAAGGCATTCTAGACGCTGTCTGGAGCAGAAAAACAGACGTAACGACGAATTCAGCTCCATGTTTTGTAACTTTCAGCGAGAAATTATTAAGTGTGGCACTACTGAAGTTTACCCTTTTCGTCTGGAAACAATGACAGAAAAGAGACGTTGCGACGACGCCGTCGTTCGCCCTCGCGACCCGTATAACTCCGTGGACGCCACGACAGCTGGCTTGGGCCGGCTCGGGGTGTCTTCCCCTTCCTTAATTGCTTCCTGACCGGAAGTCTCGCGGATGGCCGCACCGCCCTGGAGGGCCGCAGCGGGGCGCGAGGGGTGAGATCTGGCCAGTCTCCGCTGTCAGCCGCGGCGCCCTCCGTGTCAGTGTCGTGGCTCCCTTCCCGCCTGTTCCCTGATCGGGGATGCTGGGGCTTTGGGGATCGGCGGACTTTCGGAGGAACTGCGGGTGGGCTGCTGCGCTACGCGGTGCCAGGGGTGCGGGACGCCTTTGCGGACTCTCCACGCGCGCGATGGTCATTGATCTGTCTGGCTGCTGTCTGCTCGCATCCTGTTCTCTCTCGTGCGATGCAGCCGCTGTTCTTGGAGGATGTCCTCCTACTGGAGAGAATCTGGAGTCGCCTGAGAGGGGTTCGCGGAATATGTTGTCGAAATAAAACTTTTTGGTGGCGGAAAATGACAGTCCCTAGTACGTATTCGAAGGAAGATGGCGTCGTCTGTTTGAACGTTCCCATTTTTGCCGTGAAACGCTTCCACGGTTGCAGCGACCAGAGTGGAGCTGTGTTGGTCCAGCCGCAGAATATGGCCAGACACAGTTTGCGCGTCTTTATTTTTTGTAACACTATATGTAATCGGCCACCTTTTGTTTTTGTTGCGAATTTGAGATTGAGTTTCGCCAATTTCCCCGACAATTATGAAAGAGTTTAGAGTATTTTTTTTATTTTTTTGTGAAACTATCCAGATGTTTGTGGCGTTCTTCCTCTTTTCCGGGGATGCGATTTCAGCAGTCCGATCTTCTTGAAATTGTCTTCGGTCACTTCATCAAAGATGTATGCTCTAAATAGTTTCTTCATAGTGAATCGGTTGCAAGTTAAACCGCGTTGCTCGTTCACCTTCCTTTGACCGTGTCTAGTTTGCGCTTTGTATCGGTCCTCTCAATCCTCCGCCACGGGCAAAAGCTTGGTACAAGACGAATTGAGACAGCGCTTTCAGTTTTGCGTTTTTGTGGTTTTCTTAAAATTGCCTTTCCGCCGTTTTCTTTCGGCCTTCGCGAGGCTGCATATCGCGAAGCGTCGTTCACGGCCGGTTCACGCCTCGATCCTTCTTTGGAACCACTCGGAGTGGCGCCACAACAAAGCGCCGACCATTCGCGTTGTACACGTAGCCAACCGACACGCTTCCTCCCTTCGAGTCGCTCAAGTCGCCAAGGACCGCTTCGTTGATGCGGGTCTTAATTCATCATCGGAGCGTGGCCGCCTCTCTATTGTGCCTTTGGTCACCGAACGAGAGCCTTCGAAAGGATTTCGAAAACATCTCTATTAATCACGGTGCCCCGTGTAGCCTTTGTCCCGCGAGCGACTAGATAGGCGCCGCTTCTGTAATCGCATTTCCGTATTTCGAAATCGTGCTACGCGCCTAATGAACCGCAGCTCTCAATCAGTCAGCGGAAATACTTGCGCAGTCTTTCACGGGGGAAGGCCATTTCTGAAAGGGATGACTGCCAAGTCATAAGCGTGCCTTCTAATCAAAAAACGAAAGAAAAGAGACGCGTGAATGAGTTGATTTAGCGGAGTTTGATCGATGTGCGTCCTTCGAAACTGCTTCTCTGGTCAGGGAGGGAGCTACCCGCTCCTCGAACCAGTCGACCACCTCCCTTTCGTTATAAGACCCCGATTTTGGCGCGTTTCTACGACCGGGAGAGGGATCACATCACTCTCCCAGATAGGGAGAGTGATCACAGGGAGAGTGATCACTCATGACCGGTTCAACGAGTACGTGGATACCACCGTGCTGTCAGATTGGCGGTGGACTGTCGGTTAGAGGCTAACCAGAGTTTGCCTTACGCTGCTGCGAGTGCGAGGTAACGCTGGATGGCTGCGAGTGTAATGCACGCGTTCTCGTACCGCGCGAATTCGGAAAATGGTCCATTAAATATCTTTCGGCGGAGTAGCGAGTTGTTCTCGCGTTCAGGTCCCTTTGCATACGTTTGTGTCAGGGTGGGAGGGACACCTGGTGTTGTGATGTTCCGCCGATGTAGGAACGAGATAAACCTGGCAATGTGATGTATTTTTGCCTCTTAAATATGCACTTGGGAACCTGGGCGGGAGCGAGCGGGTGGAGGGAACGGAGGCGGTCGTCGCATTGCCGTGTGAAGAATCTCCGTCTCCGTACGACACGGCCAACACTGCATGCGATTCAGAATGTACGAAACGCCTATCGTGCCATCCCATACGTGGTCGGCAGCATTCGAAGATTGAGCGTGACTGTATCCTACTAAAAATGAAAAAAAAAAAGAAAAAAAATATATGTAATTTATCTATTGATTAAATCAGAACTTGTATAAATTAAATAAGGAATATAAGTTTCTTATGTGATATGCTTTCATGTTTATTGCACACATTCAGTTTTTTTTCATCAATGTTAGCATGTTTCAGGGATGCCTTAGCGCTTGTCACCAGTTTAACTCGCCAATACCGTCACCTTAAAATTTGTATTTATGAGTCGTCTGCTCCATTATTCGAAGTAATACTATCCTCTACTCCGGAAATTTTCGAACCTCTCGTTTATGTCTCATTGAAACCGCTGCACAAGCCGACCTGTATGACCACCGAGGACACAAATGATAACAAGCTGGATACACTGGTACCCATACTTCGTGTACAACGCTGGGAAAGCTGCTGGCGGGAGCGTATAGTCCGACGTTGCGGTACGTTTGCACTGTCTCGTGCAAACAAGACGCCGGATGAAGCCAGAGACGCGCACCAGCAGCCCTTTCGCAGCGTGGTGCACCAAGATTCATCGAATATGTCCGGCAATACTCGGAGACTCAAGGGCGATTCACACACTCGAGCCAGTCGGACCGAGTGGTGCGAGGGTTGCCATGGCAACGGCTGCGTCGGCTCCAACAGAACCGGTTTTTTGCCCCTTGGAGCCGACGAAGCTGTTGCCAGAGCAACCCCCGCACAAGGTTGGTCTCAACGCCAAGTGTATGAATCTCCGAGTCGCACGAAATACTCATGTGCGTCTTGTTATCGCGATCTAAACTCTAAACTATCTTGAAGCCTCAATTAACCAAAAAATAAGCGAAAGCATCCAAGCTTGGTGCGCTGTTTTTTTTTCCTCTTCTTTTTTTTTTGTGGGGGGGGGGGGGGGTAAGATTTAGAATAGTTTTAAAAATATATTTTTTATATCCTAGGAATTTGCGGTGAAACAAACCTCTAAAACAACGCGGCGATGTTGAAAAAAAATGAAGTTTTTGTTTAGTTTATTTGCGATCGTTCGGTTCACATCACGTTTGACTGGTTCCGTTCTCCCCTTACTCTCCTAATAAATTCGTATATGCATGTTTATTTTAAGCATGAGCGTTCTCGGTAGATGAAAAAAGAAAGAAACAATTTGGCGTCCTAACGATTCTCGGAGGGAGCCGACACGAAAGCCGGACGGGCGATATGCGGCGCCTGGCTCCATTTGTCTTCTCCGCGCTCCAGGATGCGCTCCGGGGGAATTCGGCGCCATTTTCTCGACTGTCTCCCTCGTCGCTTTGCGCAGGCGGACAGGAATGTGCCTCGTGCTCTAACCGGCCGCCTTTCCTACCACAAACCTAAACAACGGCGGCTTCTTTCTCTCTCTCTCTCTCTCTCTCTCTCTCTCTCTCTCTCTCTCTCTTTTTTTTTTTTTTTACTTTCAGACTTTTACTGGGATACGTCGCTTGGCATCGAATAACGTCTCTGTGAACTAGAAAAAAAAAAAAAAACAAATGCTGTTCTATGTTGTTTTTGGTTTTTTTTTTTGTTTGTGTCGGTTGTTTCTCTTATGGACAGAAATGCGTCGATTAAGACGTCTCCTCGGCGATTCTGACTATTCCTAAAATGCCCCTTTTTTTATGCGTTGTCTTTTGTGCCTTGTATACACGAACTCATCTTTTTTGACGTCGCTTCGACGTTGTTCCAACATTTCACGCGCAAGTTGCTGACATTTGGCACGCGCCTGTTTCGCGTTAAGTTTGAGAGGGGCAGAAGTTATAAGAGCTTCGAAGGAAACGACGCGAGCGTGTCTTTCTTCCACGATTAAAAATTTAGATTATCGTTTGAAAATTTCGGATGAATGGCCTAGCTTCGGGATCCTTCCGGCAGTCGTAAGATACAACTTACAAAACGATCGTAACTGTTTTACTTTAAAAAAAAAAAAGTGTGATGCTTAAAACCGTTTAGATAAGCGGGAGCTTTCGAGATAACTTTTTGCAGTGCATAATGCTAAGTCTCCCAAAAAGATATTTACAACTGATGACCAATACCTTGGAAACAAAAAGAGGTACAAAAGTACGGTTTGCAGTAGTATGTTAAGGAACACCTAAATTTTTGTTGTACCGACTTGACAAAGTTCAGTGTGTGCTCCATCAGCAGCACGCAGTAGAACAACTCGATCCTCCACTTCCGCCGAAGTCCGGCTCAGCATGTCCGCGTCGACCTGTGCGATCGCAGCGCTTACGCGAGCACGAAGGTCCTGCAGGTGGCTTAAACAAAACTTTAGGCGTTCCTTTACCTACAACTACAAACCGCACCTTTCTATCTATTTTCGTTTCCAAGATATTACTCATCAAAGTTGTAAAGATATTTTTGGGACACCCTGCATGATCGAGCGAATCTTATCCAGAAGCTCGCATAATCCACGTACCGGTGCAACATGCGGACTGCATATCCGGGACTGCTCGGTCATCTCTCGTGCAGAGCCTCCTCACTTCCCTTTTCCCACTTTTGAAAAATTTTGCGCTCCCGTTACTGAAAAAAAAAAAAACAAACATAACAGGGTTTGTTATGTTATCCCTAAGACTAACACATGATTTACTCGCTGAGCCATCCTCCTCAATATGCTGAGTCATCATCTTAATTCGCTTTGTCATCCACAGAGTGGTCACGTAAACGTTTTGGTACCTTTTGTGTCGCCGACGTGTTTTCGCTCAAGGACTTTGAAGGTCGACTGAACGACGAGACATCGCCTTTCGCCTTAATAAATCGGGCTGCTGTAGATAGGCGACACAGTGCTATGCTGTTACGACAAACAAAGCGACCCTCTGTGCTCTTCTCGCTTTATAGCCTTCTAATGTCGAACACGTCCAGTTGCTTTCCAACCATGCAGAGGATGCTAGAAAGGCGTTTTTTTTTTTTTTCACGCAAGTGCAGTATTTTTTTTTTTCTTCTTTTCTGCAGGTTGTCAATTGTGCCCCAGGCATGCTTAGACCGCGAGATGTTCGTCCGTCTCAAGGTGGTTGTTCATGTAGATAAGACATTTCACCGATGCATTACAACTGCCGTTTTACGTAGGTTACGCTACGTTTGTTTTCCTTTTAACGTTCTGGTAAGCTGTGTGTTCCGGAAGGGCCTATATACCAACCAGCGGCGCTGACGTCCAGCCTTTGCGCTGGCGCTGCTATTGGCAGGGCGCATGTGCAGACGCTCCACTCCACGCGAATCTGGTTCCTGCGCACGAACAGTGCGCACACCTCGTTCGGAAACTGCGCCTTTGCCCAGACCTCGCGAAGGCTTGTTTGTAAACAGCGCGTTGGCCTATCCTATACTCTCACAAATAGACGCCTCTTTGACATTTTTTTTTTCTCTTTGTATTGGCTTTACTTTTTTGGAGGTGTGAACATCGTGTGCTACCTTTACGGGACCCGTCTGCAAAATTGTCGACTGTGTTTTCTGGCCTGCGGGAAAAAAGGGTTGCGTGCTGCGGAGAGCGCGTCTTCCGAGCGTGGTTTCTTTGCAAGGATAATAAACGGCGACTTCCGGCCCCTGGCCTCTTTCCAGGACCGATTTAGAGAGCCCTCGTTGAAGCGTCTCTGCGCTCGTTTCGCCCGCCGCTGCGCTGCACGAGCCTCGTGTTCGTTTCAGCATTAGTGTCAAGTCGAATCTCCGCATGACGTAGACATTTCCGCACTCACACACACTCCATTATCTCGTTAATGCTTCGTGTTTAGGCGCTGCTGACACAAGCAGTTTAACATCCTCTTTTTTATTTTTTTTGGCCGTTAATTATTTTAGGTTAGTAGACTAGGGCACTTGGTTCTTGGGGTTTTCTGGGGTGCCGTGTTCTCATCCTCTGTGACTGCGTTTATTTTGGTAGACGAATATTGTTTTCTTTTAACGTTTCACCTAGTCAAGATCGTCGTTGCGGCTTGGCTGTAGAACGAGTGTTTAAAAGGTCGCACTCTACTACCCGACGCACCTCGTTGCGGATTCTTCGCGACTTTAGCGATCTTCGGAGCTTGGGAAAATCGTTAGAATGCTCGTGACTGTGGGTATTCACGTCCCGATATGGCGGTCCGCACAATGGACGCCGGAACCGGGGATCGCCCGTTGGTCAAGTTGTTTTAATTTGTTTTGTTTAACCACAAAGTGTTTCAGCATGCACGCAGCTACTCTCACGTGGTTACTATTACGGCAACGCGTAAAGCGCACAGTGAATCTGCGTGTGCTTAGCGAAAGGCTATTATGCGAAGCGCAAGCTTGCCCGCTTTTTTTTTGTTGTTGTTGCAAGGATTGTGGTGACGTCAGAACGCCGAGCTCTGATCGGCTCTGATTGAAGGGCAGCGGGTGGACCTCGAGGCAGCTTGCTTTCAGCTCTGTCCACTATCCTACAGTCGGAGACAATCAGAACTCGGCGTCGTTTTGACGTCACCGCAACCCGTGTGCAAGAAGCGGACGATTCGCTCTCCGCATTGTATGTCCGCAGGTGGGACGCGCAGGTTTGGAACCACAAGCTGCTTCGCCGCTCGACGCAGCGGCATTTGTCTCAATAGGGACTTTAAGAAACCGTTACCGTGCTCCGCGTACCGCAATACCGGAGCCTTCGAAGCGAGCTTTGAAGCGCGCACTCCGCGGTCATGGTGTCACCTTGGCGCGCGCTTAAAAGCATGCTTGAAAGGCTCCGATAGTGCCGTACACGGAACACGGTAACGCTTTGCTAAAGGTCCCTAATGCCTTTTGAAAATGCCCCTGTGGGAGGAGTATTATATCCATGTCTTACCGTCATTTGAATGTCCGTTGGGCAGGCTTTGAAACCTCTTCGCCTACGACTCGAAGAGTTCGGCAGCCATAGATTCCCAAAACAATTCTTCCATTCTTTTTTCTTTCTTTTTTTTTTTAATGCGAAAGCATGAAGTGTCCCATGGAGCGAACCGGCGTTATCGGCTCTTGAAGCCACGCAAAACGGCACTAAATTCCCCTGCCCCAGGGAGCGAAGCGTGTCGGCTGTAGCAGCGATTTGGTGGATAGGCTCCCATTTCCTGGCGTGCGTCATATGGCGAATTCGCGTGGTTCTTTCTGCGCGCTCTCGAGCGCTCTTTCCAGAGCGCGCGAAATCGGGTGGTTGAAAACGAGTGCTGTGGCCTGATCGGGTGGTTCATTCCGAGGGCGCCTCTCCCTCTCAGAGCGCTCCCTGGCACTCTGTCCGTAGCCGTCGGAGTGCGGAGCGGCGCAGGCGTCACGTGGTACTTGGACGGTGATCACGTGGTTTTGTTGACGATGGCCGGCAGTGGTCTGTGGTGGTGTGCGGGGTCCGGCATGACGGCGATTGATATGTGGTTCTACAAAGTGCTTGTGCATTCGACGGTGCGAGGATTACAACGGACGGGACAATATTCGTTTGCGACCGTAACAGGAAAAGTCGACGTGTGAAGTATTCCCAGTGCTTTCACGAGATCGTTCATCTCACGGCGGTGAATCCGCTAAGCCTAACCGACGACGGAGCAGCTCGCAGAGCTCGCTGCAGTTTTACCGGGTTTTGCGGTCGCTTCAAGAAATTTTGAGGTATGGTAAAAGTGCGTTCAAAGGTTTGTGTTGTAAAATAAAGGGAGAGCCGAATATGATGCACTGTGATTTGTGTCACATGGCGATGCTTGCACGATATTTCGCCCTGAGAAAAATGCGGTTTGTTAACCATTTTATATTTGCCTGCTCTGTCGTACGCATGACCGCTATCGAAGCGCGTTCACTGTCGAAAACGCGATGAGTTGACAACTCTTTCCGAGCATTGGCTTTCGTTCCGTTCTGCAAAAATCAATTCGCATACTGCTGTTTTCTTTTTTTTTTTGCGAAAGCATGAAGTGTCCCATGGAGCGAACCGGCGTTATCGGCTCTTGAAGCCACGCAAAACGGCACTAAATTCCCCTGCCCCAGGGAGCGAAGCGTGTCGGCTGTAGCAGCGATTTGGTGGATAGGCTCCCATTTCCTGGCGTGCGTCATATGGCGAATTCGCGTGGTTCTTTCTGCGCGCTCTCGAGCGCTCTTTCCAGAGCGCGCGAAATCGGGTGGTTGAAAACGAGTGCTGTGGCCTGATCGGGTGGTTCATTCCGAGGGCGCCTCTCCCTCTCAGAGCGCTCTCTGGCACTCTGTCCGTAGCCGTCGGAGTGCGGAGCGGCGCAGGCGTCACGTGGTACTTGGACGGTGATCACGTGGTTTTGTTGACGATGGCCGGCAGTGGTCTGTGGTGGTGTGCGGGGTCCGGCATGACGGCGATTGATATGTGGTTCTACAAAGTGCTTGTGCATTCGACGGTGCGAGGATTACAACGGACGGGACAATATTCGTTTGCATGCAGATGCGTAAAACAATTACGTCACACCGTTATTTCATCACGTTGCGAGCGTAAATTTTGCTCAATCGTCCACCGTACGCTGTAAGATCGTGTTGTTTTTAACGCATTACCAATGTCAAGAAATTTTAATTCTGTGACTGGTTTGAGAATCTCGGAGCGCTCTGAAGCCAGCAGTTGTAATCGGCTGAAGGGATCCCGAGTAGCTCTGAGCCACGCAAAACGGTACTAAATTCCCCTGCCCCAGGGAGCGAAGCGTGTCGGCTGTAGCAGCGATTTGGTGGATAGGCTCCCATTGCCTGGCGCGCGTCATAGTTTCAAGGAACGAGGATCCCATTGGCTGGCGCGCGTCATAGTTTCAAGGAACGCCACCCCATGGCGCTGCGGGCCCCGCGCGGTGAAAAGAAACACGGTGGCGTGCGTTCGGCCGCTTTTGCTCCTTTGGACGCCGACGAACATGGCGGCGCCTCTAGCATCCTACATCGTCGGCAGTAGCCAAGGTTATTAGATTAGCTCAGTTACGGAACTGCTCATAGACGCTGCATGCACGAAGAGTACCCCCCCTCACTCACCACGACTCGCCCGGCGTCGCTCGACGCGCCGCCGGACGGCTGCTTTGGTAACTGAATCGGGATACGTTCGTTTCAACGTTACTAGAAACGTAAAAACCAACGAAAAAAAACTCTTTTTGTAGTAACTTTTATTGGAATTTAGTACAAAATGAGGGGCGCGTGATGTTTTCTACAATTTTTAGTTTGCAAGGTTTCGCAGCACAATTAATATTGTTTTTATACAACCATGCCTCAGCGGTGATTTCAGGTAGTGCGTGCCGACTTAGGTGCATCTTAACTTCGGTGATATGTCGCGCGCGGCCGCTGGGGAGACGGGGGTGGCACCCCTGTAACCCTTTCCACCGTATCTGTTTCGGCTCCGAAATGGCCGATTGAAGCCAAAATAGATGTCACGTGCAGTTCCTCGAGTGACTGACCGCTGCGGGAGAAATGGCGGCGTTCTGATCGCCATTTGGCGCTTCAGCTGTGCTCTTTGGAACGCACAGTTATGAAATGAAAATATAGATGGCGCTTCGAACAACGGCAGGCGGATTGAAAAGAGTAAGGGGGAGTACCCCCCTCCGCGGGAGTTCCACAACTGAGGTAATGTAGTAACGTTGGCAGTAGCGAAACCTGCCCGTCAACGCAAGTACACCGTAGACGAATAATAACGCAGCGCAACGAGCGAGAAGGCAGACAGCGAAATCCAGCATCGTTGTCAAGTCTCCGAATTCACGGCGGCCGGAACGAGCAGCGGCGCAACGCGCTAGGGGACAGAACAAAACCACTCGAAACCGTTTGGCGCGAGTGGTTCGCGATTCAAAGCGTCCCAGGCGGCAAGAGAACGAAGCCCTTGGACCAGGCACGTAGCCAGGGGGGCGGGGCCCGCCCTTCTCCCCCCTCCCAAAATCTTCCATTTTGCTGGGATCTCCTCTCCCCGCTCCCCCTCATACAGCATTTTGTTATGGGTGGAGCTCCCCCGAAACAAAATCCTATAGCTACATGCCTGCCTTGGACATTCATGATTTTGGCATTCACAACTCATTAAGAAGTCCTTATAAATGTCGTCGGACTTTTCTTTCTTGCGAAAAGGATTAATATATAACCAGCTTTATTAACTCTGTCATGATTTCGTCGCATGTTATCTCCCCATTGTGTTGTTTTGCCTCCGTTATGGTTGTGCTGAGATATTTAAGCGGCACTCCCATGAAGACTGCGTAAAAATGGAGAAGGTTACTTGCTGGCAGCAAAACACACGATGATGGTGATGACAATTCGATTCCGTTCCCGCGTGTTGCAGTACCAGTCTGCAGTCTGCCCCTATTTTTTTATTTTTCTCTTTTCAAGGCGATTTTTGTTGAGCGCTTTCGTTTAGAGGCTTCTCGTTCCGGGTTCGAGTTTGAAACACGGCCTGGGCCCTTCGTTGCTTTCCGCATTTCACCGGCGTCCGGGACTGCAACGAAGACCCTCATTTCCGCGATGAAGCGCCTCGTTTGGAAACGGGCGCACAAATCGTCTCCTCTTCTATACTCACGGCCGGGACGAGAGCGGCAGAGCGTCTCTTTCGGGAGGCCTCCTCGACCATGTCCGAAGCTCACCAAGGGCCGAAGCGCTATTCAACGAAGGAAGCTCGCGCTGCCGCTCTTATCCCGGCAGTGACCAGTACAGTCTCTGACAGAATAAGAACGGCCAGGAGGAGTTTCAGTTGCTTAGCCTCAGGCGAGAGCTTTCTTCCTTCGACGATGCTTCGGAGTCTCCTATAGGCCGCGAGCGAGCACGCGCAGCCCCATTACGGTGAAATGCAGCGAGCACGTGCGGGAGTCCGGGCGTTTCGAGGACACGCCCAGCCGCTCTCACCCTGTGGGTGGCTGCCTTAGTCTCGGGTGGCTTTCACCCGGTCGGTAGCTGACGTCGTCTCGGGTGGCTTTCACCCGGTCGTTGGCTGCCGTGGTCTCGGGTGGCTTTCACCCTGTGGGTGGCTGCCTGAGTCTCGGGTGGCTTTCACCCTGTCGGTGGCTGCCGTCGTCTCGGGTGGCTTTCACCCTGTCGGTGGCTGCCGTGGTCTCGGGTGGCTTTCACCCTGTCGGTGGCTGCCGTCGTCTCGGGTGGCCTTTCTCATAAGCGCCCGTGAATTGAATGACCGGGCGAGCGAGCTACGAAGAGTGGCAGCGCGTGGTAACAATGCGGCGACACGCGTCTTCCTCGTTGCGAGGAAAGTGTTCATGTAACCCCGACTTGCGAGGAACGAGTCCAAGAGCCACAGTTACCATACCGTCTTGTCGTCCCCGGAAACAATCGCGGGATCCCCGTTGACTCCGAGGTCGGGGAAATCGGTCACTTCTAGGAGTTTCCGCTTCGCCCGCTCATATGTCTACTTCGTTGTTGTTTGCGCAGAAATTACACTAAGTAGGGCACTTTTCTTTTTTGCTTTTTCGTGTTTTCCATCGGTTTTATTCGACGGGCCCACCGCGTCCCGTCACGTGAACGTATCGTGTTGTAAGCAACGCTGGTCCGGGGCACGGATGACGTGCCGGACACGGCCAGCGCGTGTAGCGTGCTCGGGCTAAGACCCGTGCCGTACTCCGCAGTACACCCCCCCTCGCGGTAGTCCGGCGTGCTCGGGCCTAATACCCCTAATGCGTGCACGAGTCTCGGAAGGCTTGTTGCTGTTTGCCATGCTTCCCGCGCTCGCGTGTATGACGTCCGTGTTGTTTTGCGTCCTCCTCTTTTTTTTTTTTTTTTTTTTTGTGTTGGAGCTGTGGTTCATCGCGGCAGTAGTACGATCGATCCTTGTTAGTGGAAGGCCTTCGTTAATGCTCTACCTTTCTTCCGGCTTCTTCGTTTGTTCTCTTTTCTGCCTGTTTGTAGCCACGCACGTGGACAGGAAGAGCACCTCATAATGCATTTATACGCGGTATTGATCGCTCCCTCTCCACATTTAGGACTTCTTTGTTTTGCTTTTTCTATTTCGGGTACCTGTGTTGTTTCCCTCCTGCCGGCGTACTCTTTCTCTCCTCCAATGGCGTACTCTTTCTCCCTCTCTCTCTCTTCTGTCGTCCTGTCTGACGGGTCGGGTCGTCCTTTACAAATGTGCCGGTTATCGTCAGTCGTCGTCGTCGGCGGCGGAACGCTTATTGATATGTCGGCGCGTCGAGGGATCGCACACCGTCCCGTCTTCTTCTTTTCGCAGCTCGACGCTTGGCTCCGATGAGCGATGACCCGTTTTCTCTTGCTTGCGACGATACGCGCGTATTTATACGCGCGTACGTAACGCATTTCTCCGTGCGCTAGAAAAAGAGCCGGGAAGCTGTAGGATCACTCGCCAAGAATGGAAACCTGCTTACGGAATTTGGGTTTGCGTGCTGATTGCTGTTCGTTTTTGTGTTGTGAGTTCTTCGACACTTTGTCACCGGAACTTCTTTGTAGCGACTTTTTATGTCATTATCTTGTAAGTTGTTTATTAAGATGCACTCTACGTTTCAGTGCAATTTCTTAATTCGATTAGCAAACACTGTAGCGCTCTTTGGGGGGGGGGGGAGGTATATATATATATATATATATATAATAAGAAAACGATGTTTGAATACGTAAATAAAATAAATACATAAATTCTGACAGAGGATGCCTATATAAATTTCTCGTCTTTGATGTTTTATTTTTTTTTGCCTCATTTTTATTGATAATGTTCGCCATAACGGTGAGCGTTATTGTAATCCATGATCCGCTCTAGAACGTGCATTTCGAGATGGACAGAGAAGCTCCTCGGGGTAATATCTAAGAAAACTCTCTTATCACGATTTAACAAAGTGTATGGTTGCATTCACTGACGATTTGTTATGGGGTCCCTCGCACCATGGGGGATAGGGATTTCTCACGAATCAGTGCTAGTTTACAAATACCGGAAGATTCTCGTTAACCACATCGACACATCTTGCAGCAGCAGCACTGAAATTTACGTAGGCAGGTAGTAAACTAGTTCAGAAAAAAAAAAAAAAAAACACGAAAAACAGCAATAACAAAAATAGAAATAAAAACCACCAACAAATTAACATAATTGTGGCGTCGGAGGAAGCTGCCGTTAACCGATATTGTAGAATAATTGGTTTGCCTGTGGTAATCGCGCAGGCACCCGCGCCGCAAAAATTATTGTCCGTCAGCAAAAAAAGAAAAAAAAAAAGTATTTTGTTGGTTTGGGAGAATGGAACGATATTGGCGTTTTGGCAAATGTACGAAAACGTTAAAAAGGAGTCGCTACATATATTCGCTCGGAATTATTTCCTTTTCCTGTCTTTTGTTGTTTTAAGACGTGAACCGACATTGGGACCTAATTGAATTTCTATTAGATTTGCACTCTACTCTGCAGCTTCAAACAAATGGGGGAACAAGGCGCAGAACACTCGGTTTCGGCGGAATGCGTAGATGTAGAAAGTACCAACTGACAACTCAACATTTATTCGAGAAGGAGAACAAACCAAGCACGCGCACCGCAAACAGAAATAACACAAACAACGCGAACAAAAAAAAAAACAACAACAATATGGAAATCCTACTTTAATTGTAATTCAGCGTTTCCCTTTTGTGTTTTCTTGTTGTTGTTTTTTTTCGCGGTGGTTGTTTGGGTTGTTCGTTTCCCTCGAATATGTTCAACTGTGAGACGGCGCTTGTTCCGTCTATTTCTTCCGCCTTGCGTCTTTCTCGCGCTGTTGTCATAGTTCAAACAACAACGCGTCCGCATCGCCACCTTAATCCCCAGCTCTCGGCAGCGTTTGGAATCGAGATATAGTTTGGTTGTATCGAGGCTCTCCGTAACACTCCAAAGGTCTTACGGGCATGAAGTGCGTTTATGCGCGTCCCACATCTGCTGTGTAAAATACGCGATGTTTAAAAAGAAAAAGAAAAAAAAAAAAATCATCTTTCTTTTTTATTTGCGCTACAGGTTATTTTTTTTTCTTCCTTCTTTTTATCTAAGAAATATATCTACCACACTCACGGTGAAACGACTTAAATACAAAATCCTACTGCCTTTAGGAACTGGTGTCTGAAAATAACGAGGCTCGTTCAAAATATCGATTGCCTCATCGCGGGCATGGAAACTGTTTAAATGCGTAGATTGAAAAAAAAAAAAAAAAAGTACGGTTTATTTATAAAGGATTTTGTGGCTGGGACTGTTGACGTTGAGGCACGACAAGCTACAACAACAAAGAATGAGCAGAAAAAAAGAACGATTTGGACGGCCCTTTTCAACTCGCGAAATCAACTTTGCTCTTCTAGAATCTGCATGTACTGAACTGGCGAGGGCAAGGGCGGTTACTTACGTCGCGTATCAATTTCTTCTGAAGGCGTTCGATAGTGAAGTATATAACTTACTAACATAACGTAGTATCAAAAGCTAGTTTTATAAACCACAATAGAAGCGTAAGATGCACCGGCATGCACGATGAAGACCCTTCCTCGAAGTCCCAAGTTTATGAGGAAACAGATAGACGCAAACCTGACAGATGTAACTAGTTAACTGAGTAGTTGACTGCAGTCACGCAGGATCTTGATCTCAGCTTTTTCTGTGTACATGGTAACCAATCGTTGACACCGTCGCAGGTCTTTGGATTCCTACCCTTGCTCCTTTCGGTCTGGATGAGCATTGTACCGGCGTGCTGTCGGGTATCACTACCGTGTCATGCACGTTAAAGACCCTAGGCCAGCACTGGTAGTGCACTGGAAAATATATTTTATCCATAGCACGAACTACTGTCGCCACACCCCAAAGTCAGATCAACTTTACGCTCTCTAAACGCGAACGTCAAATAATTGTTTTTCTTTGATCCCGTATTTCATTTTTTTTTTCTGGTGCGGCGAGTTAGTTTAAACGTGTCTCTTTTTTTTTTTTTTGAAAAGCGGGACGTTAAGATTAAAAAAAATATTTATATATGTAATGCCCGACTCACCTTAGCGTCCGAGCATCCTTTGTCACACCCCCGAGGAATCCGAAAAAACAGTCCGCCGCTTCCGGACCCTCAAAAGTCCGGCCCCCGTGACACGGATGCAGTTCTCGTTCTAATCGACTCTGTCCTCGGTACGGACTCCACTCACGAGACGAACAAAAGCGGGGCGCTCTCCCGTGCCGTCCCGACCGACGACGACGAGGTCACTGAGCGTACACCGGCCCTAGCCGAAGAAACGACGGAGCCGGAGCGACGTCAAACACGAGCGCGGGCCGCAGGGTTCGAACACCGAGTCCGCCTGGAGCCGGAGCCCGGAGCGATGTGGGCTTTTATCCGTGGCCGGGAAGCGCCGGAGCGCCTGCGCCGCCGCCACCGCCGCGGTGGCGGTGGCGCTTTCGTGGCGCAGCCGCTGCTCTCTTTCGCAGTTCGGAGTTTAGGAGGAGTTGGGCTTTCGGCGTTTTGGAGTCTGCCACGCGCTTGCTCTGTCGAGTGAAATGCGTCCACCGTTCAAAAAGGGGAGATATCCGGCAAGTGCCAGGCGTAGGTACCTGGCCTCCTCTTTCGAGAGTTTATTCCGGAGAAGGCTGCGTGTGAGCGAGATTTTGGTTGCACGTCAAAGAAGCGCGTGCTCGAAGACCCGGTTGTTCCGCTTCACGATTAATGGGTAGTGGAATTAGAGCTAAAGGCGCGCGCGGACTGGCTCACCTGTTTGCGCCACCCGCGCTGTAGCCTCATGCTCCGCCGTCCATTTTAAACACTTCGACGCAATATGTATTTTCTGGAGGGCAGTGAAAGTCGTGATGTAGACACCAACAGCCTCAACCATCCACTGTTAGAAGCCCGCAGTTATTACAAAAAAAAAAATGTTCATTTTTTTATTAACGTTGAGTACGCTATAGTACTTTGTAGAAATGACCGATATAAAACAGCGACGCAATAACGCCACCGGGAAGTGACGTCGTTCGCTAAATCTGGCGGCCGATATCTCGTCCCTAATATTTTGCGGATGGTGATCGGGTGTCGTGGCCACGTCGCGTCCTCCGATTTTCTTCGAGAACGAACTTGCGCTGCACGTCCCTCTGCAAAGCGTCCGACTCCCCTTGCGCTGGTTTTGGTGCCCGACACACGGGCAGTGACATTAGAACGTCTTCCCGCTTTGGCATAAAAAAAATAATTGCCAGCAAAAAAAAAAAAAAAAAAAAGCTTTTGAAGTAGGACGATGATTCCGTTTTCTCATTGTAAATAAAAATGAAAAAAAAAAAAGAATGATCGGCCCCTATTTTAGACCGGTGGTGCCACGCCTGCCTTCGTTCGAACGGAGCGGCGTAAAGTTCCGTTTCCTGCCGAACGTCCCAAGTACTAGGAATGACACCACCCAGTGCGGGGACAAGGGGGAGGAGTACGTAACTCCCGAATATAGTCGTAATGCCTTCGGAAACCCTCGACTCAACGGAACAAGAGCCAGCGGGTGAGCGGGGCCCCACCGACAGTTGAGTGTCCCGCTGCCAGAGCGGAACCCGACCCGCGCCTAAAAGCCGCAGTTCTACCACTTGGTAGGAAAGAGTTTGAAGACACTGCCTGGGCCCCGTCTTCTTCTTGCGTGACTCTCGGGGTCACGTTGGTTGTACAAACACCGTCGGGAGGCATGCGAGGAGCATAAGTCGAACGGGCTTCGAAGATGCCCGAGGCGCGTCTGCAGCGAGTGCCTATTGTACACGGTGGATGAGCGGCGGGACTTGGATCTGCAGACAGGTCTTGCGCGAACCATTTCATACGAGAGAGTGTCTGCAGAATGTCCTTCCTTATGATGTATATGGGCAAGGTGGCCGAGGCTTAATGCAGGCCCTGGTTCGTCACTCGTTCGATCCGCTGTGCGAGGATGAACCGGCACTATCTGGGCTCATTCCGCAACTTGAAGGCTAAGGGTGACGGAGCCTTACTCGGCCGAGGCTGTCATTCGGACATCCTTATTCACCTGGAATGCTAAGCACGAGTTCAAAAAGAAAACGGAAGAACCGGGACTCTTCGGAAGATTGGCCCATTGTCCATGTGTAGTCGAGTGAACATCTGTGTCGTTGTGGACATTGTTTTGGATCTCAGGCCTCGTAATTACTGGCTCTTTCAACTGGCGGCATTGCTCACGTGTCCTTCGAACGGTTGGTTCCACGTTGTACTTTATCTATTGGAACCCTGTAGTCCCGATGTGAATTCGTACTTCCGTATCGTGGTTTTCGCTCGGGATTGGACAGAAAAGGTGGGAGGAGCCGCGGCGCGTGCACCTTTTTCCCGAAGTGACGTTCGACGCAACATTAAGCCGTTATCGTTATCAAAAAAAGAATTGCAGTTTCTTGACCAAACATGATTAGTTTCGGGTGGGTGCCGATGAGTGATGCAGGAATTTTAGCTTTTTATGTTTTTTTTTTTAATATTTTTGCGATGTGTATTTTATAGTTTCCCAAGTTGTTTGTGCTGTAGCCGGTAATAAATACCGAGCAGCAGCGGAAATAAAGTTCAGTTGTAAGTGAGCGCTGTGTCTGTGTCTCCTTCTCTGTCCGTTGTCCTGTCGCGCTTTTTAATCAGTATGAATCACCAACTTGCCCAACTTTCTACCCTCGGCAACATTAAGGTCCGTTCTCGCACTTGCGTTCAGAGCGACCACTACGCTTACGAACGAATGCAACCAGTTGCAACGACGGGTGGCCGTGGCAACGAAGCGCCAAGCGGCCGTTTCGTTTGTGTTCGTTCGCAATGCAAGGAGTTGGGCCGGGCTGAACTTCTTCTCTACGGTTGGGAACGAACCAGTCTGTCTGTGTGGTCTCTCCGACCACACGGACAGACAGATCATAGGTCGAGGAGAGCTCGGCCGCGCGCGTTGCATGCCGGTCGCGGTGCCTCCTATCTGCTGAAAAACATAGCGTCGGTGGTGGTCGGCGTGGTGAGAGTTCATCGTTCCGCGGTGAGCGCTGTCCTTGACTATTGATTCTCGTCTTCTGTCGCGATGGTAGACCAGCACGTCCTAAAAAGGAAGATCCATCCACTCGTGCGGCGATGTCGTGGAAGCACCCTCGAGAGAGCAGAAACGCTCGTGCCGCCGTGTTTGTTTACCTCGACTACACTGGTCCTTTTTTAGTATTTGTGTCATTGGACATCGCCCGGATTTCTTATTTTGCGCACTCCAGGCGTGCGCTCAAGTTCGAGGTTACCGGTGCGTACTGTATTCAAAGGCGTATATGAAGGACGCGAATTTTCACGCGTTTTCATCACCCGAGAAAGGGATTTGTGTTAGCATTCCTGAACGCTCGCAAGGTCTACGTGATCACGAAATCGTATCTCTACGTTGTTATATATCGTTGCTAAATTTACATCGTCTTCTGTAATCATACAAAAAGCGTGTGGTGAGATTTGTACTATTAGTAAAGTCGTGTGTTAAATTCGTGATTGTCGAAGACGGCGTACTGCATCTTTTAGAGTGCAGCTCTTTGGCGCCCGTTTCAGCCTTGAGCGGCGTCGCAGTCGACGTAACCGCCCGCGTTGCATTATGGGAATAATGCAAGCGGGCATAACCGCGCGTTGCATTTTTTTGGAAAATTTTCCCGCTAAATTGCACGCTAAATGGGAGGGGAGCAGAAGAGGAGGAGGGCAGGGTAGGCCCCTCTTCATCCTCCTCAAGAGCTGCGCTCTAATTCGGCATTACAGAGAATTGTAAACGTCTTTCTTTCTTTTTTTTTATTCACTCAGCTCTGTGTGCCTATCCTGAAAAAATTAAAAAAAAAATTAAAAAGCTCGAGGCTATAGAAAACCGTTTGTCCATTTTCTGTTACGCCAGTGAGTCGGAACGTGTCCCTTCTCTTTAGAGGCACCGCGGAAAAAAGATGACGGCGGCGGAGAAGTGGCCGCCGTGATGGCGACCTGCTGCGTTTGTTGCAGTGGTTGCAGGAGTGTGAACGCGCAGCGCACAGCAGTCGTTTCAGTCGCTCCGGTCACAACAGACGCGGTCGTAAATAACGCGCTCGGTGCAGATGTCTGAACCAGCCCTTAGAGAGCGAGGTTGTAGTACAGAATTTCTACGTCACCCACTGAGGGCAAGCCCGGGGCACGTGTTGAACGCGTGTTCCACGCCAGCGTCGGCTGGGACTGGTGTTCAGTCAGTCACAACCACCATTACTACCTCAGTTGTGGAACTCCCGCGGAGGGGGGGGGGGGGGGGGGGACGCCCCTCGCTCACTTCAGTTCGCCTCCCGTCGTTCGAAGCGCCATCTAGATTTACGTTTCAAAAACTGTACGTTAAATAGAGCAGAGCTGGAACGCCATTTAGACCCTGTGCTTCGAAACGTGCGTATTCCATAGAGTGCACTGCAGTTGCCATAGCAGCCGTCCGGCGCGTCGAACGACGGGAGGCGAGCCCCAGGTGAGAGAGGTGGGGTACAGCTCGTGCAAGCGGCGTCTTCGAGCAGTTCCCCAACTGAGCTAATCTAATACCATTGGTCCCAACACGAGTCGTGACGGAACGAACGACATCCGTGTCCCATCTGCGGCCCGCGCTGGCCGTGAGTAGGAGTTCCTACCTACAGGCTGTACGGCGTGCAAGTTGGTCTGCTCCTTGCGCACCTTGTGCGTTTGTTTCCCTCCGACCTCAACCAATGGCGGTGCGAGCTTAGGTGCCTCGTCATGGCGCGTTCTCTATGTTGCCATTCGATTGGCGTGGCCCTCTTTGCGTTTCGGTGAACCAAAGAGGCATTTTAGAACAATGGCTCGCCGTATACTCTCCGACAGATTGAGAAACGCCGAGTTTGGTGAGTCCCGGACATTTTATTGTGGCTCCGTAGCCGTTCAGATTGCCACGTTATAGTTTGTTTTAGCCTAAAAGGACCATGGAATGATTTTCCAGCTTTTTCCAAATGAAAACTCCAATTAATCCTCTATGTTCATGGTATCCTGAGCCAGAATCCGTTTTCGTTTTATTGCCTCCGATGTTGCAAAAAAAAAAAAAAAATGAAAACTCGCGTCTGGTTTCCTCCTCGACTCGACCGGACTCGGCCACCAACATGTGAAATCTCGTGGCCGTGACGAACAACGCAGTCGGAGAGCTCGGCGTGGTTCGGAGCACGTAAATGTTTAAGTACAAAAACGCAGGCGGCCTTTCCGCCAAGGCTTCTTGGGGGGATCGTGTCCGTGGAGTGAAGTGTCCACGCTATCACGATTTGAACGGGCCCGAATGCCGAAGCCAGGATAACTGCCTTCGTCGACTGCTACGAACTCGATCGCTATACGAAGTCGACACAACTGGCACAATTGCTACAAGGAGACGGCTCGCTCCGCTCATTTGCGAAGCGGCGTACATGGAAACAAATCGGCGCGGCGTTTTTTTGCGGCCTCGTGGATGCATGAGCGAGCCGACGTCCAACTTGTTCGTGTTGCCGAAGACGCTGTCGCCGTAGAAACAGCCTGATTTCGGCAAGACCGGAACCTTGCTGGACACCGGACCTGTTTTCTCGCACAAGAACGTCGCTTTCCTCCCCTCACTTAAAAACGCGTTCGTGAATACCGATTTCTCCACTCCGTACGATGTGCGTAACTTACAAACTTCTTAGCTAAGTTGTCGTAGCTTCGATTCCCGGCAGGTCGTTCTGAAGCACCGGGACGATCTCCACGTCTACGCTCACGTTGCCCTCGCAACGGCTGGCTCGTGGGGCTCCCCGGCACGCACCATCGCGTCGACGCACTACAATCATGGAGGACGGCGGCTCCCGCTGCGTGTCCGTCGTCGCTGTTGTCCGGGCGACCGACGGCGGGCGTAGTGGCCCGGAAGGGTTGCCCCGGACTGCCGCGCTGGCCGTCGTTCGGAAGGGATGACCGCATCCTTACGACCCCGGGCCCCGCGACGGGCTCCGTGGGTGCTGGGCATAAGGCGTTCGGCGCGGTCGAGTGCAAATCGGGTCTTCTTTCGTTTCCGCTTTTAGCCAACGACGTCGGCGGACCCGGAATATCGCGAGGAGGTCGTCTTTGCCGTGTCGTTATTGCTCTATCGTTTTATTTTTCCTCTTTTTTTTTTTCTTCTTCTTGGAACGGTCTAGTTTTCTTTCGTCTCGTTAATATATTTTGTTTTCTTTCTGTGGGGAAGTACATGGCTGCTGACCCGAGGACGGTCGTCCCGGTTCGGTGGTCGTTTCGTTCATAGTTTCTTCCTGCGGGACCGTCGCATTTTTTTGTTTGTTTCTAAGCAGACTATTATTCTCGGCCATAAAGATGGACACCTGCTCCATGTCTCGGCGACCAAGCTATGGTGTGTCGCGGATCGGAGCCCGGTGCCTTTTCTTGTAGTTGGGTCGCCATGTTCGTTTCCTGCCTTATGCTGCTTCAATTATTCTCCTTTCTTAAACTTGATCCGTGTTTTTTTTTTTTTTCTTTTTTGGCGGATCGTTATTAGTGCGTTTTTATGATTTGGAAAATTCCTCGAATGAGCCGCCAGGTGTCCTCACAAAGCGAATGTAAGTTGCTTAATAATCTAGAGTATCGACTTTCGAGCGCCTCGTGCTACTGCCGTCACGTGACTTGAAGTGCCCCGAAACGTGGTCTCAGACTTCCAGTCCCCCGCAGCCGATACCCTTCTCGCGCTTTTGTACTTTAAAAGTATACACGTCTGGTAGAGTGTCCTTTGTATCTTTTGGTGAGAAGAACTTTCGATATTTTGTTGTTCAAAATAATGACGACACGAAATTGAAATTCCGTTTGTTTTGGCGGGCGAATTTTTAACATTATCCCGAAAACGAAATATATTTCCGAATTCACTAGCGAATGAGGTAATATTGTGTACATTCATGAATACTGTTTGGTCCACGGAAGATACATTAACACTTTTTTTTTTCTTGCATGTTGATATGATCTCTACACGTTTCACTTAATTCTCTATCTCCAATGGGTCGAGAACTAAAGATTGTCGGCACCGATTGCGGATGTAAAACTAACTGGTTGCTCACACTGACACGCGTGACGGATTCGCTGTGCGTTCACCACTTTTTTGGCGTACGGATACGACATACCTTGGCCGCATCTGATCACGTTTAACGGTAACTAAGTGTTCGCCATGCGACGAAATTTCTGAGTACCTCCCAGTGTTAAGCGCTAGTTTCCCCGAAAGCTGGGATAGGATTCTGGAAACAACATGGCACGTAAATTTACGAAAGACCTTTCGGGATGCCAGGCTTCTTATAAACATATAGACGACACACTAAAACTTTGTTGCAGTTTGCCTCAGGCGCGTAGCTACACGCGCGCAGCTCATCCCCTGCCAGAGACTCTTTGCGGAAGGGTGACTGAGGCACGCACATTGCAGACGTGTTCTGTTGGTGTGGACAAGCGCATGAGTTATGGGACTGAGAAACGTAAGCCGTATACACGTATTTTAAATCAATTGTCGTGCTGCGTTTAATACTATAAGGGACGATTCTTTTTCGGGCGCTGACGCGCGCGAGATTTGGAAGAAGCGAGTTTTAGAGAGAAAAAGAAAGAAATTACTTCTCTCTGGCTGCTGCCAAGAGAGGCGTGATGCGATAGCTATTGGAATCTTTTGCACGTCTCAAGACGTCCGTCGGGCTTTCGCGGTCTGCCTGGGAAAGGCAACGTTTCCGCACCAAGACTCGCTACCTGGAATTGGTGCGTATTTTTACAGCAATGCATACTTGCCCGCTCCATTTTGTGGGGAAACTGGATTGGTGAAAAGTGTATGGCAAATCAGGTTTCACCCCTAAATTTAGCTCGCAAATTTAATTGGTGTGCAATTTTATACCAATTCGGTTTTGCACGATAAATGCAGCTGTCGAGGCGAAACGTGCAGAGGCACACGATCCCACAGTTTATAATTGCCCTAAAAATGCTATAAAAAAAGCAAAAACAAATTCACCCATGTAGTTTTCCAGAAGTTCAATGATCCAGTGCCACGTGTATTTGCGCGCTTAATGTTACTCATAGAAAACGTCACTGGGGTTAAGAGGTTGGACGGGTAAAAAGTAATTTCCCGTGCCATTTGGAATCGTAAACCTTCGGCACGGCGCCACGTTCTGCCGAGTCTTAAGTTTCCTGGGGCTCGAAACGTTAATCATGCGCAGCAAAGTATGCAACTCTTTTGCTGCGCGTTATTAAAAAAAACAACAAAAAAAAGTTGGAATTTTTTTAGACACGCAGGTCACCACTGTTGAGAATGGTAGCCTCAACTTTTCGACAGATGTCGCCCCTAAATAAATGTCTTCCTTCTATATTCGTCAGTAGTAGTTCTCTTCTGTGCCTCCTAAATGTCCCACCATCGGTTGGCGAGTTTAGAGCGGTGCTCCTTTCTCATTCGCCAATTCGCTCGGGTCCATTGATGTTCCGGAGTGGATGAGGCGTTTTTTTTTTTTTTTTTTTTTGTAAGGCAGCTTATGGGATAGTGGAGCCGAACCGGGCTCTTGACCCGGTGTTGATACTGTCTGCAAGGAGGACTTTCCCCTTAAAAAGTGGCGTCGGTAACGGCGGTGGGTTCAGGAGGCCTGTAATAAACCGCTGGAGATCCAAACTTCTTTAATAAGGATGATGTCTCGAAGGAAGGATTTAGAGTGTACGAAAAAATTCCATTAAATATTGGTGGTAACGGATTTCATTTAAACAAAATGAATCCCAGGGAACACATTTCTAAAATCTATAAAAACGACATGAAAAAAACAAAATAGAAGACAGGGAGTTAAGAGGATAAGCGAGCCCCACCCTCAATGCCCTCCCTATTGGCTAGTCAATTCCATCAGCTCTCTTTTTATCGGGTTGTCATTATTCTCGCGTAGCCTTTCTTCGTTCCCTGCCTGCTTCTGCGTCGAGCGAACCTCATTCCCGTCCGAATTTACTACCGTTGAATATGTACGACCAAAAAAAGCCTCGGAGGATTATTCGTGATTGTCTGTTGCACAAGAAGAGCCGGCCCATCCGCTGTTTCGCTCCCCCTCCACCTCCCGTTCCCCATCCCCCATCTCCGTTTTGCTTCGAGCTCCAGAATTCCTTTAAACCCACCGTCCTTCTGGCAGATTTCTTAACGCTCGTCCCGCCGTCCCCTCTCTCTGTGTGTGTGTGTGTGTTTTTTTTTTTTAATTCCGAAAACGCTTTCGGGAAGAAATTTCCCTCGTGGAACAACAACTTTTAATTTCCGCATCTTCTTGATTAAAAGTATGTTTCTCCTTTCAAGCAGTACCGCCACAACTTAGTTCCCCAAGGTGGATTCATTAGACTGGCTGGACGCAGCGGCAATCTCGAAGCAGTCTCGTGAGATAGCCGCCTGTCTAGCCTCTCTTTGTTTTTCTACTTCACCCCCCCCCCCCCTTTTTTTTTTTCTTACGGGCGGAAACTCGGGCCCTAGACGTAAAAGAATACGATGACCCGTAGCAAAGAAAATTGGAAACGTGAGACGATATAAATAAACGAAACAGTGACGTGAGGGACGTCGCTATCGATGGACCTAGCCTCCGCTGCGCTGCACCGAGCAGCAGGAGGGAGCAACGGAGGAAAGGAACGCGCGCTCGCTTCCTCATTTCCCTTTTTTTAGGAGCTGTGTGGGTCCCTTCCCCACGATCTTCTCCTGTTTTACAACCTGTTCCTCCCTTTCCCCTCTTCCTTGCCTTCCGCTTCATTCCTTCCCTCCTCCCATGTTGATCTTTACGACGTCCTTCCCCCTCTTTCGCCCGTCCCGTCTTCCTGTTTTCCCGAACGGGAACGAGGGAAGTGTTCCCATTGGCGAATCCCTGATTGGAAAAGTAATTAAGCTTAATTTGTGCTCCTTCTCTCTCTTCTTCCTCCTCTCTTCTCTTGCTCTCGTTGACCGTGTTTCGCGCCCGGAGTCAAGCTTCTTCAATTAGACCATTGCTCGGACTGTGGCCAACGCCGAGAGAGACTCTTCCTTGTATCGCTGACGTCATTAATGATGGTTCTCTTTGGGCTCAGAGTAGAAAGGAAGTGTCACGTGCCGCAGCGGCCACTTGGGAGTTGGTTTCAGACGCACAGAAAGTGCTCCTTGGTTTTTATCTATTATTAAGTTTTTGTTTCGTTTTATTTTTGAAGGAAACTTCCGGTGAGGAGAGAGCTGCCCGAATCTCGAGACAAGATGGATGCCTCGATGGAGGGCGTCTTTTGTTTCGGTGTAGTCTGTCTGCACGCGTTTGCCTCTGGTTTTTATGGGTTCGGTGTCGTATTCTAACGAATGCGCTTCGGGGAGGCTGATTTTGCTGTCTCTGGAAGTCCGCCGGGTGTCAAGAATGCCAAAGCTGACAGTCCTGACAGGGTAGTTTTTCTGTGTCTCTGTTGGTGTTTCACGATTTTCGTTTTTGTTTTTTGTTTTTCGTCCGTGCCGCGTCTTTCGTGTTTTATATCTGGCTTTAAGACGGAGAACATGAGTCGTCTTCGTAACGGGCGACAGCCGTGCCATTCTTTGAGTAAAAAAAAAAAAAAATACACGTGATTCACGGGAGGAATGTAAGAACTCGGTGAACGAAAAAGAGGCAGGTCTTACTCTTCTTAATGCCAACCTTTCAACCGTATTTGATAGAAAATAAATAAAGCATTCTCCCCTGAAGCATATTTGGACCCTGGATCTTAGAAGCAGGTGTTTAGTAGTTTTTATTTGTGAAAGCATGCAGTGCTTTAACTTCATGATCCCGATAATTACAGAAATGTTTTCGTCCTCTGCGCTTTTCCGCTAAATTTAGCGGGGAAATTGACGCCACGTGGATGTTATTGAACCACGCCAAACCAGGACCTAACACCGTGTCCGAATGTCACATGACCAGGTTGCGCGACGTCAAGTACACCTGACGTCATCTCCAATGACGACGCACCACCTGGCGTCGGGTCACTTGACAATTATTGTCCTGCTAAATTTAGCGGCGAAGTTTTTAAACGTTAGGTTCTTGTTCATACCTCTAAAAGGATATTTAATGCCTTCTTAACAAAATTAAACCATTGTTTGTTAACTACTACATTCCCTGCATTATAAGCCTTTGGAGATAAAAATCGCTGCCTGTTTTCAGTACCAATAGACCGATCTCACCAAGCGTTCGGCGCATGCGTGACGCCACCATAACTTTAGTCGCAGGTACAGGTGGCAGTGCACGAAACGGCTCGTGCCGCGCCTCATGTCTTGCATGCGCCAGGTTGTCGCACTCGCAGAAAGACCAAAGTTCCCTCGATGCATTGCGGCAGCGGCGGCGCAACCAAACTGGCTCGTGAAATTGGTCTATCTCTCGCTGTCTTCTCATTCGATCACATAAAATATGACTTCCTTGCTTTATCTGCCTTGTAATGCTGCGGGAACTATTTTGCTTTCTACTGGCGCGTCTTCGCGAGGGTTTATTCTTATAATTTTGTTTGTTTGTTGTTTCTACACGCATACCAAGCCAGGGGGATTGGGCTGTACCTATTTCCGATAGCTTTGCGACCATCACTTGGTACTCCCACTAAGGGCGGAACGAAACAGACTGGCGATACAAGTCTAATTTTAGAACGCAGCCTTCGTGGGATGGCTTCCCCACTTCGACACCAATGTGCAGGAGAAGCACCCTTTACAGTTGAGGATGTTTCGGTTCTTTGAAGAGTTGATAACGAATACGAAATCCCCCCCCCCCCCCCCCCCCCCCCCCCCCGCCCTTCCCTCCGCAGTGCAAGAGAGTAAGTATGAGAGAGAAAGAGAGTGGGTGAATGAGTGAGTGGGAGTGAATGAGTTTTTTTTGTCTGAAAGGAAAGAGCGAGTCAGAAAAATCTTCAGTTTGACCTTTGTTTTCGTGGTTGAATGCCTTGCGGTGTTTTGACTAATGGCGAATTCGGATGGTGAATCGCCGGCGAGCCCTCGCCGGCGAGCCCTCGCCGGCGACACCTGCAATCAAAAACGCGCCAGCGGCTCGCCACGTGACCGTATCCACCTTTTTTTCTGAGGGTAAAAGCGCTAAAAACAACGGACAAGTAAAAGAAACGAACAACACAGAGCGCTGCTTGCAACCGAAGTTTATTCTCGAAAAACATACATATACATACACCGTGAAATCACGACAGGTACGAAAGAAAGGCGACATCATCCAATCAGTGCTTGTCTATCTGCTATCTACTTTACGAAAGATTTTAGAAACGCCACCTCAGAGCCAAGCAGGGCTTTCGACGGAGCGCTGACGCACGTGCCTTCAACGCACTCCGATATGAAAAACGCTTCGGATATCTCCCTTGTCATTTTGTTTCGATATTCACCTGAAGTCAAAGCTCCGACAACTTGCGTTTTGTTTTGCCTGGGTCGGGCGTGAGCTTTGTTAACTTCTTCCTCGGTTATCCAATGATACTAATGAGCTCACTCTATGCGTCAAGAACATACATTCAGACTCTTCTAAGGTGTCGCAAGTGGCTTCACAATAGTTTTCGAAATATTGGAATTACCATAGTCCGCGCAGCTTACAGGATCTTGCAATATGAAATGAATGGGAGGGCAGATTAACAGATCTGTGTTTTCTTACCAACGCAAGCGTCAAATTTCAATATATTTCTTTGGGTTTCCGAACAGCCGTTGCCATTTTGCAAGGCTCCCAAGAAGGCTTGCCATGTCGCGTTTCATATGCTATTTTCTCGTTATTCTTTTTTCTTTTCTTTTTGCAATCCTCTGGCTTTTCTGTACACCCCCCCCCCCCTCCCCCCTGAAATTGTAATACGGGTTAAGATGCCAAGCTGCATCACTAGCACTTCGTAATTTTTTTTTTTTCCGCTGGTGTCATGACATACCGTGTCCCCGAGCAAACTGACCCTGCTCAAGCTGAACAAATTCTTAAAGGCCAACTCCTGTCAATATTTTTAAATTTTGGATTACGACTGTTTTCAGCTAAGGTAGTGTCCCTGAATTACAAGGTATACTTTTTGTTCTCTTGATATTGTGTATAGTTTTATAAATCTCACGGCTCGAAGTTTGGTTTTGGGCCTCTACGGCAAAAGAGAAACTATCTGCTAGAGGGATGGCAACACTGATCATCAGCCATACGGCCGCGACGTGACGCCATCGTGGTGCTGCGGTACGCGGTAAAACTATGGTCCCTGGAAGGCGTCTCCGACTGGTGTGTTTAGCGCGTCCAAAAGAGTGGTCCCTCGATTTCTGCCTGATGACGTCATACAAGAGTCAGGCTGTCGCCGGTCGCGACCCTGGGGGTGTCTCGGCAGCTCTGGTGGATTTGGCAGACGCCTGTTTTGCTGCAGGTCGCTTTTCACTTCGACAGTCCACGGAAGCTACAGCAGCAGGAAGTTGGGACGCCTTGGACGCCGTGACGACAGCGACACTCACGTTCGCTTGTGCTTTTCGCCAGCCTTTCTAGCGACCAACCGCCAGGATCGCGACACTCCGGCTTCTGTGACGTCATTTGTTGCCACTTCGGGACCACTTTTGATGTATGGGTGGGATAGGACGCTAAACACACCAATCGGAGACGCGCTCCAGCCACCATAGTAAAACCAATCCACTGCAGCATAGCAGCGATGTGACGTCACAAAGGTTCTGCGCACTGCTGCTTGACTAAAAGCTAACCCGCTTGCCGCCCGCTAGAGAGCAGCTGCTCAGATTTTTAAAATCGGTTTTAGTGGAGTACGCGGCTTCAGTTTGACGTAATATTTCGGCTGTCATCGTATGTTGTGCCACTCGAGCTATACCAGTAGTTTATTTTGGTTTCGTTTTCGACGGAAGTTGTCCTTAAGGGGCCCCTGAAAAGAAAAAAAAAAGTTTGTTTTAAACAGTATGATTGGGACACGCGTGTCAAAAAATTAATTTTACGCGAAAAAACAAACAAACAAACATTTAGAGCAATATTAACGGCGCGAGGCGAGATTTAGTCGAAAGTCATCTCCTTTCCACTTGTTTTCACGCTTGAAGGAAAGGTGGGTCGGCTTCGCCTTCACGTTGAGGTGGAAAGGGGGAATTACCATCACGTTACGCGAATGACCATTCCGTGACGTCATGGACTTTCCGCGCAGAATTTAAAGTAAATTTCTCGCCGTCAATATTCCTCTAAAAATTTTTTTTTCTGCGTAAAATTTATTTTTTGACACGCGTGTCCATTCAGTGTTAAAAAAAAACTGTTTTGTTTTCTTTTCAGGGGCCCTTTAAAAAAAAGGCTTTAATATTTTTATTTTTTGTTCTTATTGCTATTTTCAGAGCACAAACACGTGTCTCTCTGTGTGGCTTTGTTTGCGACTCGAACCCGCTTTCGGTGAAAATTGTTTCTTTTTGTTCCATTTCCCAATTCGGATATGACGATACCGATACAGTCTGGTAGACAACCTGCCCGACCTTTTGGAGCTCGAGCACAAATCGTGCCGGCAAATTGCCGACATGCGCCTGAAAAGCGCCACCCGGACGGCGCGCACCAGTAGTAGTAAAAGTGTACACGATCAGCCCAATAACCAATCAATATGAAAACATGTCTTTCCGATGAGAACACATCTTTTTGATATTGATGTCCTACCCATTCGGGTATCAAGTTTCTGATATCGATCCTATCTATTCGGATATCTAACTGGTCGCGCGTTGCGTGTTAGGCGGGAATTGGACAGCTTCGGGGCAGTCGCTTGGGAGTTTATCGCTATGTTAAGCCGACGCAAGCAAGCTGACGAGTCGTCTCATCGTGTCTTTTTGTAAGGAAAGCCGTGAATGTATCAGGCATATATAGAAACGGGTAGATATAACCGCCTTTCCCATTTGCAAACGGGACGCCATGAGGCTCGTTCTCGATAAATTCCAATTCAAGACGCCCGTGTCCGTCACGATTATTGGTTCCTCGAAATCGGACAAGAGCACGTATTTGCGTAACTTGCTGCAATATAGACAGGAAATGTTTGATAAAAGGTTGGGCGACATTTTCTACGTGTACGTTTACGAGCAACCGCCTTTTAAAGATCACACGGTCGTTGTGTTCACTAAGGACATTCGACAAAATTTGGATCCCGAAACAAACTCGCTAATTATTTTCGACGACTTTCTCTCGAATAGGACAACACTGGAGGACATATGCGAGTATTTGATAGGCACTGCTCATCACTGTAACGCCTCTGTCATTCTCATTACTCAAGACACGTTTCACCAAGGTTCATACTTTGGAACGATCAGCTTAAATTCTTCGGTTCTAATGATATTCCGGTCGGTGAGGATTGTCGATCAACTGCAAGTGCTATCTCGACAGCTCTTTAGATAGGGCATGTCCTTCCGCGTAAATATTCGGATGCGTGTAAAACAGCATTCTGTTACCTCCGGATCAGACTGTCGCAAAATTGTCCCTATAATTTTCACGTGAGAAGAAGGATATTGCCGGGCGAGGGACCAGAAGTCGTCTACGACACGTCCTCATGAATCGTTTGAAGGGCCATGCACGGTGTTTGCACCTCTTGTCCCAAGCTAAATCGTCTAAACAAAGAAGGTCCTTCTTCGTGACGTCAAAAAGGGGTATCTAAACATCATTTGCGAAATTTGCCTAAACCTTTGCACGGGAAATGCTCCTCTCGCACGAATTATAAAAGGGAAGGGAAAGAGGTTTGGACCCCTCATAAGACGACTGGGAAACCGAAGGAAAAGTCGCGTGATTATAAAAAGGGTATAAAAGGAGGCTTTTTACCTTCGATCCTTTTCGGCTCTCTTGGGTCTCTTTTTTACGCTCGGAGGAAAGAGCTATCGCCAAGGCCATCGGAGCGTGAAAATAAAAAAAACAAAACAAAACAAACAAAACATCTCGTACCTTACAAAGAAGCGCGTATTCCGGACATTTTAAGACAAGACTGAAAAACAAATAACGTAAAACTGAAAAAAAAAAATCATTCAGGCGCTTTATAAGGGTTTACGTACATACAATGCGGATATTATCAACTTCACTTATCACAAATCGATTCCCTTAACGAGAGAACAGACGTCGCAGATGAACGATGTCGCGGAAGATCGCGACATCGACGCAGTTATCGATTATTTGAGCAAGACATATAGGTATAAAGGTCGGTCGCTTCTAAATTTGTTGAAACCGGTGATTGCATGGGACCCCCACACGTTAGAAATTATAGTCGACGAGAAACCTCTCCAAGAGTAACATATCATTGATCTGGCTTCCTACCTAATTTCGCGAGCGAAACAGATGCCAGTTCCCGTTCATTTCGAGCGTGTCGCGACTGTATTGGTCAGACAAAATCTGCCAACGAGCATCGTAAGCTACGATCGCTTTAAAAGAAAGAATGGTCAAAGCAGGATCGACCGGTTGACGAGGATCGTCCTCCGACCATTTCACCGAACCCAGGCAGCACACCAATGTTGGTCCGACATTGGCCTAATATTGGCTAACACCGGCCTCAATATTGGACAATATTGGAAGCGCTACCCCATCCAACGTTGGCCCGGTCATTGGTGCCAATGTTGGGCCACTTTTCAGCCATCGTTACAGCCAATGTCGGCCCCATCGTTGGTGCCAATGTTGGGCGATTGCTAAACCATGGTTCCAGCCAATGGTGGTCCCACATTGGCAAAGACAAGCGTAATATTGGACAATACTGAAAGTGCGACCCGATCTAATGTTGGCCGTCATTGGTGCTGATTTTTGGCCATCGTTGCACTCGCCCAGCTGTTTGCAAGTGCACACGCCAAGTTGTTTGTAAAAAGAAAGGTACACAGACACAAGGGATATTTTTGAAATCTCCTAAAAGTTTATTGCACACAGCCTATTCTGTAGACAAGTACAAACTAAGCAATTTGTAATATGTGAAGAGGTACTACTCAGCTGTTACACAACTGAGAAGATTGCAAAGCAAACAACACCAGGGGTAATTGTTGGGTAGTGTCCAGTCTCCCGACAGCTGGCAGATTTTTTCCCCGAAATTCTACCGGTAGTCGCCCCTCATTGGCGGTGCAATCAGTTCATCGAACGACATTTCATCGACAGATCGTTTCACCAACACGCGATGTTTCATAAAAAAAAAAAAACTCAGAATAGCATTTTTTTTTTGCAAAGAATTGTCGCAGACTTACCATGAAGCGGCGTGAAAGGGTGGGCTGGTTCAGTAAGCACGCGCCTCAGGAATACACGCGCTTTGAAATGCCCCTACAGCGTGAAATTCGTGTAACGAATGTCAAGGAAGCGTTGCGCCTCAGGAATACACGCCCGACAAAATGCCCCTACAGCGTGCAATTCGCATAACAAATGTCGATGAAACGTGAATGTCGACGCAACGTGTATTCACGAAAAGGTGGCCACGAAACGTGTTTTCGCGAAACGCAGGGTGAATAATGAAGTCAGTATTCTACCTTCAGTTGTGACATTATTTCAGACATTATGGCAGGCGACTGTCGGTAAGAGTGCAGGAAAATTATTCTCCCGACTGCCAGGAGATAGGCACTGCCTAGTTCTAGAGGTTATTCGGAAGAGTATACCCTTAGAAGAACGGACAATGATCACCAAGTAGGTTGCAGCGCTCTTACGTTGAAAATACCGGACTTGAAAGATGTAATCCGAGGTAGATGTCGACACGGGCACTGCAGACCAACCACACAAACTTGAAGGAAGTGATCCGTGAAGATTCAACACGATGTAGCACACGCTGCCGTTTGCCGAACCGAACACTAAACGATTCACAAGAATGTCTTGCGCTTCTTTGAAGAAATCGATATCGATACGGGTAGGACTTTTCGAACGAGATACCATTTACCACAGAAGCGAAATCCACAGCAGGCCCGCAGGCCGCATCGCACGCGAAACTAGGTCAGGTCTTCGCAGGCATTCTGGGTTTGTCAACCGCTAATGCGTCATCCGTCAAACCACGTGATCACGCTTCTGCCGTTTCCCGCGCACAGAGAGCGGATTCAAGCGATAAAAAGTAAACGGTTCATTGGTCCGGCGAGTACGCACCGTCTACCACGCCTTCAGCTTAGGGAGAGAGAGAAAACGAGAGAAGGAGTAGAAAGGAAGCAGGCCAGAACGGGGGCGCGCTTACAAAGGCTAATCTTCAGGGGCATCTCAACAATGAACACAGCGAAAGGATTTGTCATTGTACCCAAGATTGATAGTGCAGTGGATGTTATGCGTGGCCTTGGGCTGGCAGGTTCCGTGCTCTGCCTTATCACCAGCTTTAAGACTGTAGTCACGTGACCCTAACCGGAGACACGATTGGCCTCAAACACGCATAGCGTCTGTCCTGCTGTCAACACCGATTGAACAGGACAGCTCTTTGAAGGCCAGCTTGTGAGCTTCTAAAGAAGCTGTCCAGCCCAAAAGTGATTCTAAACGGGGCAGTTTGAAAACACTATGTTTTACGTCGTACAACCCACACTATTATTTAGAATGAAGAACTTAGCGCGACTATTTTTTGCGCACGATGTCCACAAATAAATAAATAAATATATATAAATATATATCTATTTTTATCAATAAATTTAAAATTATTTGTACACTGTTAGGTTCGCGTTTTTAAACTTAAAACTTTTTCACGAAAGAGTTACACATAAAAGACACCACGGACAGCACATCGTCCGACTTTCAACACACGATGAATCGCCGACGCTCGCAGACAGAAGGTTGCGATGCTGCGCGGACGGTTTCTGAAAGATGCTGCGTAGGGTATACGCCGGGCGCAACGGCTTCACGACCGTTCGAAGGGCAGAGGATTCGCGACGACAAAGTAGCGTCTTGCAACTTCAGTAAGCTAACGGGGCTTGAGAGTCCCACGCTCACATTTCCGCAGAGCGAGCGCGGCCGGCCAGCTCGAGGCGCAGTATGCTCTCGCGTCACGATTGCTACGTCGTTGCTCTGCCTACACTGATGATATCTGCACTGGCAGTTGAAGCAGCCCTCTCGAGACTTCATTCGAGTCCAATAGACGACTTTATAGCGCTATAGACTCCCGTAAAACTTAGAGTAGAAGTCACTTCGGTTGCGGCGTAAGCGGCGGCTTTATGTTTGTTGACACCTGCGTCGACAATGACAAAATATAGAAACATTAAATATAAAAAATTGAGCACGCAGAAAGAACTACAAACATGGCAGCGGCACGGGCAAAGTAGAAGACGTTAACGCTACGTAATGCATACACATACAATATACACTAGAAAAAACAAAAAAAATATTAAGTCTAAAAAACGGAATTAAGTTGTCAACGCCGAGGTAAAGGCAATGCGAAGGGAGATCGGCCGGCAAAAAAACTGCAATAGTCCTATAGGCAGCTAAGGATGCATTTGTGATCGCGGTTACAAAGCACCGGCGACGTACGCCACATGAAATTGGCTAAATGAAATTCTCGCCCCGAGCGAGCGCATGAATGACTCTTTTCCACTTTCCTACTTCTGAAAGGCAAAAAAGAGGGTCGCGGGTCTATAGCCTAGGCGACACAAATATCGATAAGCCATTGGCAATGGTAGTACTATATTGACCAGCCTATACCAAGACATCACCAATATTGGTGATGTCTTGGCTTTGACAGTTTAATGTTAACCAGCTTTAGCCAGCGTAGATTCAATATCGGAAAGCCATTGGCTCTGACATTCCAATATTGTACAGGTTATGCCGGCGTATATCCAATATTGGAAAGCTATTGGCTTTGACAGTCCAATATTGGACAGCATATGCCGGCGTATAGCCAATATCAGAAAGCCAGTGGCTGTGACAGTCGAATATTGGACAACTTATGGCGGCGTATATCCAATATTGGAAAGCTATTGGCTTTGACAGTCCAATGTTGACCAGCCTATGCCAACGTATCACCAATATTTGAAAACCATTGGCTTTGATAGTCCAATATTGTCCAATGTGATTCAATATTGGGAAACATAATGCTCAGTTGGGCCATTGTTGGGCCATTCTTTGCCACATCAAATCCAATGTTGGCCCAATACTGTGTGCTGCCTGGGAAGCGTTCCTCGGAGCAACAGGAATCACTACCATCGTCGCTCCCGCCGTCGACCTTCGCTGTTGCTGCTCCAGGTGTCGCTGCTGATCCTACTCCACGGATATCCAAACGTCTGGGCGAGAAGGCATAGAAGGTATTTTAGACGAAGATTACTTCAACGACGAGCTCATTTTTTCCACATTCGCCCAAGTTTAAAGGAAGAAGGTTCAGGGGCTCTTGGAGAGCATTTCGTCGGTAATTGCCTAAGCCCTCTGTGGAAAGTTCGTTGTTCATGGAAAAAGGATTGAAGAATCCAACATAATCGATCTACTACGCTACGAGCTCTTCTATAGGCAACCTTCCTGGGTGAGAAATGCAGTTTCCGCCGTAATTAACAACTCTCTGGGCCTGTCACTCTTTCGAACTTACTCTTACCGGTAGAAGACGAGATACCGTCGCCAGGAAAGGTAACCAAAACAGTCTACTACAGAGCAGACCATCCCGCATCCTTCAATGGAGTCAACAGACTTGCGAGCCATACCGGACGAAGAACACGGTAAAGTTTCTAAAATGATCCGCCGCTTACACCTTGTTGAGGGAAAACCTAACGCCTTCGTCTATACCGCAAAACGTTGTCCCGGGTACTTCAAGACGTGTGTCAAACAAACCCCTTAAAAAAAAAAAAAATTGCCAAATATAATGTTGGACAAAAATAGTTGATTAACGTAGAAGTTTGGGCTAGTTGGTATGCAGATATGCATGCCAACTAGCCCATATGCACCTTTGTGTTTTTCCTGATGTGCATTTTTTCCCTTGATTTATTTGGTTTGCCTTGTATGTATTTAATATTGGATGCTAACATATATAAATCTTTATTTGAGAGTCAGCGCTGTGTCTTGTCGGTTACCTTTTACTTTGTCCTTGTCTTTGCGCTGTTCTGTTTGTAATGAAGGAAAAAGATAAATTTCGCTTTTGATCGACACGTTCTCCCGATCTCTCTCCACCGTTCCGATTGCTCGAAAAACGAAAGAAGAGGTCGTCAGAGCGCTTAAAATCGTCTTTCGTAGGATGAAGAAAAGTAGGTTTCTATGCACGGACCACGGCCGTGAATTTTGCGGGAAATTGGTGGTATTATATCTGTAGAAGAAGGGAGTTAAATCCTATTCTGTGTTTTCAGAGCAAAATGCTTCCATCGTGGAACGCGTTCAAAGAACCATTATGAGTTTGATCTATAAATACTTTGAGCATGCAAGAACGAGGCGATTAATAGAGGTTCTTCTCAAAATTGTAAAATCCTACAACTCCAGCTACCACAGGACGCTGGGTGCTTGACGCATCGACGTCACCGAGGAGGATCAGACAGATTGCTTTCTCCATCGTTTCTCCCCTCCGTCGGGACCACACGAGAAACCAAAATTTCGGATCGGGGGCCATATGCTCATATTCAAAGAACGACACATTCTTATAAAAAAAAAAAAAAGTACAAAACATTCCTTCACAGATTAGGTATTTATCGTCGACAGAAACCGACTAGGTATTGCCACGACATATTACCTCGTCGACATGGTGAGAAAACGGCTCGTTCTCGGTTCCATCTACGAAGCTTAGTAGCACCGTGTTTTCATCCCCGAAAACAAGGCCTGAACCATTGAGAAGATTTTGAGAAAACAACTTGCGGCGATCTCCAGTACCTTGTGAAATGGGGAGGCTACGATTCTTTCCACAGCAGTTATGTTTGGGCAGGTGATTTTGAACAAGAAACAAATTAAAAACGTGTGCGATCATATTCTTCAAACTTCATTGGGTCTTTTCATTAAACTCTGCAGATTTGTGTGACACACACACAACACACACACACACACACACACACACACACACACACCACACACACACACGCACGCACGCACGCGCACACGCACACGCACACGCACACGCACGCACGCACGCACACGCACACGCACGACAGCACGAGCTCACGCACCACGCACGCACACGCACGCACGCACGCACACGCACACGCACGTAGCGTGTCTTATTACACTTCATTCAAAAAGGCCAAGAGGCGCAAAGTTGCCTCGTGATCTAAATTTATCCCATGCATCGAGGGTTTTCCTCCGACCAATCACCAATCGTCTAATTTGATACACATTGAATGGGCACCGACGGAGATACATCGACTCACTTATATTACAAGTGCCTTCGGACTGTAGGCCATGTTTCCGCAAGACATGAACGTGTGCCTCGTCAAGACATTGTTTTAGGTTGCGAGTCTGCTTCTTTGTCAAAGTGTACGCCATTTTCTCGGGATAATACAGTTTCATCCATGCACGTATTGCCAAAACAGAGTCTGAACATCGATGAACTTTGATGTCCTCCGTTAAGCTTGTCTTGAGTGTGCAGTTGCCGTATGGGTTTGGTTGAGACGTGGCAAGTTCGACGACAATAATGTAGATGATTGGAAGGGAAAGCTTGATGGCAGCTATTTGATACCTGACGATGGTTCGCGTCACTTCCATAACTAATGCGCGGATATCATTACGGAGAAAACATCTATGGAGAGAAATTACTCGCGCTGATTGGTGTCGCGGCGCTGCACACTTAACGCGATTGATCGCGCTGCTCGCCACATCCTCAGTTACTCAATTTCTAAGTGAGAGCTAAACAAAAAAAGGAAATAAACTGTTTCTCTCTACCTGCACCACCTGACGGTATAACAGGTTTAATCCAATATAATATAAAAAAAATGAGGGCCGTAATTGGCCAAATGTTTCTTTAGTTTTTAAAGCCAATTGAAAAGAAAAACAGGGAGGCAGGAACCTTGGAATTGGAACGAACGTGGAGAATCTTGCGAGCAGTTATGATTATTTGTGTTTCGTTTTTTTTTTCCTTTGGTATTAAGTCATTAATTGTTGTTCCGCTTGGTCCTGCCTCTTCTGTGTTTTTGACGACGACGAAGTTGTCTTCTTCTTGTTTAAAATTTTCGTACTGGAATATATAAGAAAATGAATAGGAAACAATTTAAAAATCTTATTCTCTGTTAATAGGGAGTTTTAGCGAGTCGTTTTTCAAGCACACGGTTCCGAAATCGCGAACGGTACAACTGGTCCGTTCCGTGAAACCGTACGTGAATTTGACATACTTTAGCGAATCGCGAAAGTTGCGCGACCGTGTAAATGATGATGATGATAGTGCTTAACGGTGGCGCCATCTTCTAGTGAACATGTGAAACATTCTGCAACGTGTAAATCCGTGGAGGACACCATGGTGGCGGCTCGTATTTCCGGCGTACGACTGATATAAACAAGACGGCCGATGTGACATTTGCCGGTCGGAATTTCAAGTACTGTGAGGCTAGATGGACTGAAAAGTATCTAAACGACCGTAGAGGTATGTGTTGTGTCTCCGTCATCCTGAACTTGAACGATCGTTCACGTTGTGTGCCGTCGAACCAAATCATTTCGTCTGCTCGCGGTCGCCACAGCAGCTAGTCTGCCCGCAGATCGCAAAAATTTACTAACATGCGTAGTTTACAGCATTCACGATCGCTCACCATTGTGAGCAGTCCTCCAAATGATTTGGTTCAGCTTCTCAAATGAAGCAGACTAACAGGACGGCAAACCTCCTGCCGCTCTCCTAAGCCTAACGCTCGGCTGGGTCGGCGAAAGCCGAACCGACCGCCATCTTTTTTTCACCCGAGTCGTGAACGGTGCTGGCTGCGTTGCGGTGACGACTCCAGCGGCCGGAATGGGAGAAACGAACGAGAAGAGCCTCCCGACGTCCCGAACCACTCACGCGCGCATGTGCAGTGGCGTCGCCGATGGGTTGGAGGGCGAACCGTTTGTGTGAAAACGACCTGCTAAAACTCCCTATTGATTTTCGTTTTAAAATTAATTATGTATTCTGCGTATCTTGGTGTTCTCATCTGTTTTAATTTTATTTATTATTTGTCTTTCTCCTTAATTGTATGCTTTTTGTTTGTTCGTTGTTTTTTTGAGGGAGCAGAGATCATTTTAATTCTTCGTTGTTTTTAATTTTTTTAATGATTATTTTTTTACAGCACGAGATTATTATTATAGCTATACTCGCCACATCCTGTACGAATATCACTAAATATTTCAAATTGCTCGTAGCGCCATCCAGCGGCGTGTTCCAACACTTTCCCACGAGTACATCTCAAGCGCCATCTTGTAGAAATATCTCCAACTATAATCTGAAGTTGACATAGCGTCATAGAGCGGCGAGTCCCCGCACTTGCCATGATTGCACACGACGTCTAAGCTGGACAGACGCGGTTGCATCCGTGGCGGAGAGGCACCGCGTCCAACTACTGAACGAAAGGTCACTGGTTCGACGCTAGCCGAGGGTCAAGACCAAAAAGCCTTTTCGGAGAAATATTAAAATTCACAGATATGACGCCACAGACATTGACGACGACGGGTTCATCCGTTGGCCGATGATCGGTTGATGATCAATTTATTAATGGATTATCAATTATCGATTACCATGGTTGGACCTGTCCGATCACCTGCAACAATTTTTATGGCAAACGCCACCAGGCGGAGCTTTCGTCTTTGACGTCCCAGAGAACGTCTGGTTTATAAAAAGAACTAACAAAAGCCACCTTAACACAGCTGCTTGGTTTAACCACCGATTCTCCAGGTGAACGCTAAAAGAACGAAGGAGTCGTAGATCTCTTAAGATGTTTCGAGTATTCTTGTAAACCAACTTGCCTCCTCCAAAATGGAATATTGTACAGCCGAAGGCCCTCTTTAAATCTCCAGCTTTGTTGTCCGTGTAGCATTTTGACCTCCCAGCACTGGTGACATAAGCAACCTGAACAAGCTTGCAAAGACGGTGCGACCGGAAGTCGCTTGGGACGCAAGTGGCAGTTCATGTTAATAAACAGCAAAAGGGTCTATACCATATAATTGACGAAAGAAAAGTAAATGCACTGTACCAAAACGTTTTTATGCACGAAAGACTTCGTACGTTGCCGCTGTCGCGGCAGCTTATGCAACTGGAATCTTTACCGTGAAACGCATGCGGGGAGCGCTATCTCACGAGGTTTTGTCGCTGTTTTGTTGTATTTTTATTGAAAGAAGTGTCAAAACCGCATGATAAGAGATAAGGCGCGCGGGAACGGTGATATGGCGCGAGCAATGGTTTTCTGTCCACGGACACGAAAAATCCCCACCAACAAAACCTATACAGCTTCGCTGAATTTTTTTTTTTTTTTTTCATATATCAGGAAGACGTGTTTTTTATATCTCAATAGGTTAGGATAGGATAGGCTGACGAGGTCTCTGCTACGTCACACCTAGCAACGCGCCACCAGTTCGATATCTGAATAGATAGGATCGACATCAGAAAAATATCGATAACAGAATCTAGATACCCGAATAGGTCGAATATCGGAAACATATCGATATCAGAGACATGCGTTCTTTTTGGAAACACAAGTTTTCGTATTGGTTGTTTAGATGGCTGATCGTGTACACTTATACTACTACAAGCACCCGCCAGCCTTTGACCACGCGAACGCCCTTGCGGAATATACGGCAACATATTTAGCCGGGAAATGACTACCCCAATTAGCCATAACAAGGACCGGACATTTATTCCAAATATTAGATGCTGGTGTAAAAGTAGATCATGGCGCTCCGTACTGATCTTTTTTTTTTTTCTTCTGGATTGGGAATGTTTACCGGCTATTTCACCCGCTAATAGTATTACGAGGCTGTTAAACGATTCGTCACGATTTAGGCAATCGTGCTCCGTGAATAGAAGCGAAATTACCCGAGATGGAATGCCCGCGTATATTCTCCGCAATTAGTTCGCACGATGAGAATGCCGAACAAAACGTATTAAATATTTATAATGCATCACGTAACTCGCTATCACAATAAAGCCCTATTCACGTGGTGCCCGACGTCGCAGCTGTGAACTCACAGAGAAACAATCGCACCGTGTGAATCTGGCTTAACCCTGCGCCTCGCCCGGCGAGAGCGTTTTTCTTAAAGACTCCGATTTTGATTCGCAAACACGTCGTACATATATCCTACGACCCACATATCTATACGTCCCATCCAATTTTTGCCGTGGATGAAAGATATCCGTGAAGAAAAAGCCCTTCGCGTATTCACAGAAATATGTGAGCTTAGGAATAAATTACGCGTATGCCGGCCGTATCCGTTTGCTCGATGCGCAAATACCTTTGCTTTTCCAATCAGGCTCCTACGAGCAATTTCAGCCTTTATGCCGCCGGTGATAAAGAACGAATTATTCGAAGTTTTACTCCGTATCCTGAGCCTCGCGAGCACGGTGTAACGATTCCCCGCGGAAAAAAAGCGTACATCTCATTAAGAGCATGCCAAATATTTGGTCCCACTGCAGGGATTACGCCGTCTGCTTTTCTCTCGTTTTCGAATGTCCTTCGTAATTTTGGTAGCCGGCCGATATATGATATGGACTTGCTTTTGGAGTAGGCGAATGAACAATGTCTCTTAGGTATCCCGATCGCTTTTATTTTTTTTTTTTTTTTGTGCTTCTCTTTTGCACAAAGAGCCCCCAGTATTCGGTATCCGGTGGGCGGCCGTAATTTTTGTCGTTTCTAATTTGTGCGCCCCCTTTTTTTAAATTTATGAAATGGTTACACGGTATTCGTTCGTTTTTTTTTTCTTTTTTAGTGGTGTGTTTTGAATTTGTGTTTGGTTGGCCTCCCAATCAGACGCCAGACACCCTTTCGTCCTGGATATGGTATTAAATTCAGCTATCGTACAGTGATTGAGATTACCGGTTTGCAAGCATGCGCCCGCGAATGAACCCAGGTCTTTACTTGAAATGATTGGGCGAAGAAACCCTTATAATTTCGAGGCCCTCGCTACATGGCATTCAGTGACGGTGTGCCTATTTCTGGCGTCTTCTGCTCCTTTTCATTCGTCAACCATATTAATAATTTATGGCAAATTGCCAGTCAATTGTGTTTTAACGTACAATGTTCTACAGGATTTCGTCGTTTACCCTGAGACTGGGGTTTTTTTAGAAGAGCAAAAGTAATAGAACCCCCAGTCTCAGGGTAAACGACGAAATGGTTGACTTCCACCAGCTAGCCTGTACTATGACTCTTTTTTCTACAGGATGTCTGAAAGAGCGGCCAGGCTGTTTAAATTGACCGCAAAAATCGGTTTCTTAACCTATTGGTCTACGATTTCGTGCAGCGTTGCTCTCGGGTGGTGCATTTCTTCTATAAAAGTGTCAAAGAGCAAACTTGTCTAATAAAAAAAGAAAAAAAAAAGGCTTAACTCTTAAGGAAACGCAGCGAACCTACCTGGTTTCGAACAATAGGGCGCCATTTAGCACGAAACACAAGAGATGGCGCAAGTGGTCGCGACGCCAACTGCCGCAAACGAAGGAGCACACGGCGCCGAGAGCCGGCGTCAAATAGCAGAGAACATTTGCGACTCAAAAGCGGCGCGAGCTTTTTCGATGTCAGTTGCCATTGCATGATTTTATCATCCTCACTAATAAAACACATTGAATGGACGCATAATTGATTAAAAATATAGTTTGTCGGGTTATTTTGACTGTTCGTTTCGGGGTACTTATGTCGTCTGCTTTGCAGCAGTTCCTCGTTACCGCGCCTGTTTTTTTTTTTTTTTTTTTTTGGTTCTGCGATTGTTGTTGTTTGCGGAACCCGCGCCGCTTTTAAGTGCGAAAGATCGTCTGCTAATGACGTCGGCTCTCGGCGCCGTATGTTCGTTCGTTGGCGGCAGTTGGCGTCGCGACCGTTTGCGCCATCTTGTCTCCCGTGCCAAACGGCGCACTATTGTTTGAAGACCCCTGGCTTCGCTGCTTTTCCGTAGGAGTTAAGCCTTTTTCTTTTTTTTTTTACTTTTTCCTCGAGTAAGTTCGCTCTTTGCAAATTTTATAGAAAACATGCACCACTTGTCGGCAACGCTGCACAAATTCGTAGCGCGTTAGGTTAAGAACCCGATTTTTGCGGTAAATTAAATGAGCCTGGCCGCTCTCCGTTTCAGATTTTTACGAACCCCTTTCCTCCAACCCCACCGCCGTTTTCCAAGATAAAATTACAACTACCGTAAAGCTCCTAATTGAAACCAACTCCCTTCCCCCCGCTGCACATCGCCTAATCGTTCGTCATCCCCGCGCCGCCTCATTCTACCTCCTTCCCAAAATTCACAAAGCTGAATCTCCTGGCCGACCTATTGTGTCCGCCATATCCTGCCCCACTTACTCCATCTCCGCTTTTGTGGTTTCGGTCCTGCAGCCTATTGTACAAAACCTGCCCTGTTACGTTAAAGACACAACAGACATCCTCCAACGCCTGTCTAATCTGGCCCCTACCCCCGATACTATTCTCTTGACAATGGACATCACATCTCTCTATTAGCGCCGAGATATTTCGGTGGCGCCCTCTAATGGTTTCCATCCGTGACGTCACGACTGGGATTTGCCTCGCCGTGACGTCACCAGTTGTTACCCTGGCTACTTACCACCAGGTGCGACGACGAGTTCGATGGTGTGTTTAAAAAGCACAGTGGAAGCTAGGAACCATCGCAACCGGAACTAACACCGTCTGACAATCTGACAATGCTCATATGCCCATGGTCTGGCCAATCGTGGAAAGCTGACCGCAGCGACGCTTTTGGTCGCGCACATCGCTAATACGGTAATCCCTCGCGCCGAAGGACTACAGACTCTCTCACATTTTCTTGATCAGCGTCCTTTCCAAAACCCTCCGCCTCACGCCGTAATCCGCCTCGCCGAACTCGTTCTAACCGCTCATTCACACTGGAAGCGGATCCGCGTTCGCAAAGCGGTTGCGAACGCGGTTGTATAAAGATTCAGTGCAATTGTACGCGCACCCGATGACATCAAGTGCGCGTGCAATTGTACTGGATCTTTATACAACCGCGTTCGCAACCGCTTTGCGAACGCGGATCCGCTTCCAGTGTGAATGAGCGGTAAGACTAAACGCATTCCAATTCGACAACTCCTTCTATCGCCAGAAATGTGGTGTAGCGATGGGCACAAAGATGGGTCCCTCGTTCGCCAATCTTTTTGTCGGCTACGTCGAGCACTCGTTTTTTAATTCCTTTCCACACCCGCCCCCACAATTCTACTGTCGTTATATTGACGATAGTTTCGGTTTTGGTCCCCCTCCCGTGGTTGACTGCTTCACCAATGCACGCTGTAATGCCCTCGTCTCCCTCAAGTTTACCTGACTGATATCGAAATCCTCTGTCAACTTCCTAGACTTAAAAATGACCAGTGACGGTCACAAGTTCCACACCTCTGTGCGTTATAAACCTACTGACATCCATAACTACCATCTCTGCTCCTCGAGCCATCCTAGATCCCAAATCAGCTCTATTCCCTTCTCACAATTTCTCCGCCTCCGTAGGATTTGCAGCGACGACATGATTTCCGTCATCAGCTTAAGACGATGACCACCTTCTTTATTGAACGTCGTTACACACTCGGTCTTCTGCGCAATGCCAGGAGTCGCGTTTCTAACATTTCGCGGCACGACGCCCTATTTCCCCAATCAAGGTCTAAACCCCCGTGCAACTTCCTTATCTTCACGTTCCATCCCTCGATACCTAGGCTCGGCAAACTAATCATGGACGCCACTTCCCACCTCGTAGACTTCAAAGTTCTTTCTAAGGCACCCGCGCTAACTTACCGTCGACAGCCGCAACCTATGATCCCTTTTAGTACGCAGCAACCGTTCCATAAGACCTCAGACTTTACTCCCCGGCACCACGCCGTGCGGCGCCCCAAAATGCCTTAAGTGCAAACACACCGGCACTCCTCCCAACCTGCTAATGAGAATCCCTGACAATCACACCTGTAAATCTTCTAATCTGATATACATCATCTCGTGCACACTCTGTCCAACCTTATGTATCGGTGTAACTGACTGCCGACTCCACGAACGCTTCAGAGAACACCGCAGACTTGTCACACTAGAAAGAGCGGGCCAACCCAAACATGACCTCTCAACACACACGTATCTAAACACTTCTCCACAAATCACTCTGGACACGCGAGTATGCGTCATCAAACCAGGCTTCCATACGCCTACCTCACGGAAAAAAGAAGAAAACAGATTAATTTTTAACTTAAAGACGGAATTTCTTTCCGGTTTAAACAAGAAACTTTCTTTCGGCTATTAGACGCGGGGGCTATAAGCGCTTCCCCCACCCGCATTCCACAACTTGTTGATCTCAAAACTTTTGCACCTTACTTGACGACTTTTCTTCCTCCCTCTCTGACTCCACAACGTCACATCTGATTTTTCACGTGTTACCTATGCCTTTTGTATATACGGTATTATTTTTCTGATCTGTCATTTCCCCTAGTATACCCGAAGAAGACCGTTTGGTCGAAACGTCGTTCCCCCCCTTTCCTTTGGCACTTATTTTTCCCTTCATATCCCTACTAATACGCTATTTGAGGCACCCGGTATAGTTCGTTTCACCTGAAATCCAGGTGCAGCCGACGCTGCGAGCTCATTGACCAATCAGACAGCGTCGAAAACGCACCATCATGGTGCTCTTCATGTTTCCGCACGTGTTCTAGCATCGCTGACCCAATCATAAAGAGAAAGTTGCAGTGACTTGCGCTTTTGACGCCTCTTTATTGGTCCCAATAGCTCGTTGCGTCGGCTGCACCTGGACTTAAGCTGAACCGAAGTATAGCATCACAAACGTTTAACGATACTCTGAGTTTCCAGACGCCTACGTTCATGCCGCTCTTCATCAAAGTTTAACCCGTGGCATCGGTACACTTGATAGTTCCTAGAATGGTGCGATATTACCGTTGATCGGGCTGATAAACCCGTAGATCTTTCAGAGCCTTCCATACTCGCGCGTTCCCCTCCCTCATTGCGCACAGGTGGTCGAGCTCCTCCGCGCATACCTCACTCCTCATCGCCGTCCCCTCAAGTCACATGACCTCCCCGTTAGCCAATCAGCATCGAGCACCTCACTACTCTCCCACCTGTCAACCAATCAGTGTCTGGCCTCCCGGCCACGCTTTTATCTGGGCCTCACGAAATACCTCCGAAGAATGTTTCACGCGAATAGATTCACCGTCATCTGTACTGCGAGTAAAATTGATATTTGGAGCCGTTTATTTGTCGGGCTCGTTGATCTGGAGCGTGTTCGGGCTTTTGTTTTTCCGACCTTGGCTACTGCAACCTGTTTTTGTTTTTTTCTGTAATTGCACACTTGAGTATGTCTTTAGGTGTGCGATAGTTTTAATGAGGATTTCCACGGAGTCGTGCCGTGTAGAGCGTTCTTTTTCTCAATTAAACCCCTCCCCTCCACTAAAAGAAAAAAAAAAAAAGTTAGTGTGATTTAGTTGGCGTGCTTGCCTCATTCCAGTGATGCTACCGAGCGAACGTATGAACGGAGATGAGGAAAGACGGCCTCATCGTTTTCACTTTTTCCCCAGCCCCTGCACTTGGATGATGTCTGTCCATGCCATTTGCCTGGGGAATGCTACAAATGCATGCGTTTCTAGCCTCCTTTCAAACGTTCGCTCTTGTCATTTTCCGCGGTGCAGTTACAAACGCGGGAAGGCCGTGAACGCGGCGCATCACACATGTAAGTTGTAATTTCGCTCCGGCCTCTTTTGACGGGGACGCGCGGTAGCCATTGTGCCCTGCTCGTCTAATTACTACTGCTTAATGCGAGTTCCGATCCGGAGGCAACCTGCGCTGTGGAAGTCGGGCTCGCGGTCTAACAGCACTACTGCTGCAGTGCAGTCGTTCTGCGCTGCCCATATTGCCCGTCTATAACGAAGACATTATTGGTCATTAAGTGGCAGTATTGCTTTGTTCGCGACGTATTTATACGAGCAATTCGACTTGAGTGCAACCATAAGGGACCATTCTCGTTTCTCGGGAACCATGAATGGCTTCAAAAGTATTACGCAGCTTGAAGAAGAGACTTTCACGAGTCAGTGTAAATGAAAAATACGAGGAAAAAATCTGTCTAGACGGCAATATCTAATTGCTTAAAAAAAAAAAAAAAGAAACTCTTTTGAGTGGTAGTTAAGCTTACGCATCAAGTTCAAATGGTCAAATCGGGTATATTTCTTTTACCTAGGCCTCTTAGGGTATTGGGCTCGTCCCACGCTTAAAAAGATAAATTCAAAACATAGTTATTTTTTGCAGCTATCGTTATTACTGCCTCGTGCTCATTCTAAGATGTGCTCATTTTCGCACATTTTTTTCCCTTCCTCAACAGCGTCGTCGGCGCTCTCCCGAATGTGTCTACGTTTATTAATCCCCCGCAGATCGCGGGACTCTGAGCTTGCGCCACGCTGATCGGTGTTGAGGAGCTTGAGCGAGTGTACACGAGACGAGCAAAACACTGGGATCTTTTTCGGGCAGCGTTATTTCTAGCGGGAACCCAATTTCGAAATAATGGTGAAAGGGCTTTTTTTTTTGTTCCCACGTTTTTTTTTCTTTGATTCGCAAGAAAGATTACACCTTTCTTTCGAAAGGTGTAATCTTTCGTGCTTCCCAATGAGCTTTCGATCCCTAATGAGAATGTAAGAATCATCCGGCAATCGGAATTGGGTGTTTGCTTTTCGTGAGCCGCTGAAACAAAATTAGAAGAATGGTTAAATGAGCAGTTCCTTTTTTTTTTCCGCTCTAATCGCGTAATCCCCCCCCCCCCCCCCCCCCCCCCCCCCCCGAGACGCTGGGAAATTAACACGCATTCTCGCATAACAAAATGAGCATAAAGTGAGGCGCACTGTATCAGCACATATTTATTCTGGTGACTTCACACCTGCACTATTCTTTTAAACAGCGAGCGCGCGTCCTTCTCCTGCCGGGGCTGTCGCTTCAATTCTTCAGCTGCTACAGATATTCCCCATCAGCAAAAATGAACTTCGTTGAAAAAAAAAAAAAAATTAAAACATAGATACTAATATTTATGTTTCTCAAGTAACGTTTTGTTACTGAATGCAAATAAACATATATGTACAAAATATTACACAGTACCAGATGTCAGTTTTTAATGCCAATATACGTGCAAGCTGCATCTTTTCGAACACGATGAGAGCCGACTTGCTGGTTTCCTTTCATTGACGACGGGATTCGGGTTGTCAGCGTAAGCTTGTTGCAGCCGACCTGTTGATACATTTTCGTGGCGGCCACCCATGTCAGTGACAAAGTACTTCAGCTTCCTGTCGTTGGCATTGAACGGACCTTGGTAAAGCTGTTGAAGTGGATTTTTTTTTTATCTCTCTATACCTACAAATACATGAGTGCACGTGTGAAGTTCGTGGCCTACGAAAGAAGGTAAAGAAGGTCCATTATTGGTCTCCCGCGGAGAGCGTGATCGAAGCTGTCTGAAATGTTCCCTGAGGCGGTAAGCCAAGTTTGTGAAATCCTGGGTAAACGTGGCTGAAGTCCGGTGACGCATTGTGAACGAACTCGCCTGGCAGACGTAGTGCAGCGCCATACACCAGCTCAGCTGCAGAGGCCCCAATGTCCACTTTGGGCGTGGAACGAATTCCTAGAAGAACAACGGGTAGTGCCTCTGTCCAGGGAATGGAGTTGTGAGTACGGAGTGATGCTTTTAATTGTCGTTGAAATCGTTCGACCATTCCATTTGCAGCACGGCGGTATGCCGTTGTGCGAACGTGCTTGATGTAGAGAAATCGCATAAGATCCGCGAAGGGGTGCGACTCCAACTGCCGTCCGCGATTCGTAGTGACTACCGATGGCACTCCAAAATGAGCAATCCACTCTTTTACGAAAACTTGAGCAACTCTCGCGGCGGTCATGTCGGAGATGGGAATCGCCTCTGACCACCGTGTGATGCGATCCACACTCGATATATGTGAAACCATTTGAATGAGGTAGCCAGCCTACCAAATCCGGGTGAACATGATCGAATACTTCAGAGGCTGATGAAAATTTTGCAGTTGGCGTTACAGTGTGAGGATGAACCTTTGATTTTTGACAGGCTGTACATGCTCTTGCCCAAGTCAGGATACCCGTGTTCATCTTTGACCAGACAAAACGTGTGGTTTTAAGTTTTTGCGTAGCTCGTATTCCGGGATCTGACAGTCCGTGTAGGACATCGAACATATTCCTGCTGATTGCCAGTCGAATGTGGGGTCGTGGTGTCCCTGCTGAATAATCGCAAAGAAGTACGATATCTGAGTGGGGTACGGGAGTTCCTTTGAGATGCAGAGATGTGTCTTGTGTGTCTACTTTGAAATGCAGAGATGCTGTTGTGCGCTTAATGATCTCTTACTTTATTTTAATGTACGGATAGTCGGTGTGAGCTTGCATAATTATGTCTCGTACTTCATCAGCCTCACTTGGTGCTCCATTATGTGCGCTTACCACATAATGGAATTTTTTTTTCTCTTGTCGTGACATGGCGCGCGTTGCAAAAAGAGATTCGATGTGGGCGAACCAGAGGCTGGGATACCGGCTGACCAGAAGGGTGGCAGTTCGGCTCTCACGGTAGAAATAGGTGTACTTGGCAAACCGGTAGCTTGCATGGTCGTTTGTCCGGGTCACCACTTGAAGTGAGACAAGCTCAATAAGAACACATTTATTCTTGTGACTGCACCAGCTGCACTGCTCTTCTGATCAGCGGACGTGCGTCGTTCTCTACTCCCGCCGGGGCTGTCGCTTCACTTCTTCAGCCGCTACAAGCACTGACAGCGGTTTCCCAGGTCGTCCTTTGAGGTCGCAAATTCGGTCTGCGGACGTTAAGAATCCTGGAAAATTCCCAAAGTATACGATCGTGCAAGGCCTTTTCCTCTATACAAACTCGGAACAAAATATCGTGGTACCCTCCTCTTTCTAGGCTACATATCAGAAATGGGGCGTGTCGCGATGTTTGGTCGCGCTCCTAAAAAACAACTCGGCTGAACCAAAAAAAAAAAAATCGGGAGTATGGTTAGTTATCTACAGCGCGAAGTACTAACGAACGAGTCTACTTCACATGTTTCCCTCGAGAAGTCAATTATTAATCGAGTTGTCTTTATTTAAAGACAATAACAAATGGAAACCGAAACTTTTCCTGCGGCGGGCAAAGACGGGTTTCCCGTTGTCGTCAGGACCACTGGAACCCACGTGGAACAACATATTGAGGTATTTAGCGCACAAAGTAGAGAGAAGAAGGACAGGACAGAAAAGGCGCTCTTTTCTGCCCTGTTCTTCTTCTCTCTGCTTTGTGCGCTAAATACCTCAATATTGTGAAGATAGGAATACGTGGATATTTAACGGGGGATGTTTAAATACAATGGATATGATCGGTGTTCGAATGTCCGCAGTCCACAGTACGAGCGCGAGCCAGCTCCCTTCCGTGTCCTTGTCGTCGTCCTTTCTCCGGCCTCCTAACAATATGTTAAGACTACCAACTAGCCCAAATGTCCACTACCGCTAGCCCCATAGCGGGTAAGCATCGAATGCCAGCACTTGTTCATAAAAAAAAAAAAACAATATATATATATACATCGTTGTTTCTTCTTCTAGGTTTATTGGCACGTCGGGCACGGTCATTTTCAGCACATCGCCGCTTCTGTTCAGCCGTCTCCTGTTGCGTCCGCCCCTTCCTCGTTCGAGGAATTGTGAAGAGTGCGGGAAAGCCAGTGAGCGCCTCGTCGGGGGCCTCTCACAGCGCCAGCTTTGAGGACGCGATAATCCAGTAAGCGTACAGTCTAACAATATGAAATACCCATTCGGTTGGACAGTTTGTGCGGCGTTGCTAAGCGCACGTATGCTGTAGCCACTTTAGTTTTGGAGCGAGCACGGAACAAAGATTAACTTCCTTCCTCATCCCAATCAACTTGGCCCTGTCCAAAACGAATCCTGTACAGCAGCCTGCAATTGCATAGCCGAATGGGTTTCTTCATATTCTTGGAGACTACATTAAGTATGATGACGACGCAAACTCTACGGAAATAGCTTTGGTAGTCAAACATCGGTCGCACGACCGCAACTAGAACTCTACGGAAATAGCTTTCGTACTCAAACATCGGGACGCACGACTGCAACTAGAGCCACGGAATGTTGACAGTGTACCGCTTTTCACAGTATCCGCTTCTGCTGGAGGATCGAGCCAGTCGATCTCTCCGGTTGGCTGATTGGAGCTGTTCTAAATCGCAAGGAAAAAATACAAAAAAAACCAAAAAACGTGCGTAAAACTTAGTCTAACCTAACATCCCAGCCTAGGCGATTTATGGCTTCACAGCTAGGCGTTAAATGATGGTTCTGGCAACTCTCGACTGCCACAGGGCCAGGGCGGGTCGTGTCGTATCTGTGACCAATGGTACTTGGATATGAGGTGCTTTGTGACCGCGATGCTTCAGGCTCAGTGCGCTTCTTTCCACAACCGCGCGGGTGGCTTTGAAGCAAAGGGGCACGTGAGAGAAAGGACAATCCATTTGCTGCGAATATTAGCGCCCAATTTTCTTGCGCCGGAAGTATCGAGGTTCGTGCTTTTGTTTTGTCGTCCGCGACGGTGAAAGGTCAATTCTGACTTCATTCGCGTCGGCTTATTGTGCGCCGATTGCTCTCGTCGTCATTTTAAGCCTGCCCTCAGCCATTGTTCGGTCGGAAAGCGCGATTTATGAAACAATGGTGCGATTGCACGAGTTCATTTCTGTCCACCACGAAACTTCGGGTTTCAATGGAACTGGGACGGTTTTCTTTGTGTCGTCCTGGCGATCATCGTCGCCCAAGGTCCGATTCTTGTCGATACCGTATGCCCCACCCACCCCCTATAAATCAGAGCACGGGGCACATGCCTAGGACGTTTCGTGGCTGCTTGCTTCCAGTTCATAACACTTCATTATTTTGGGCCCTTAGACGTACTGCATGAGGCCTAAGGTATTTTTTTTTTGTACTGGAAAGCTTATCGCCTGCTTTGCTTCTCGTCCATGGATCAATATGAGACGCTCATATATTCCGCCGGCTTTCTTAACAGCCTACGCATTTTCGTTAGCGATGTCTTTGTCGAGGGAATAACGTCGCCCGTCGCTTGCACACGACGGCTTCGCGCCGTGCCGGTGGTTATCTCTATCAGGTCTTGTCGAGGAGAGCGAATCGATGTCTGAAGAATGTGTGCTGCAGAACGTACGCTCTCAAAGGCGAGGCCACAACAACAGTGACACTTGATGAGAAATCAACGCAAGCCGTGCATAGCGCAGTCGTACGAGATTCCATTTTTTTCGATGAATTGGAGTTCGTACACTTTTTTAGTCTAGTCTTGCCCGTACTAAAGTTTTTCGGGAGACTACGCTACTGCTTGTTATTTAAGTTATTAACAATTCTAGGCCTATTCGAAATGAATACCGTAAAGTTGGAACGCTTTATTTATAATTCGCTTTTCTTGTGGCTTACGAGGTGGTTTACCATCCCCTTCTTTTATCGGAAAGTGCGAACGCTGCTTGAATTGTAATGTTTCTTGTGGCTGACTCTTTGAATGGCTGATGTCCGCGTTAATTATACTTAATATTATTTACGGGCGTTTCATAAAAGTGCGTCGCTCTATCGTTTCGTCCGTCGCAAATGCCTTTCGGGAAACGTCCATACCTCCGAGGTTCGTGAAACCTTTGCAGCGCTCATATTACTCGAGGGAAGGAAAAGTGTGGCCTCGCACTGGCATATCAGGCCCCATCAGTTGTGTGCAGTCCTATCGAAAACATTTGGGGGGACACCTCAAGAGCCGATTCCTTGACACAGTTGTTGGATCGGCGGGTTTCGAGAGGTTCATCCCCTATTTAATTCTGCTTGTTTTAAACGAAAGCCAAAGAGGTTCTTGAACAAAAAAAAAAAAAAAGAGTTAGTGGTGATTTCTGGCTTATTTTTATCCCCGAAATCTGAAAATCACGTTCGTTTTCTATGAAGATGTAATGAAACGCGAGAAAACTCGAAAAACCTGCGACCAGTCGTTACGTCAGAAAAGGACGTTTAGGCTGTTAAGCGCGTGTCGCTTGTGTGGGCAGCGCGTGCAATTGCAAGCTTGCCAGGTATTGGCGGCGAGATCTTTTGGTGGCGCCCTCCTATGCTTCCCTCTCGTGACGTCATTACCTCGCGAACAACAAGTTCGATGGTGTTTCTAATTATAGTTGTGGAAGCTTGAAATCATTCCTCTCTCAAAGCAACGCTGCAAACATCGCCAAAATTAAGGTTCTTACATTAGTCTTATTTCCGTCGATGAGAAATCCTTTGCTGATGTCATCGTCAGCATTCGGCCAATCGTGGCAGGCCGACCACCCGACCACAACGACGCCATCGATCGCTCGCGTGGCCAATAGTCCCCCCGCACTGACACCAATCGTGACGTCTTTATTTTTATTTTTTACCTTTTTGGAAATGGCAAAAGTGCGCGTGCATAGCTTTGATAGGCGCTGAACATGTGCGAGGTCGGATATTCTGAAAATTCCTTTTATGACGTAACACTCCGGGAATTAGGGGCTTCAGCGGTACAAATGATTTTCTGCTGCCTCTGTGCACCAAATTGGAAAAATTATCTCGATATTCGTGATCCTGGATGCCAAATGAAGACGATTTATTTGTTTGCCGTTTTGGGGAAAACTTTACACTTGGAATTACGTTAAAAAAGCAAAACAAAATAAGGTGCAGCATGCATGCTCCTTGTGTAACCTTCAGAAACACTTGCTTGCCTTCCCCGTAAAGCACGCCAAAAAGCCCCTCCCCCCCCCCCCCCCCCCCACCCCCCCACCACCACCACCACCACCACCACCCCACACACACCCAACCACCGCACCAACCACACACCACAACCACCACCACCCCCACCACCAACACCACACCAAACACGCACGCACCACGCACGCACGCAACGCACACTCGCACACCCACACGCACACACACACACACCCACACATACACACACACACAACACACACACACAAGAGAGATAGAGAGAAACGCGCGCGCCGCATCAACAGCCACACACAGGGTGTTCACACACACACACACACACACACACACACACAGAGAGAGAGAGAGAGAAACGCGCGCGCGCGCACACACACACACACAGAAACGCGCGCGCGCACACAAAAATCTTCGTGGACGTTTTTTTTTTATTTGGTTTCAACTAGAACAGAGAGACTTCAACGGGATTTCAATGTAAACTAGAAACTTCCGATGCAAACGTGACCTCCCACACCCCTACAAGGGGTTGGGAGGCCACGCTTACATTTTGTTGCTCTAGCGTCTTGTACAATGAGCTCACAAACACCAGCTTGTCTAGAGAAGTGGACTTTATAACATCCCGGTTTCCCCGTTAACACACACAGACACAAAAAAAGAGTTAAGGGAACGACGCCAGAAAGCCAGAGACTTCGAGTTTTCTACCTCCTTTTGATATGATATTTTTCTTACTGGAACCGATTAGCATTTTTCTTTAATTTCTGGCGGCCGGCACCTTGGGGCTCGAGGCTACAGCCCTCTTAGCCCGTAGCTTAAGCCGGCCCCATAAGCGGTGCTGTCCCGACCTTGCGTCTATTATACAGAGTCAAGCAAAGCAGTCAATTAGATTCAAAATACATGTTTTCTTTTTGACGAGGGGATTGTCGATATTAAAAGTAGCGTGTACACGTCTCGTTCTATAGTGTCTATATTGGGCAGCATCCAAATATGGTTCGTAGTTACATCGTTCAGTCTCGTCGGCCCGAGCTTGCTTTCGTTTCGTCGTCATCCAGCCATACCCTGGCTTAACCCGACCGGGCAGCTCCGCTCAGTTGAAGACAAGATGACACCGACAGCGTTCAAAACGGACCGTCTCGTGTCCGTTGTACGGCTAAGCCATCTTCTCCAAACGCTCCTCTAATTTTAATTATCGCTCCGCTGGTTTCCCATTCTCTCTTTCTTCTTTACTCGCTCCTACAACGTGTTTTCTTTTTCTTGTTGTTTGTTTTTAATTTTAACGCAGCAAGAGTGCTTTTGACTCCGGTTCCTCGAACGCGGCGGAAAGGCACACGTCGTCGGCCGAGTTAATTAAAAGCGCGTCCTTGGAAAGCACGCGAAGTTCTCGGAGCGTGAGGCCCTCTCCGTGAATGGCCGTGGACTCGCCTGTTTGAGTTTGCCCTTTTCGGGAGCGAGAAATTTGGTTCGTAACATAGAGCACACATCTCCACGTTCCTTATTACGCGTTGGAGTTTTTGACGTTGTTTCAGCGGCCGTGGAGTTTTAGCGCGCGGGTGAGCTTCGAGGCGGGTGCCCTGAGCGGCATCGGGCGTGCGGGAATGGATTGCACAAGCTCCCCGTAACTGCCTACGCAAAATAAACTTGCCAACGCAGAAAAATAAGCAGCCTTCGTCGCTAGTTCGGGAGAAAACTAATTTCTAGGTTTCTGACGTGGCCGTTCACGAGAGTCTTGCGCATTGGCTCGTGTAATAAGAGTTGTTGAAGAAAGAGGATAAACTTGAGCGCGTTCACCCGCTCGACTCACGATCAGGAAAATCTGCAATCTCTTCTTTCGCCAGGTCGTGACATCCATGTTCGTGACAATCGCATGCCTGGGTTGTCAAACCACGTGCTCTACACCTGGCGTTCTGAGTGTTCGCCGACTTCTGTGTTTGGACAGGAACGCGAACACAATTGATGAGCCGATAATAACTGAAGAAACTAAACGTTTAATGGGGCGAACTTGTGCCCAAAAATAAAAAAAAGGAAACAGAAGATAACGGCAGAGCGTCGTGGGCGTCGAAGTCGGCGTAGAGCAGAGTCGAACGCTGGGGCGAGACTGACTCCGGCTCGCCACGCGGGGCCCCTTTTGTACACGCGTGGACTTCTGGAACAATCGGCCTAGAAGATTCGGCGCGTAGAACATTCTAACCTGGAACATGCAACACGTTTCTCGAAATTGCCAGAAATCTAAATTGAAGGAATAAATAAAAGATGCGGCGCTCCCAGGAATCCAACCCTGGGGCTACCGCGCGATAGTCAAGTGCGGTAACCAACGTTACTATATCAACTCAGTTGTGGAACTTTCCGTAGACGCCGTACATTGGAGGGAGTCCCAAACCGTGTCCGATTCTTTTGCGGCGAGGTGGCGCTGCCGGCGCATTAATCCGCGCATTTTCGTCTGCTACATGCTCCGCGGCTGCCAACCGCTGCAACTGTTAGCGAGTCCCAACCCGACTCCTCGGCGACCAGCATGGTTTACGGTTGGTTTTCGCCCTTTCGCCAGTAAAAATACAACTTGAGCATGATAAGCGGTAGGACCATGATGGCATAATCTTTGTATTAATTCAAAACGCCGCCGCCTTAGCTGTGCTGACAGCGCGAAGCGTTTCGAACAACCGAAATTCGTCGGCGCCACAATCCGGTGGCTACAATCAGGGCAAGTTTGTACATACTGTAATAGTAGATGTGCCGTCTTACCAAGGCAATCCCATTGCTGGCCGTGATCGCAGCACACCAATACGAGCGTAAGTATCTGAACGCCTCGATTGCGTTGGGGGCATTGCTTTCGTTCTGTCGGCGTTATTGTCTTGGGCACGCTGATTTGATGGACGAGCTAAGTTCAGCACGCCTGATTCTCTGCCTACCTGGAGCTTTTTCGGTGGCATTTTTGACGAGAGAAGCAATTGCAGACGACCTAAGGAACGTTCGCGCGCGCGCGATCATTATTTTGCGTTGGCAGCAGACGACACTTGGAATGTGGTTCAGAGTCAACAGGAACACAGATTCAATGTTTTATTGGTTAAAACAAATATCGGAATTTCTCATATGTGACTACCAACTGCAGCAGAAACAATTTGAAAGTCGTCTGCTACTGTCAGAAAAAGCGCCATGAACATCCTCAGTAGGCCAGATGCAACGGCCACAAGCGCGCCGTCAATGATGATGATAGCGAGTATTCATGCGGAGCGCGCGCCCTCTACAAGGCGCCACGCAAAGGGACCCCCCTCCGGAGCGGAGTTCCAGAACTGAGTTGGTTCTAATAACGTTGGCGGTGACCATAGAGTTATTATAATGTACGCTAGAGGTTCAAGTGGCGCTAGTGTGCTGACGCAAATTGAAGCAGACAGCAACCAGTCGAAAATTGACTTCCGGTAATGCATTTCTATGGGAAAAAGTGAGTGCATTTTCTCCCTGCGCTCGATCATAAGAGCAAATATCCCAAATAATTCGCACGTACTAGGTAGCTTGGAACATTTCTCAGTCAGGCCGACGAAATAATTGGTCAGTTACGGCGTTTTTTTTTTTTTTTCAATTTCATCGCAATAAAAACGGTGCTTTAACGGCTTCGTACGTGTATTTATGTGCACTGTCGGACACTGTTAGCGCGAACACGACGTCGGCGCTTTTCAGAATGAGGGATATACGTGCCAAACGAACGAAGGACATCTGGAAATTAAGAAAGACGGCAAGAACTACGCAGTAACACTGGATGAGTAACTACACGTGCATGTACGATCAAAATAAATCGAAGGCCACGTAATCTATTCCAATTTTTTAAATAAGTAAGTACCGCTTTATTCTTTCTGCTCTGAGCGAAGCTGCTTGTTCTACGTTCAAAATATCACTCGCACGCTCGAAATATTTGAAAACAAGTGCCCGATAAAAGCTGCCCGGGAGAGAAAACAATACGAAGAGACACCTTTCATAGCCCACGGACTTTATTCTCTACGTTTTGAATGTTTTTATCCGCTCATGTACGACGGAGTCATTTTCATATAGTGACAGGACTGGCATATTATCAATATATAAGCGTCACCGGAATGCTGGCGAGCCTTGAACACACTCTATATTCCTTTCGATTGTAATTTTGCTTCGAATCGTCGCTTGTTTTTACACACCTGCTGCGGAACACACGTTTGGGACTGAAATGTAGCGAAGTTAAACATCGTTCACTTATGAAGAAAAATGCGCTAACTAAAGCAATCACACTTTTACAGTGTTAATTAAGGTACATACTATTCGGTACGACCCAAATAACCAAAGTGTTCCGTGTTATTTTTCGGCGAAGAGGCAAAATGCACGCGCGTTTTCCCATATGAATGCACAGGAGCACCGCAAAAGTAGACTGGTTGCTGTCTGCTTCAATTTGCGTCACGAAAGTCGCATAGACACTAGCGCCAGTTGAACCTCTAGCGTACATTATAATAACTCTATGGCGGTAACCACTCGGTCACGCACGCGCTCGCTCGCCGATGCGCGTGGCAATATTTCTCCATCGAAGGGCCGATTGTTGTCGAGCGCCGCCCTACCGGTGACTGAATTCTCGCGTCCAGTCCGTGCGCCGCAGTCGGCTGTGTCGCGCCCGTGGCACCGTTCACTCACAGAAAAAATGGTGTATTTTCCCACCCTTTGTCTAATATAAGACAGCCCGAAATTTCAGTTCGACGAACAGCGCACTGACGTTGATCCGACGGCACTAACTTTCACGAGAGGCTGGATAGCCGTGTGGTACAACTAATTAAAATAGCTAATGTACGTGTTACTGATTACGAAAAAAAAAAAAAAATCGTGGTTTTCTTGGCCCTACTGCGAAACCTCGGTGTTTTGGTCTTTGATACATACTTGAGCTATTTAATAAGTTATATCGCACCGTCATCAAGCCCCTCGTAAGATGTGGGGCCGTTTGTCCGACTATAGTGCGCTGTACGTCGAACTGACATTTTGGGGTGCATTATATGGGACAAAAGGGTGTAAGGTGATACTCCCCTTTTTTTTAGAGTGTTTGGAACCGGCTAGAGCCCGGTTAAGTCGGATATTCTCCGAAGGAGTGAACGGAAAATCGGCCCATTCCCCCACTGTCGTAGCACGGGGCAGTGGAAACACAGACCTTGATGCAGCGTCGAGCTAGATGCGACCGCAGCGTCGCCACTTCTGCCTCAGCGGAAAATCGGGCAGAACTTCCGGGTAAGGACGCACATATAGCGGAACAGAGAAAATTAAAGACTCACTCCGCGCTGCGGCTTCCTCGTGAACGTCCCTATCCTGAAGCACAGCCTGGGGAACCTAGCCCTTAAAGGGGTACTTCGGCGATTTCTTCATGGTCTCCGATTTGCTTGAAATTTTGCTAAACTCGCCAGACAACATCGCTAAAATAGTATCCCAAATATTAGGTTAAAATAATTTTTTTTTCTCGAAGTTATTGAATTTAAAATTTTGGTCCTCGCCGTGTTTTTCAAACTGAACTTCTCTACTGTCAACAACGAAAAAGTGACGTCAGTGGAAGGCAGGAGTTCACTCTTTGGACTGTAGAATTTGTTCCCAGCTGATTTAAAGCAGTTTCATGGTGTCAAATGAATGCTTTGGAAGATCGTTCCAGGATCCGTGCTCCAGCACGGAACAAATGATTGGCATATTCTATTTTTTAGACTGCTCGCTCGACTGGCAAGCCTGCCCGCCACTGACGTCACGGCACTGAAAAGTGCGGGTATATTTGAATGTTGGTTTTGGCATCATTTTCATTTGCCGATTTCGCAATAACTATTATGAATTTCGCGATTTTATATAGCATACCGGAAAGGGTAAAGGCTGAGGAGTCAGACAATTTAGTTAGTTGAGGTAGCTCAAAAATCGCCGGAGTACCCCTTTAACAGCTCCGCTGCAAAAAACACACCGAAATAATAAAATAACAAAAAGCGCGTGTTTTTCAAGCAGGCTGAACGCCCGGAGCTCTCTCGTTTAGCGTGTGCTAGGAGTAAAGCGTGTCTCTGGCGTCGCTTTATGTACGATCACGTGATATGACCCTCGGGATAACTCGGAGCTACCCGAGCGAGCTGTTCGGCCGACACTCGTGCTCAGTGAGTGAGGACACGAGTTCCGTCTCAACATAGCCTCCTCTATACTCACAAAGCCTGGCAGTTCGACGACGGCGCCGTAAAGTGCCCGGTCGCAGATTTGGAGCGCGAGGATCTGGTAGCACAGATCGTTTCTGGGGGAACCTGGTATCCAGCGCACAGCTTTTGCAGCGGTGAGAACCCGAAACATGGTTTCCAAACCAGGCGAGAAAAGCGGTAGCCTAAGGAAGGCGAGAAGCACGAGCGGACATTCCAACGCTCGGGAGAAGTGTGTTTCGGCTTCTCGCGCCGCGGGGCGCCCGTCACGTGGATCTTGTCTGCCGCTCTACCGGCGGCCGTGTCTGGTGGCGATCTGCCAGGCTTCGTCAGTATTGGGCAGGAGATGAACTATAGGGGGCGCTTTGACCCGTTTGTTTCCTGTTTGTTTCTATTTGTTTCTAAAGCCACTTCATGTTTCAAAAGTAGCGCAAAGCAGGCGCAAAGTGCATCGATGCACGAGGTACGTGCAACGTGCAGCCCTTGGGAAGATCATGTTGGCACAGCGAAGCACTCAGCCAGATTTCAGACGCCATGTTCTTCCCAGACGTGGAGCACGGCACGTGTCTCGAGCATTTACACAACAATGAATGGCGCCACTTTTCTTAGGATAGAGGGGCTTTATTTGTTTCCCTACACCTCGGTGTTTACTCAACACAAGGCCTGTGCACATGCGCATAGGCCTTATGGGCATGTCCATGTCATCTTCTACAATAGAGCGCGGGCACAGTATAATGTAAAATATACTAACAGTTGACGAAGTGATGTTAAGTTTCGGATCTATTCCGAAAGCAGTCTTCAGAGAATGCGAGCTTGACCCACTTCGGCTTTTGTGCTTAACTGGGCACCGTGCATGCTGCATTGTTCATGCAGGCCGGAGTGGTAACAAAAGAGCCCTTCCCCCCCCCCTCACCGGAGAACACGAACTCCAGCCGAGCGCTGACGCCGCGTTCGGTTATGTCGGCCGAGCGCCGAGTCATTGTATTTGTTGTCCCCATCCGTGTAGTTCTAAAGTTAACCGCTTGGGGCGTCACGCTGTGGTCTCAAAGCTGGCGCACTACTCATGTGACGGACTTGCGTTTCGGGCATGGAGGTAGGAATAAGAGGAGGCGCGACATACCGGCTCAACCCCGCCGAACAATAAAATCGCAAGTGAAGCCGGAAGTAGAGCTCGGGGTTGGTGGGGACAGCCCCAAGTCCGTGCAATAGCGTCTTTTGGTTTTAGTCACCGTTAGGAGGGTGTCCCTCCAAACCGGAAGTTTCCCCCGTCTTCACGTCTGCTGACGTCATGTCGCCTCCAGAGGTTTCCTACCTCCGTGGTTTCAGGAGTGCGAAACCGGAAATGGTTAGTTGACACCAAGTATAAGGCATCCTGCCTGAAAAAACAAGGAACGAAAGAGCCATCTCTTACTTTCGAAATTGCAAAGTGAAAATGACCTTTCTGACTGCTAAAGCGCCGTTCACGCGCTTGCTACCGAGTAGGACGGAGAGAGACGAGACCGGTTTTTAAGCCTCTTGCGACGGCGGTGCGCCTGCTCCGCTCTGCAGCAGCGCATACGGACCTTGTCTCTCGGTCGTACTCGGTTCCAAGTGTATGAACGGCGCTTCAAGGCCGACCTCCGACCTCGGTTTTCTACAGGGAAGTTAATCCTCTTAGCGCTCCCCCTCTCCTAAGCTGCGAGGGGAGCCAAGTTAGAGCGAGGTAAAAAACGGAGAGGATATAGGAAAGGAGGAGGTGTTCAAAAGTGGAAAGCGCGAACTGTACGGTCAATCTTTAACCCTCCATCGCAGGACGCTTTTAAAGGGGCGGTGCAACGGTTTCAATGTTGAAAGAATTGCCACTTTGTATTTTTTATATTGTTTATCCAAGTCCAAGTGACCAAAAACGCGTAACTTTTCCCCGAAAAACTGCCATTCTGCTGCGTAATCGCAAGGCAAAAAACGAATTATTTGCCGATCTGCAGCCGCCTGTGGTGGCTACGGGAACTAAAATGACAGCGTCTCTGGGGGTACGCGGAAGTCAACAAACCCTGTCCCCCTCCGCTGCTACACGCGCAGTCAGCCCCGTGGCGATCCGTCCTTTGTGTCCATCGCGCGCCGCGACCTTCGACGAGGCTAATCCTTTGAAAGTCGACAATCGCGGAGGAAGCGGCTGGGGTCTCTGAAGAGAGGGCCCAAGGGGAAGCCACGTGAACCTCCAGAGTACGTCACTCGAAAGTCGGCGTGGAGAGTTGAGGCACTTCGGCCTTCGATTTGTTTCATTTTTTTAAATAAGAACTAGCGCTCGCAAGAAAATGCGGTTTTCGGTTTTTCGTTCCATAGGTGACGCCGATTAATTTCCGCAGTTAATTGGCCAAAGTCTGAAAATCGTTGCACTGCCCCTTTAAGAGTGCGCTTGCAACCACAGTGCAATCAACAGATCGCTTTTCAACCGCAGTGATCGAAGAACCGAATAAGAGGATTTACTGCTCAAGCTGTAATACCGCTTTTCTTTTATCGGATTTTTTTTTCTGTACGGAAGTTTGAAAATATAGCGGGGCTGCTTTTCGCTACGGCAAGTTTGAAAATATAGCGGACCATTTCCTATTTCGTTCGAGAGCTCTCCGACTTCTCACTGTGATACATCCGCGGTTTCTAAAGCATGCCAGCCGAGCCCAGCTCACGCTCTGAACAGGAGAACTACGTCACTCGGATGTACGCGCTCGTCAACAATCAATCTGTCGACTAATATCTGAATTCCCGCTCGTGGCCACTAAGAGCCGTGACAGCACCTATCATCACTTGAGTAGGACAAGTTCCATGGTGTGCTTAAAATGCACGCTGGAAGGTCGGAGTCATCGCCTCCGCTGCCCAAGCACGTCACGACCAAGTGATTTCTCATTTCGCTTTTGAGTTTCGGACTAAGGCTAAGGAAGAAGCAAAAATGTATTTCATGGTCCTTTTAAGCGCGCTGTTATCGATGCGAATGTTTTGGAACGTATACGCGGATTGGTATTGGCGACGTACGCAACCAAAATCGTCGCTGTGGTCGGCCATTCACCATTGGTTAAACGCTCACGTCTTGAGTAGGGTCATTTCTGCTTTCATGGGCGCAAAGAAGAGCAATGTCAGACTGTCTACTCTAACGGTTTCAATTTAGGGGCGCTATGGCTACTAATAATCCCGGTCGTGACGTCAGAGATAGGAAACGCAAGAGGGCGCCACCGGAACATCTCGTCGCCATTAGCGCTCGCATCTCAACCAACCTTTATTATAGTTTTTTTTTTAAATTTAGCGTGTCGTCTTTTTGTGTATTTTTATTTTTTTGCTTCGGTGAACGAGTTTCTGTCTCACGTGGAGCGTTTCGCACACGCAGGTGCATGGTGTCACCGCGCGGTCGCTCACCTTTCAGCGAGCTTGAAGAGGAGTAGGTGCTTGGGATTTGCGTGGACCTTCCCAATCCGCGGTCGATAATTTATTCTCTCTCTCTCTCTCTCTCTCTCTCTCTCTCTCTCTCTCTCTCTATATATATATATATATATATATATATATATATATATATAAATGGGGATCTAAAGCCTATGAGAGTTGGTTGTGACACCTACCCTGCGCCATCCAGCACTTTGTAAAGGGAAAGAAGTAGAGAGAGAGAAACGATTGAAACAGCCATGTTAGTCTAAGCTGAGGCTTTAGCTGCCGACTCCTGCTAGGGAAGGGAAAAGGGGAAGAAAGTTGACCAGAAAATCTGTCATCAAAATTCAAGAAAACACAACAACAACAGAACCCAATACACGTGGTTATAAGTTCGCAAACAAAAACATAACGTGCTTAACGGAAACAAAAATAATACAACTGTATTTTTATTTATGAATCGAGTCATTAGATGCAGAATTGTATTTTATGAGAAACGCAGTCGACGCGCACTACCCGCCCTCCTCGCACCCGGCGCGGTGTCTTTTCAAAGCGTCGCCTCTTCCTTCTTGCGGCGATGTAGACAATGCGTAGATTGAGGCGAGGGGCCATCGTATGAAGTCACTCTCCTCGTGTCGGGTTGGCGGCGCGGGTATTTGGCAGGTGACCACCTCTGCTACCTTCTGCCATCGTGCCACGGCTTCAGACGGTTTCAAAATCTCAGTTAGCTTCTATTACAATGCAATGCTGCATCCAAAAAAAAAAAAAATTAAAACATTTAAGAAAGTTCAGTGATGTGATTGCTGCGCCGATTGCGCCAAACTGCGCCAAGGGGCTAACCCTGCTACATCCTGCTACATTTCGCCAAAATATAGGTAATCTGCGCCAAGCCTGCGCCAAAGGACCAATATAGGTCGCCTTTCAAAACCGAAACTAAACTGAGTACTGTAATTGAGCAGGCGTGTGTTATGTGGCGCAAGCGGCCGCCTGACCCAAAGTACCGTGCATCAACTGTCCACCCGGTCTTGCATGGTTTTCCCGGCGTCTCGCGTTTCGCGCTCTCGTCTTGTGGGTCTCGTCTCGTCTTTTTTTTATATTTGCAGCGATAGACGCGGATGTGTGCAGACGCTCCGACGCTAGCGTGCCGGGTACCAGCCATGCCGTCATGCTGTAAAACGAAACCACGTTTTTGCGCGGCAGGAGTTACTTTGTGAGCTGAAGCAACGGCCGTGGGAAAACTATATTTGTTCACTGCCTTTCATTCACCGTGGTCGCGCGACGTCAAATGTTGCCGTCCCCACATCACTGCAGATATGGCACTTTCTAAAATGAAACTAAGTACCGCCGCATGTTAATCGACATTCCTGTTCTTGTTTAAATCATACGTTACTACAAAATCCATCTTTAATTCAAAGACTGCTCTGTCAAAGTATTGGTTATCTAGATTCCTCTTGGTGGGCCTTCTTTCGAGAGGGACCTCGGTACGTGAAAAATCTACAGAGAAAGAAAGTTGGTGAAGAGAAGTGAGCTAAAGCGAAGAAGGCAATGTCCACGTTGAACCCGCACAGCGCGTTTGTTTGTATCGAGTTCAGTCGTTGCATAAAGCGCTCCAAGAACGTTTTGACCATGGCTCGCGATGTCTTGCATTGATGCTCTCAGGTTCTTTATTTTTATGTGTGTTTAGCTTGTAACTTGTTCGCCGGCCTGGCATGCACGCGCCGATGGACTGTTTTTTTTTTTTTTGTCGTATGCTCGACCGTTACATTTTGCATACAATTTTGGGAATCAGTTGGCGACGGAGTGGAGTGGCATGGTTTCGGTTTCGATCGGACAGCCGTTGCCTGCGCTCGCTCGATGAAGCATGTCCAACAGCAAGCCTGGCGAAGTTACCCTTTTAGTGCATGCGAACATGATTGCGTGACTCAGGCACCAGCCGGGACGCTTGCGATTCATTATTTTACGTTCGCTTACTTATGACGAAAATCTTGCACCTCGGGAACCAGTAAAACAGTGGCACGCGGTTTCTCGAAATTCTTGGCAATGCCTACATCACTGTACACTTCTGGGATGTCTGAGCAGTAAAAACAGAAGCAGCGAGTTCCGTCACATCAGAACACAGCACAACACAAAGTGCTCTTCGTTTGTACAGCACTTAAAACGAATATTTTTATTTTCCTAAGAATATCTGCTCCAAAATCCACTTTTGCTGCTTCGAAACACTGTCTTGGCTGCTCCAAAAGCCGCTTTTGCTGCTCCAAAACACTGTTTTGGTTGCTCCAAAGGTCACATTTGCTGCTCCAAAACACTGTTTTGGTTGCTCCAAAACGTGCGCCAAAATGCCTTAGGCCAATCACATCACTGAAAGTTGTTAGCAAGAGAGTGAGAAAGTTCGTAAGCTCCGATTCCACTATCGGCCAAACTTTCTAGTCGGATTAATTGTGCTTTCGTCGACGCAAATATTGGGCGTGATGTCAGCCTGTTACTACGATAGTGTTATTTTAAGAAGTCCATGACTTCGAGCATCCTACGTGATTTTCACGGACGTAATAGAACTTGTCGCTCGCAACCGACAACCGTGAGAGGGCGCCACCGAAATATCTAGTCGCCAATAGAGATGCAAATTCGAATTACGGGATGGGAATTTCATGTTCTTGATTGTGCACTGCTCGTATTGTGTTTCGTGGACCGCCTCGAAGCCATTTTGGAGCATCATTGACTCGAAGTGCAAGTGTCTTCCAACCAGTGAGGTCATATGTCTTCGACCACGTCCCCGAGAGCGACACGCCGGAGTCGCCCAAGAGCGTCGAGCGAGATTTTAGTCACGCTTGTCTCTCGGTCCCTCTTTCTTTTGTTTTTCGCTTCAGTCGAGCGAGTTGACTCCTATTATATTTTGCTTTTTTTTATTTTTTTTCCCCTCTTTGAGTTCGTTGTTTCGCTTGCCCGAGCCTGAACAGTCCGGTCACGGCCCATTTGACCTGTCGCACCGCGCTCACTCATTTTAATGCGGCAGCTTTCCTCGGACTTTCAATTTTCCTTCCACCGCGCTGACATGCTCCCAGAGCTCCTGCCACGGGCCCGCTATCCCGCGGCGAGAGTAGCGCGCCTCAAAAAGGACACAGAAAGCCCCACGCGCACACGGTCGTTCACTGAAAGACAGGCACAAGGGCGAACAACACAAACACGGTCGAACGGAACAAGTCCCGACCGGAGGTAGTACCAGGGCCCGTACACGACGGATTCGTGCGTGCTTTGCCCCCGGTAAGGCGAGCGAACGGCCCAGGTTGGTCCCTCGCGATTTCCGAACTGTTTGTCCAATTCGGCGCGCACATCGGCGAAACTTGGTTTCGGGCCGCTGTTGCCTCGTTGCCCCGTGTGTACTTTCCCGGTGTTGTGTTTTGGTTCGCTTCTTGGGCGACGGGTTGTGCCAGGCGTGACGTGGCCCGCCGCCTTCTTCCCTCCCTTCCTTTTTTTGCTGGCGCGGGCGTAACACGGTGGAGCGAGGCGACTCCCGGGGGAACTGTTGCGTCGGCGGCTGCATGCCCCTGCCCGCTCGGCCGGCTAACTTGGCCGTTACCGCTAGGGGCCTCCCTCGGTCACTGCCGTCGTCTTTTTTTTTTTTTTTTTTCTTGGGGGAGGGGGGGGGGTCAGGTCACATGGTTTTATTGGGCTGCTGCTTTCGTGCCAAAACTGACGCCGGGGTCTTTGCGGCTCGAATTTGGCATGGCCACGTCGTGCGGACTCTCTGAACTTGAAACTCGCAGATGGCCTTGTTGGCATTCAATAGATTCGTCGGATGATTCTGCATAAACGGGCCTGCTGCGACAGACTCAACTGCGCTCATCTGCCTCGGCGATGTGTCACTCGAAGCGGTATTGGAGATAAATGCGAGTTTTTCGCCCTATAAACCTTTTTCGCATAACCTCAAACCGGCCAGTAACTGACGTACCCTCGACCTGGTGCATTTTTGGATTGCCCGCTGACACGGGGTATGCAACCGCCAAGGGTATGGGCGAAAAGGCTTAAAAACGGACGTCGTGCATGAGTTAGTTCCGAGTCCTCCTTTTTACCGTGCTGCAATTTCCGAAAATCTACGGTTTAAAATTAAATAATTTTAAAAAGCATAAGAGCAATAGCAGAAAGTGTTCCATGAGCACAAGGAGCTGCAGCGCGAGTGTGGCTGCAATGTTATCGAGCTTCGCATTTTCCCCAAGAATCCTTATTTATGAAGTCAGTCGATTGCGAGCTTGAATCGCGAAAGATTCGTATCAGACTCAACGTCACGTTTAAGCTCACGACCACTTCGTTTACGACAAGAGGATCGATTTTAATTCCCGGTGCAGGTGGTCCAATTAGGTTATCACTGCAAGCCCCATGGTATGTGAAAGGTATGAAAAAGTCTACATGCCACCACTCAAGATGGAGCTGTCAAATGCCGAGAGCTTACCTGCATAGACTACATTAAACGGCTAATATATTCTTTCTCTGTGGAAACTCAATGAAAACACCCCACCGTCTTCGTCGTCGTTCTCTCGAGGAGGCAAGGTGATGGCCTGTGAGTAGCCAGCTGGATTCAACCGGACAAGCTCCAACCAAGTTATTGCAGCCCACCATAGCCAAGTCTAGCCAAGTTCCCCCCATACCCACACCGTTGCCTACCCAGATGGCTGTGCTGCCAGAACTAGCCGGTATTTCTTTTTCTAAGCCGCTAGACGGCGTCGTCGGCGCCAAAATTCTCAAGATGGCGGCGCCGTTAAAGAAAAGCAGAGCCGTTTATTGAGAGAGTTTGGCCATACATTGGTTTGAATAGGCGAGCATCTCGGGCCAACCACAGGCCGCGAAACAGCCCCTAGCGGTGGTCGCGTGCTCTAAATTTGTTCCACGACTATACTTCGTTTCACCTTATGTGCGAGCGAAGGCAAAACTGGAAGCGCGAGCGCGGAAGCTCCGTGCGTTCAGGCTTTGCTCGAGCGCGCGAGCTGGGGAGAAATGCAAAAAGCGCTGGTCTCGCGCTTCTAGCTTTGGCTTCGCTCGCAGGTAAAGTGAAACGAAGTATAATTTGAGCCGTGCCGAGCGGAACTCCGCGTCTCAAGACGCTCGCGCACCCCACCCTTTGCACTGCTTTCTTTCAGCCAGTCTCAGGACGCTGTTCTAGCAGTGCAGACAAAGGCATGGGCACGAGCGCGTGGCTTTGGAAAGTGCCTCCTATGCACGAGGTCTCGTACAAACAATAGCGTTTCGCTGAGCTAGGCTCACGCGCCTGTGCCTTTGTCTTCACTGTCGACATTTGTGAGATGGAGTAGAGGTCTCCTGATTGGTCGACGCTGTGTCACAAATTTAGTTTACGCTCTAAGCGTGGGGGGAATATTCGGCGCTGGCGGCGGCCTTTGCTCCGCCTATTGTCCAAACTCTCCTAATATACGGCTCTGAAGAAATGGTCTATACTCTATACAGTGGTAATGGTTTGTCGTGACCCGCGCTTCACGCGGCGCTGTCCGTATGTTGCCCCGAATGCCAGACGTTCGGTGGTGTGTGTGATCCTCGTCGTCGTCGTGACCGAGTGGGTTTCCCTGGCAACGGCGTTTCAGAGGGTAGCGCGTTGCCGATGGAAAGGACCGCGGCTCCTTCGACGTCATCGCGCTGCAATGCGACGCGGCGCTTATAGTGGCGGCGCGCGCTTCACGTGACCGGCGAGGAATTGAGCCACGCATCCGACGGCTTCCGAATAAAGTGTTCTGCAGGTTATCGGAGGTGAATGGAGCATATATCGATGAGTGGGATACAGCAACAGGCTATACATGCCATGCCGAAGCATGGTCACGATCCGAGCGAAGGGGCCCGCTAACGCAGACGAGGTGTGTGAGTGAAGGAACTGCGTTTAACCAGCGATGGAAGCGCTGCGCCATTCGCACCGTAGTGCGCTAAGAACACAACCCTTCTAACCTTTCACGCCAAACCTTTTGTAGAAATACGCGGTGCGCATGCGCGGAGTATTTGATGGGCCTGGGTTCGAGAGTATCTAGTTCCAAACAATCCGCCATCTTGCATTTCTTGCCTTTGAGCGCATTGGAGACCCTCGAGACTCAAGTTTTGATGTTGCGAACAAGGTGAACACGAGTCAACGTACTGACGACGCCCATTCTAGATTACGACGTGCACCGCAATCATGCCGGTGAACTGTGTAGCCTTCGGCTGTCGGAACTATTTTCGCCCGGGTTGTGGAATGAACCTTTTGTGGAAACATCGGTTCGAGAGTAAATAGTTTCAGTACCCCCTCTCGCTTTCTTTTGGCCGAGCAGAGAGGGAAGATGGTTTCGTTGTGTCGACTTCGGGGCGGAAGATTACGCACGATGGGGACGAAGGCTAGTTTGGGGGAACCGTATCTAGGTCACAGCGCCTCAATGGGTGAACAGGATGTAGCTGACGTTTTGGGTGTAGAACGGGTGGGAGAGGCCTTGCGCGCGCGTTGTTTTCTCGCCACTCAGCCTCGAACCCAGTCGCGTGTCTAGGAGGCAGCACATATTCGCCAAGAGGTCCATTGCGCCACTCGTGCGCCAAGTGATGCTCTTGAGCGAAGTAAGAAAAGGGCAAAGAGGGTAGCGCCGCGATGTAACAGAAAACGAAAATGCTTCCCTTCGGCTCAATCGGGAAGTAAGCAGACCGACGAAATCGAGCCAGTAGTGTGTGTGGATTTTAGGACGTTTCGGAAAGACTCGGGCCGGGGCGTTGCTCGCGTCTATCTTTACTGCTTTGCGCCGGCGCGCTTGGAGCAGCTGCCGATACGGGGGAGCATTTAGGTTATCTTCGATCGGCTCGGAAATTTGCTCCCGGATAACATAGGTCGGCCGTTAGTTAAAAAATGAAACCGAGAAAACATTTATGCCTATATTCTAATATGTGTGATTGTGACAGGTCACTGAACTCTTACTCAACTTGGCTCCAACGCTGTTAACGCTGCTGCGTATGCTCGATGGTGGCTTCAAAACACGTATCTAATTTCTCATACCTTTTTAGGGTGTTTTTTTTTTCTCCTTTTTTGCCGAATTTATATAAATTAGGTGAACGTATTTTCACCAGTCGACATTTTAGGGAATATGCTGGTCTTTGCCGAGATTTTACTGGAATGATGTCGGACGGAGGGGGCAGACGATCTGTCTTAATTGAAGCATTGCACTATGATGCATCGTGAAACATATTTTTTAGTGTTATTTGTCCGAAGAGCTGTCCATTCATTCTTGTTAGCCATTTTTTTTCCTCAGTACATATTTAAAACAGAACCAATCTTGACTTTAGTAAATCTATCTTTCTACAAAAAAGTTTTTGTTACATGTTTAGGACTTCTACAGTTTTAGGACTTGGTTGGTTGCCGTACTTTAACTTTTTTGTGACTATTTTTATATATTTTTATTGCGAAAAGAAGTAAGCAATGTGTTTTGGCATTAAAATGTGTACCTTCAGTCATAATCGAAGATGACCTTTCCATAAACTTTACTATTTTATTTTCAAAAATGGTGCTGACATATATGTTGAAACCTGCTTCGAAAGCACGGGTGGCTATCGAAACCAACATTTCGCCTGCTCCAAGACCCGCTACGAAAGGTCAAATGCCGCTTCCATCGCTGTCAGTCGTAAAGCACCTTTCGCCCAGGACGCCCGTAAGCGAACCAAGGTGGCGCGGCTTCTCTGGGCCATCAAAATTGGTTCGTGCCTCAAACTCAAGTGTAAGCGCCCTCGCACGCTGCGACGAGTTGATGCTTCGGAAAACACATCTACCGCGGCCGCTTCATTTGCAGGATGCGACAATAAATGTTTTTGTCGCCACCAGGGATTTAGTTTTCAACTTGGCCGCGTGAAGGCGCGACGGCTGAATCTGCTTTCCAATAGTATTCTAATTTGCACCGAAGGCAGCGTAACTTTTTGTGTTCAGAGCGGGGGGCGAACACGAACCACGTCTTAGGCTCTCTGGGGAATTCCAAATCGCGTGCGTGACTCCCTCGTACCGCCTCCATCAGTGGAAGTCGGCACTCCCCTAGGTACCGTCTCCTCAGGGGCTTGTTCTAGGGGAACGCCATCGAACTCCTGCAGCATAATCAAGCAGAGCTCATGTTTGTCGGAACGTTTGTTTCTCTTTTCAGATGACATCAGGATATTCCCTACGGATTCTGTGTTTTCGTTGTGTCTGTGTGTCGTGGGTGCCGATTCCCTGGACGTCCGTTTCTCTGGTCGAAAAGAAACTGGACGGCCCCATGTGATGGCCTCGCGTTGTCCCGTGTCTTTTGCAGGACACTCTCCCTTTCGAGTTCAGATCTGACTAGAACGAACCGTGACGCCAGACTACCAATGGGACAACGAAAAGGCGGGCAAGACTGGCTTTTCATTGCTACTTTGCCTGTTCTTAGGAGGGGGAATGACGATTAGCTTATGGTTAAGGTTCGGTCGGTATAAAAATGAATGAATTGGACTTGTACTAGAAGCTATCTGATGCCGTGCTCTTAATAGCTTTTGTTTTTCTTTTCGGGCGTTTTTTGTTCGTTAGTTTCATTACCTAAGCAGGGGACACATGAGGGACGAAAACTGGCGCCTCGTGGCAATTTCTATTCCAACTGCCGCGGACGCTGTGAGCTGGACCTATGCCTTGCTGCCGCGTCGCAGCGTTTTTCCAAGTTGCTATGGGAACTGCCGCGCGGCCCGCATTTTTGACGCTAAAGTGTTCCCTGCTTTGTGCTGCTTTTGGATTCGGATTGAGCGCTTGGATTGCGCGCGCCGCCTGCCCATCCGCATATTGTTCGAGTTTGGGAAAGACTGACAGACTTTGGGAACGGTCAACCTCCTCGCTGTGAGTGCGTTACGTCGCTTCAATTCTGGTGTTGTCTGGTTTTGAATTGGAACTGTCGCATAGGTTACAGGCTTGCTTTTCAGTAAAATTGTTCCAGCCTTGCTTACAGTATACTGTCGTGTTGTTTTTCAGTTAAAAGACTAACTTTGGCAAACTGTTTTTTTTTTTTTTTTAAGAAATGAAAGAGATTTTTGTAAAAACACGTGTTGGTTTCGCATTAGTTCCGACCCATCGCTTTGGCCAGTGTATCGTCCGTTTGAAGACGGTGGTCGTCTTCCTCCAAGCTATCGTAACGCGTTTGTCTCCAATATTTTAGCGCTTAATATGTCGGGTCCACTGCTGTTTGTTTCGATATGCATCGGAATTGTATCGTCATGCGGTCGTGTATCCCTACCGCAGTGATGTGATTGCTGCGCCATTTGCGCCAAAATCCGCCAAAGTGCTTACCCGGCCACGTACTGCTACATTTCGACAAAACGTGATGACTTTGCGTCAACGTTGCGCCGAAACGTAATTTTACTTTATTATTACTGGAAATATAATGATAGCCGAGCACCCGCTACACGGCCGGATCGTTACAAGTAGGCTTGTCCAAATGCAGTGCACCAGTGCGCGTCTCAACGCGCACTGGTGCACTGCATTGAAGCGAAAACCGCGGAGTAGGCATCGTGATTCTTTCGTATCTTGCTTACTCACACTAGCGTCAAGTATATTGAAAAAAAAAAAAAGGCCTTGGTGAGTGCTAATGTAAGAACTCTCGCAAAATGGAAAGGTGGGCTGTTGGTACATCGGAAAAAGAATGTGCGTCTCAAAGAAAGGGACAGAGAAGAAGACGACACAGAACTCGGTGTCCCTGTCTTTGAGGCGCTTATTCTTCTTTCGTAACAACTCTCTCTACCTTGCCGTAAAAAAAAAAAAAAAATCAAAATAAAACTGCGGCTAGTACATACGCTAGGCTACGATATTCTGATGATTTTCGTTTGTTTCAATTCGAAATTTAGCGAGGTTACTTTTGTATTGCAGGAAGGTTTATGTGAACTTCTTTATAAGCTTACTTTTGTATGTCAACTCTCTGGTTTAGTTATTACTTTTACATAGGTTTCATCTGTGCGATGGCACAGGAAACGGAGTAAACAAACACTCACTTAGCTGGGGCAGTGGATGGAAACTTGGGAATAACCTTAATGAGTTCGACTGGAGTGTTCACATGCCGACTTTTTTTTTTATCATGAAATCCTACCTATAAATTGTCATTGAAATCAAATGACAAAAACTTTGTTTTTACCAGAATTAATAATTACAGTCTTATTCCTACCTTTAGGACTTGAATGCATCAACTTCGGTGCTAATAATATTCTGTTTCAACATGATTTCTGTGGAATATACTATTGATATTTGGCTCTGCATTTAATATAACCATTCGCAGCAGTTCCTACCGTCCTTCATCATTCAGCATGTTGTTGACGTGCCTGGGACTTCTACACGCGTTCTGTTTCAGGGAGTCAAACCTGCGCTGCGATTGATGCTAACAAGTGGGAAGGCAGAGAAGACAATGTATTTTGATGGACAGGCTACATTAATCATCGCATAATATTTGCAGTGGTAGGAATGCAAATAAAGTGTACACTAATGCTCCAAAAAGCCTACTCGCCCCGCTTTCCTCTCTATTTTGTTGAAACATCGCAGGCGCCTTTTTGTAACATTGAAATTAGCTCAACAGCAGTCCCCGCGGTTAGTTTCAACTCTAGCCAGCAACACGAGGTTTGAAGCAGTGATCTTTCGTTCGAACCACTTGATTAGGACGTGGAAACTATAGCCGGTGACAGCTGAAGAGTTCTGGAGAAGCTCCTCGTAGCTCTTACCAGTTCAGCAGAGCGAAGGCTGGAGAGGACGCAACCTCTTTCCAGCCTCTGTTAAGGTGAAAAGAGGTGGGAGGAGCTTCCCCTGAACTCTTAACGTACCGGCTGTGCCTAGGACTACTTTAGAATCGACTAGCTGAATCTCTGGGGGGCCTACAGTTGTGGCCACTATCGGGATTCATAAAGGCCCTGTCACACTGAGGCAACACGACGGCAACAGCAACACAACACGTTGTCCAACAGTCGGGCAACTTGTTGCTCGCTCCCCATGTTGTCCGACAAACCTGTCACATCGAGGCAACAGCACGACAACATGGACGACAACCAAAATGTGGCCTCGGTATGACAGCTTTCGGCAACAAAAACAGCAGCAACTTGTGTTGGACAACGTGTGTTGCCCTGATCGCTGGCTGAGCGAATTTCGGGCCGGCAACACGACAACATAGATAGCTTCGATGGTAGAGCTAGTCCCCTATCAATAACGTCTTACTCAAATAAAGGCTTGGAAAACGGTTATTTAACAATAATTACGGCTGCCGTGCAGCTAAAATATTTTCGATTAATGTTTTTGCTGCGACGGAAAGCGATTTTCGAAATGGTCACAGCTACGGTCGTGAACGTTCAGACTGGTTTTGAAATTAGAACTGCCGAGAGACCAGCTCACATTACTGATTGTAAAATAAAATGGCATGCCTACTCACCCGCTGATGAAGTATAATAAAAATAACCCAGAAAACCAAAGATTAAAAAAATCGAAGCACTAAAACGACCATTCTGATCATGATTGTTGATGCTTGGAACTTGGAAACAGCCGCTATCAGACACCTGATTGGTTTTCAAAATACCCAGGACGTTTTGGGGGAATGAAGCGATCACATAGCAGGCGGTAGGCAAGTAGACAGCGTTGAAAAATATTTATTCGACCGATTTTTATGAAGGCCGATCGTGTCGGTGTCGCAGTTTTGAAGCACTGTCAGTTCAGCTCAACACCACGCTACAAAAGACGCTTTGGGGTACTGCCAATGCTAACTCAATTTAGGAATTGCATGAAAGAACCGGACAGAAACACTTCATACGGTGGCGTACATCCCGAAAATATATCAGCGATGTCACTTTCCTCGGTTAGGGCTATCTGCTTTGTCAGCGAATGAAGAACACAATCAAATAAAGAGCGGAAGATACTCCCCGTGTCAAGTTTTCTAATCACAGTCACTGGTTGATGTCGTACCGTGGTAATTCCCGGCCCTTCGAACGCACTAGCACTTTGTAGAGTCACATTTCCAGCGATTCCGCGCCGCACACGAACGAAGGTAAACAATCAAGATGGCGGAGTGTTCCCCGTGTTGTCCTCGCCGTCAGCGCGGTCTGACAGGGTTGTCGGACAACAAATCGGGCAACTCGGTTGCCGGGCGGCAGCAACATGTTGCCCGACTGTTGTTGTTGCCGTGACGTGACAGGGTCGCCGGCAACACGACTTCCCCGTGTTGCCGGATAGAGTTGTCCAACTGTTGCCTCAGTGTGACAGGGCCTTAAGAGCAGAAGGCCGACATAACCTCTTTGACGTGATAAAAAAAAAAAAAAGAGAGTTTTCTTTCGTCCGTTGGGGCTTCAACACTTTCCGCAATATAGGAAATTTCCCACGATTTAGCAACACTGGTTCCAGAGGTTGTTGCGGGCCGGCTGGAACGATCTACAAAAAGACGTACCCGTTTTGTAACAAAGCAGATGGCGGGCGGCATTAGCGTCTCGCGTCGCCGAGGTGGAAACGAATTGCGCGCTCGACTCTCCGTGATCGCTGTTTCCCGCTTGTCCGGGCGTGCCGTTTGTCTTACGGGCGGGCTTTTTCCGGCAGCGTCGCTGTGTCACCACGTGACAGCGGGGAACACTGACCATGCGACTGCCGCTTCACCTTCTGCCGGTGACAAATGCCCCTTCGTCGGTTTGGACGGAGGGAGAGTGAGGTATGGCGGCTCCGCATCTGCCCTCGTTCTAATGAACAACTGTCGGTCGTCGGGGGTCGATTGACACGCGCGCTGTCGTAAAAGAGCGCCACTGCGGTCCCTTTTACTTTGTAACCGGAGGAACATGGAGCGGTGCTCACACGAACACTGGGGCGCGCTCGGCACCTGCTCCATCATCGCATGGTCCCCGTTCCGGTGGACCAAGTCCGGTTCTGAAGGGTCTCCTTTACCCGTCTGTATAAGTAGACCAAGGACTACTCTCACCGGCGACCGAGTAAGACCGAGAGAGACCAGACCGGTTTTTAAGCCTCTTGCGATCTCTTAGGACCAGCTCCGCTGCAGCGCATCCGGTCCTAAGAAGTCGCAAAAGGCTTAAAAACCGGTCTGGTCTCTCTCGGTCTTACTCGGTCGCAAGATTGTGAACGGCGCTTTAGAGACATTTAGGACACACTGGAAAGGCTACGGTCGCTAGCTAAGAGCTTGAATATGCGTCCACTCTGCATTGGAATGTTGTGCAGTGTAAGTAGCTCGCTCGCTAACTCTTGTTGATGCGTTTGAACACCGCGAGCTGTGTAATTTCCTTGGGGGATTTGGAGCGATCCAAAAGCGCTCTATGCTCGCACCTTGTGTTAGTTTAAAAGAAAATAATAAGAATTTCAATTTTTTTTTTTTGTAGAAAGGGGTGATTATTGACACATTAAGGACTTAACAATCAGCTTAATTTTCCTTTTTAATACAATTCTATGAAGTTTAATATTTCCGTAAAATAAGTTGACGAAGGCGAAGCTGACTTTCTGCTTTGACGCCTGAAACCTTTCCTAAAAAGGAGGTGACATCAACTATGAGCTGGTAGAATTTACGTGACAGACAGATGTACGGCCCTGCTCGAGGAGGTTCGGCGTAAAAGCCAGGCACGTATCCAGGGGGGAGGCCCATGGGGCCCGGGCCCCCCCGAAATCTTTCATTTTGCTGGGACCTCCTCGCCCCCCTCCCCCTCATACAGCATTTTGTCATGGGCGCCACCCCCCCCCTCCCCCCCCCCCCCCCCCCCCCCCGAAACAAAATCCTGGCTACGTGCCTGGTAAAAGCAACAGAGTTCTGGGCTCACGCGGGGCCGGTTACCGATGTTCTCGTTCCCGCGCATTCGCAAGCAACACTTTAGTACACTAGAGGCGCCCAAAGGTCTCGTTGGGTGAAAGTCTGGATGAATGTGCAGAAAAGGTCGCGCCGCGCTTGACGAGGTTTGACAGAAGCTTTCTGACACGGATCCGGAGAAGTCCCTAAACCTGCAGCGCGTCAGCCGAGAACAGTTCCTGCTAGTTCCAGTTCCTGCGCGTCAGAATGAGCAGAGAAGGATAATATGCTACTTCTTTTTCGCTCATAAAAAAAAAGTGGTTAGTGTTGCCAGACTACACTTTTCAACTCAATCCCCGCGCAGTAGGCGAGAGTGAAAGGAGCTCGACTATTTCAATCTGTGTGTTTGTGGACTGAAATCATACTCTATTTCTATTGCACTAAATCTGTATGGCAAAAATTAACGATTGACGTTGTTACTAAAAAAAAACAAAAAAAAAAAAACATTTTTAGCAACTTACGATTGAAAGCGGAAACGAATGGACTCCGTTTATCTGGACCAATCGTCTGTCGAGTGTAGGTTGATGTCACGATCTACGTCACTCAAAAGGTTACTTTTTCGCATTCTCGCGTGTCGCTGCCTTCGGTTCCAGCGTGATTATTGCTGGTTTTGATAAATTAGTTTGTACGGCACGCAAGCGCAATTTCGAGCTGAACCTTCTTCAACATGCCCTGCAATACACGCAACATCGAGTATTTCAGCCGTTAAAGTGAAGTTTCGAATCGTCTTTATTGCCCCTTTAAATGCGAGGGCACAAACGAAAAGCACTCTGAACCCTTTCCAAATCAACCCAAGGATTTCCAAGAAACCAATCCTAGACTAACGCTGCGTTTTTTTTTTTTTTTTTTTCAATTATTTATTTATTTTATTGTGGTAGTCTACCAGGGGTTAGCAGTATCTCTACAGCCCGCCTGAAGCACATTTAAACGCCACCAACACCATGAGGTGCACTCCATCGAAGAATTCGCAATCCATTTGAACCACCTGGTTGCAGCTCTACAGTAAGCAATCGAAGTTGTGTGCCGCGCAGCATTGCACACCATTCGGCTGCGATTCGAACGCACCAGCTCTAGGACTCGTTTGCGAGCGCTCGGGTTCACCGACTCGGTTTCAGCCGCAAATCGATGGGGCTGCTCTTTGCGAGTTGGGCAGATGAGAATGTTCTGGGAGCGTGTTTGCACGTAACAAAACCAGAGGATGGGTTCCTTTTCGGAAATTACGCGTTAGCGATTAATCGATCACAGCCGACGCTTGTCTGTGCATCCTTTCCCGAGGCCCTGAGGAGGGAAGAGGCACACCGTGAATGGGCGAGGTCAGGGACGTCAGGGCTCTTGATTTATTTTGCTCGACATCCGGAAACTGATAGCCTCGTGGGGCTCATGTGTCAGACGCTTTCGTCGGTGGCTTCGCCTGTACGCTGTGGGCGCTTCAAACGTTCAGATTAAGCTGGACTGGATATATATATATATTTTTTTTTTCACTTTACGCGTATTTGTTAGTGCGTTTTGCGTCATTTTTGTTTGCTTTTCTACATTTTATTGGGTATCGCTGAAGGCTGATGCTTAAAAACCTGTTACTAAATTACCCAATCATTAAGGAGAATGCTGGGAATGCAGGTCTACGTACGAAAGATTCGAAGTAAATAACCAAAATTAGGCGTTGACAAAAGCGCGTGCAAGATACCATTTAGTTGAGGCTTTTTGTTTTAGAACAGTTACTGCTGCACACGCCGGCACCTGCGGCGCGTAGACCGATGTTCCCGGCATTATCTTTGGTGCTCGGGTAACTTGGCAATGCGGAGCGCAAGTTCGTCTGCTTCTTGCACGGGGGTTGCGACAATGTCAGAATGCTACGCTCTTATTGGCTTATTGAAAAAAAAAAATAGTGGGTAGACCTCGAGGCATCTAGCGTTGAGGTCTACCCACTATCCTTCCATTCAAAGCCAATCTGAACTTGGCGTCGTTCGGACGTCACCGCAACCTTTGCGCGAGAAGCAGACGACTTGCTCTCCGGCCGTTAAAAGAATCTGTGAAGGCTTCCTATTTCCCCTTTCCCTCAGTGAGAGAGCGGCGGTCACCCCTACTTGACTCGGCCTGTTCTGTTTCGGCAGTCCGGGGTGCACTTGCCCCTTCCCTGCACCTCGCCCCCGCGCCCTTTGAACACCGGCGCGTGGGGCTGCTGTCACTCAATGTGGGTTTTTCACAGAGGCTCGGCGCAGATTGGATGGCGCTTTGGACGAGGCTAAAATGCTATTAAGACGTTCCGAGTTGAAGCTGAGCAATGGCTAGTGCCTGCAAATCCAAGGGAGGCGACGTCCCCCTTGGAATGGAGCTGGGAGCTACTTACTGCCTGCCCAAGTGTGCAGTGGAAACTGACGCGGCCTGGTGGTCCAAATGGGAAAGAGAGGTTGGAATGGTCAGCAGGGACGCGGATTTGCTGCCACTGTGACTCTGCCTGTTTATTTATCGAATGACAGTGTGAACAAATACTTTACTAGGGGGAATACATTCCACTCCTCTCAAATACAATAGCCTCGGCGCGGACAGGTTTTCTGGGCTGGCGATAGCCATCTATCGTCGTGGAGGTCTCGGATATCGGGTGGTAAATGATGATTATGATGATGGTTGTTCTACATAACCAAATTCATTGTTGTGGAAATGCTCGAGACACGTGCCGCGCGCCACTTCTAGGAAGAACATGGGGTCTAAAATCTAGCTCAGTGCTACAGTGTACTGTATCGGTGCTGCGCCAAACACTTTGCTGCGCTGTGCCGCCATGATCTTACCAAGGGTTGCACGTTGCACGTGCCTCGTGCATCGACGCACCTTGAGCTAATTTTGAAACATGGAGGGGCTTTATACTCTGTTTCATACTTAGCGTGCAACGCTGTCAAAGCTACTTGCGCGAGCGTGGGGCTTGATCTCGTTGATTATTTGCACGCGTTCTCGCGCAAACAAGGCCGTAGATGAAGCCACGCGCTCGCGCCAGTAGCTTTGACAGCGTTGCACGCTAAGTATGAAACAGAGTATAGGTGGAATCGGAGACGACACCGCCGCGGCCGCCGCGAACATCCACGTGCACATGCGCGTGGACTGACGCGGACCTCCCTTCCGTCAGGGCTGGATTCGGCGCTGTAGGCGTTCTGTCTAATGCAAATGAGCGGAGTGGAATGTATTCTCCCTAGTAAAGTATTTGGTGTGAACTTCAACGCACTTGCCTCTGCAATATTATCTACCGTTCTCATCCTGGTAGTTAATATAGGCCTGTTTTTCTAGGCCCGTTTCTCCGAGCTGTTGCCTCCAGGAGACACGACCACCAAAGAGGTGTCTTCGCGTCCGCGAGTCGCGGCCATTTAATGCCGACGTGAAGAAGCGTCCTAGCGTCACATCACACACTATCGATGTGCGTAAACTAGCGTCTGTCAGCGTCCCTCAGCTTCTGTTCGCAGGCCAGAGCGCTTGAATGGACGCAACGCGTCGCACAACAGAAAAGTGACCTGAAAATAGTTTTTTTCTCGTCAGGGGCGTTGCTTGAAACTTGAGAACTACAGTTCTATAGGCCTCCTGCGATGCCTAGGGGGCGCTGCGAATAGAGACTCGTTAGGACTTGTTTCCGGTGGTACAAAGCTATGCGTCTCAAACTGTCTCAAGGCCGGTTCAGACATTTGCGTTTGAGTGCGTTAGGCTGCGTTGCGTCGAGAGCCGAGAGCGAGTCACCGGCACATTTGTGCTTCGTATGAAGTGTGGAATCCAATTCAAGCAATCATCTTAGGACGCGATATAAGCAGCAGGGATGTCCTGGTTTCTCACAGCCGCAACGCAGTCAAACGCAGTCAAACGCAACTGTCTGAACCAGGCAAGCGCTCCAGTAGGCGCTCAGTTAGCGCTCCAGATGCGCTTCAGTAGGCGCTCGGTTAGCGCTTCAGCAGCGCAGTGTAAGCGCTCTCACGCTCCTTGTGCCGTGCTTGCTGCTGCGAAACAGCGCGTGCACGGCGATTCTGTTGTTGTTTTTTCCTTTGGCATTGAAAGAAAAGGAAGTAAAAGATCCGCCCGTACAAACAAGTAATTCTTTTTTGTGGAAAGTCTGCTGAAAAAAATCAACAGAGGTATTAAATGTCAACAGCTTTCCATCATACTTTCTGCAGATTGTATTTAGCTTTTGACTTGACTTCCAGCAGCCGTTTGGCTCAAAGTTCATTAGAAAGGCAGTAGACGTCTTGGCGCCTAGGTGTCAACTTTATGTTGACACTCCACTGAAAAGCTAAACCTCAAGCATAAGACAACCTTGTGACTCCAAGGCGATTCATTGGCACCAGACCATTTGTAGTCTCTGTGTCGCCAGAGCCTCCTCCAAATTGGCTTTTAGTTTTGTTAGTAAATGGTGTCGCTGTGTTATTTGAAGGCACTACCTACAACAACATACATCCAAGAACTACACATTAGAAACGAACATAAACACAAACACCATGAAGCACTGAACACCTGAAACACAGTCCCATTGACTGCTCCAGAGCCTTATACAGGGTGTTTTTTTTTAACTGCACCAAATGTTTAAATAAAGGGGGTAAAAGTTTTATGAATGCGGTTTTCACTGCGTGTTTATATGGCTTGGCGGACATTAGATGGGACTATAACCATCACTATTATCAAACTAATTAACAAAAATCCGTTAATTAACTTTTTAATTACTGTAATTAGGATATATGTTTATATTACAAACTTTGAGGCAGTCATATGCCAAGACTGTTCCATTTTGTAGAATTCGCGTAATGTGCCTGTGTTCCAAGATATCTGCCCCCGAATGTTTTACTTAATCCGACTTTTTATCCACTCAATTCGGAAAACCCACGAAAGTGGCCACTATAGCCGAACTTTGCTACAATAGCCGGATAAAAGTGCGATATTCGTGGACGAATATCGCGGTACACAAGCTGCTTACGCGAATTCCACAAAATGGAACAGTCTTGGCATACGACTGCCTCAAAGTTCGTAATATAAACATATATCCTAATTACAGTAATTAAAAAGTTAATTAACGGATTTTAGTTAATTAGTCTGATAATAGTGATAGTTATATTCCCATCTAATGTCCGCCGAGCCATATAAACACGCAGTGAAAACCGCATTCATAAAACTTTTCCCCCCTTTATTTAAAAATTTGGTGCAGTTAAAAAAAAACACCCTGTATAGCCTACATATTGAAGGAATGTATTTGGCCGGTGACCACCTCAACACTTATTAAGGTTTTAAGTATTTGATCTTCTCCTCAGGAGTCCATCAAAGGGAAAACAGTGTTTTGAAGGTTGTGGACGATATCTCTTACAAGAAAGCATTGGTTCATTCATTCAAGTCACTATTAGCGGCAAGATGTTTTGGTGGCGCCCTCCTATGGTTCCCCCTTGTGACGTCATTACCTTGCAAACAACAAGTTCGATGGTGTTTGTAAATAGCATGGTGGAAGCTTGAAGTCATTGCGCTCTCAAAGGAACACTGCCAACACCGTCAAAATTAAGGTTCTTTCATTCCTCTTATTTCCGTTGATGATAAATCCTTTTCTGACGTCATAGTCAGCGTTCCGCCAATCGTGGAAGGCCGACCACAGCGACGCTTTCGGTCGCGCACGTCGCCAATAGTCACTTACAAAGTCAGAACGGCAGGGCATGCCTTTCGAACGCCTCAACATGCAGGCAGCAGAGAGTCTGCAGCCTTTCTGATAAATATGGCTGCAGGAAGTCATCAAAAAGACTTAACATTGAAGCACCAGAAAGTCTGTAGACTTTATGTTGAACTGGGTTGCAAGAAGTCAACATATATTTTTCAACATGCAGGCAGCAGAAAGTCTGCAGCCTTTCTGATAAATATGGCTGCAGGAAGTCAACAAAAAGACTTAACATGGAAGCACCAGAAAGTCTGCAGACTTTATGTTGAAATGGGTTGCAAGAAGTCAACATATATTTTTCTACATGCAGGCAGCAGAGAGTCTGCAGCCTTTCTGATAAATATGTCTACAGAAAGTCAACCGAAATTTTTACCACGGAGTCTTCAAGAGGTGTGTGGACTTCCTGTTGACAATGTCAACAGAAAGTCAAAGTCAAAAGGAAGTAACCAGAGTCGACAAGAAGTCAACACATTTTCATCAGAAAGTCTGAAATCATTTTTGTAAGGGCGCTCTCCAAGCTAAGGGTCGGGCAGACGATCCAGAGTCATGAACACTGAGCGACTTATTGATTGGGTACGACCTCATCGCTTTCTATTCAATATGCGTGACCCTGGTTTCAAAGACACGCAGTTAAAAAATAATCACCTTCAAAAGAGCTCTGTGTCTCGGACCCTCATTCTGAACAAAGTTCGCCGGATACCCGTCGATATCTTGGTGGTGAAAGATTTCGCGCACCCAGAAGGCTCTTCCTGGGCGTTAAGTCGTCCACACATATGTGCACTCATTTGTCGCGTCTCTATTTCCGCGTCCCACATGGCCGCCATGGTACTGTTGATGCACACCCAACCACAGAAACCGGAACCGAAACTCCGAACCCTAGTTATCGTTAATATGACGTTCTCGATTGACATCCCGTTCAGTTTAGACTTATACTCGACGTTTTATGGTGGTTAAATGGGACATAAGCCTATTCGCACAGTTCATCGCCGACGGACGAACGACTCTAAAAGAAATCGCCGAAGTTCTCGCCGCTATGCACTGGACATCAGTAGGTCATGAATTTCATTCCGCGGTAGCATTGATAAAAGCTGCCGTTTCCACGGGACGACTGATGGAGGCTCCGTGATCGAATTTGGCTACGCACTCGTACTCGTAGCCTCTGTACCCCGCAGAAAAGCGCGCTTGACGAGGCAACTGCGGCTTGGTTTAATTTGAAATAAAATGATTGGACACGTTTTCATTTTAAATATTTCTTTCCAGGAGCATGGTTGCGCTATAAGCACGCGGAATTCTACGGCTCTAGCAAATTTAGCCAAGATCATGCGCGGTGTTCACTCGAAAACGTAACGCACAACTAAATTCGGTCCGAGCAGGTCATTTTAGCGTACGCTATGCTATTGCGTATTGCGTACGTAAGAGCCAGCAACGCTATACTAAAACTGTCTATTGTGTCAACGTTGATATAACGTTATCGCTTGACTTCCCGTCCAATTCAGACGTGCACTCGACGTTCAAAGATCGTTAATTGGGAAGTTATGACGACGTAAAATCCACCCTTTTTTCCAGACATGTATTAGCCTTTCCATATTACGTCAAAGGGACCCGACGTTCAGACTTTCAACGTTTTTTCGACATGTGGTTTCTGACGTCATAACGTTCTTTCGACGTCTTTTCAACGTGTCTGCTGCCTGATTGTGTATGTAAGAGCATTTGTCGCGTTTCTATTTCCGCGTCCCACATGGCCGCCATGGTACTGTTGATGCACACCCAACCACAGAAACCGGAACCGCAGTGCACGCGGTAATCCACAGCACCGCGGTACAAGAAGCGCTAACAAGGCGCTACTGAAGCGCTAACAAGCGCTAACGAGGCACTACTGGAGCGCTAACAAGGCGCTACTAAACCGCTAACAAGGCGCTACTGAAGCGCTAACAAGACGCTACTGGAGCGCTAACAAGGCGCTACTAAAGCGCTAACAAGGTGCTACTGGAGCGCTAACAAGGCGCTACTGAAGCGCTATCAAGGCGCTACTGAAGCGCTAACAAGGCGCTACTGGAGCGCTAACAAGGCGCTACTAAAGCGCTAATCACGCGCTATATTAGAACGAAGTCATGCGCTAGGAAGCGCCACATGAGCGCTCCTTCGAGCGCTCACGTAGCGCTAACTTAGCGCTCCGCTGTATTTGTGAACAGGCCTTTAGAGGGGAGACTTAAAGCTAGCAGCCTTTGGGTTCGCTGCACTCGCCGAACGCGTTAAGGCTCGTTCACACACGTCGGTTGCATGCGACGGCGTCCGTTGCAACCGGAGCGACCGGAACGACCGCTCCTCGCCCCGCGTACACACATGCACCTGCAACCAGTGCAACAAGCGCAGCGGGTCGTCAGCACGGCGATCGCTTCTACGCCGCCGTTAGCTGTTTCAGCGGTGCCTCTAAAAAGGGGGCGCACTGCCACTCAATGCCGTAACAGAATATAGACATACAGTTTTCTATAGCCTAAAGCTTTATTATTTTTTTTTTTTTTTCATGATAGGCTTGCAGGGTACAGTGGATGAAAAAAAAAAAAAGAAAAAGATGCAGTACGCCGTCTTGGACGATCAAGACTCTAATACACGACTTTGCCAATGGTACAAATCTCGGCACACGCCTTTTCTATGATTATAATAGACGATGTAATCTTAGCAGTGATATAGCAACTTAAAAATATGATTTTGTGATCCGATAGACGTTGCGAGCGTTCAGGATTGCTAACACTAATCACTTTTCTCCGGTGATGAAAACGCGTGAAAATTCGCATCCTTTATACGGTACGCGCCAGTAATACCTTGAACTTGAGCACACGCATGAAATGCGCCAAACAAGAAATCCGGGCGATGTTCGAGGACACAAATGCTTAGAAAGCACCACTGTAGTCGAAGTATACAAACACGACGGCACAAGCGTTTCTGCTGTCTTGAGAGTGCCGCCACGACATCGCCGCACGAGTAGGTGGATCTTCCCTTCTAGTACGTGCTGGGTTATCATAGCGACACGCGACGAAAATTCACAGTTGAGGGTAGCGCTTGGAACGATAAGCTTTCACCACGCCGTCCACGTCGACAATCACCACCGACGCCATGTTTGCAGGAGCCGGCCGGCCGGCCCGCGACCGGCATGCAACGTGCGCGACCAGTTCTCCTCGACCTGTGATTGGTCTGTCGTTGCGGTTGTTTCCAACGCAGCGGGGAAAGTTGGGCTCGCTCCAACTCCTTGCGTCGTGAACAACACGTGCGAGCGTCCCTCCGTCGCTATGGCAACTGACGGTTGGAGATCGCAGGTCGTTTCGGTTGTTCCAGTCGTTCCGGTCGCTACGGACGCATGTGTGTGAACGGGCCTTTAGAATGCGGAACGCCGGCGTCCGGCGTTTGGCTCTCGCATTTCAATGCGCTCGACAAGCGCAGTGAAGACAAAGGCTGCTAGCCTTAGGTCTCCCCTCTTATTGTTCCAATCAGAGCTCGGCGTTCTGTCGCCCGCGCGTGCTTTCGTCTCCTCCTCCCTCAGTTTCTCGGCGCATTAGATTAGCTCCGTAAGGGAACTGCTCAATCACGCTGCTTGCGCTAGCAATACCCTCCCCCCCCCCCCCCCCCCCCCCTCCCTCCACATCTCTCACCCCGGCTCGCTTCTCGTCGTTCGACGCGCCGGACGGCGGCCGTGTTGACTGCAGTGCACTGTATTCTATAGGGTGTTTCAAATAGCGGCCAGTCTCTTTAAATCGACCGGAAAATTTGGTTTCTTAACCTATCGCTCTACGATTTTGTGCAGCGTTGCCCACAGGTGGTGCATTTTTTTCTTTGAAATTTACAAAGATCGAACTTACCCGAGGAAAAAGTAAAGAAAGAAAAAGGCTTAACTCCTATGGAAACCCAACGAAGCCACCTGTCTTTAGTCAATAGGGCGCCGTATTGTTCGAAGACCGGTGACTTCGCTACGTTTCCAAGGAGTTAAGCCTTTTTCTTTCTTTACTTTTTTCTCAGGTAAGTTCGCTCTTTGCGAATTAAGAAAAAATGCACCAACTGTGGGCAGCGCTGCAGAAAATCGTAACACGATAGGTTAAGAAACCGAATTTCGCGGTCGATTTAAAGAGCTTGGCCGCTACTTAGACACCCGGTGTACGCAAGGAGCTTGATTCTATGGACTACGCACGTTTCGAAGCACAGCGTCAAGATGGCTATCCACCGTACTCTATGAAGCACATAGTTTGGAAACAAATGTCTAGATGGCGCTCCAAACGACGAGTGGTGGGCTGAAGTTAAAGGGGCCCTGCAATCATATTTAAGCGTCTGCCTTTTTTGCGGTTTCCACGTCTCTTGGGGTTCGGGAAAGCCAGCGGGCATGGAGAGAGTAACTAAATATCAGTGCGTCATATTTTAACCGGACGACGCGGAAACCTCCTCCGCCTACGAGGGCGACCCACGTTGCCAAAAGCGCGCGAAATGTGACGTCTTTGGTCCTGTGCTTACTACTGGTCAGAGTCGCTAAAAGCTTTTTTTTAACCGAGATACAAAATATAAGTGTCGCGAACCGTTTCAATTATGTATGAAACTAGTTTTTGTTCAGTATTTTAGATCAGAAAAGAAACAAATGCAGTTCGTAAAGTACGAAAACAAGAAATGATCCGTCAACGTACCCGCCACCAAGCGGCGGAAAAAACGGCGCATACTATAGTAGGTTACAAGTCAAGAAGGTAGCAGCAAATGCCCCTCAAAGGGAATCATATATCCCTCCGCCACCTCCGCATCCAATAGCGTCCCATCGTTTCCGTGACGTTGCGGCCAACGCGCGAGGAGGGTCGTGCCTTTCTGTACATATTTGCTTTATCTCTCGACTTTGACTTAGCATTGTGGAAGCCACGAGAGGGAGATTAAGTCTTCCCCCTTGCGATGGAAACAAAGACGACTTTCGGGGATTAGCTTCCCCCTCCGATTGATACAAAGGCTGCTTTCAGGGGCTCGGTTCCTTCTCCGATGAATACAAAGGTCGCTTTCTTAAAAAGTGGGGGTCGGAGACAAGTTGGCACCACTCTGTGGCCATTATCTATCCATTGAAGCGGAACAAGGAGCGTTTCCAGTGAACTCTTCTTCGATTGCGGAGGGATTTGAAACCGGCGCGCCACGGCTTGTGGGAGGAGCTTCTCCTACCCTCTTAACTTGTAACCGACTATAGAGAGGGCTAGTGGGATGAGGCCCCGACGAACGGCGAGCGTAGAAAAATCCTGGGTGTACGCGGCGGCGCTGCGATCGTATACCGGCTTGAGCATCCGACCGCTTCCGAGCGTTCCGAAGGCCTTCGGCGCGGGCTTGGTTGGCGATTTGGCCATTTGGCGGTATGGCAGCGCGAAGTGGCTCCCGTTCTGAACTGACCTTTACCCCGTGTTTGCTGTCGTTTGTGGCCAATGAAGTTTATGCCGAATTAGTCTTTAATCGCGCAGCAAATGCAATGCGAGCCGCCCTGGCCGCCCGCTTCATACAGCCTATCCAAAACATGCTTTAGTGGCGCCCTCTCGAGCCGTCGACACGGAGTGCGGCAGCCGTGAACGCTCGATGAGCTCACTACCCCTCCTCTAGTTCACGGCCACTCAATCAGGACCTACGACGTCATGAAGGAGGTTATTTTTTGCTTGTTTTTGTAATTCTAATTTGCCTATAACTTCTAAAATTTGCTTGTTTTTGTAATTCTAATTTGCCTATAACTTCGTTCGAGACTGCCGCTGGAAAGGTCTATAGACCTTTCCAGCGGCAGTTTCGAACGAAGCGATTTACAGCGCGCGTCCCTGGTTTTGAGAGGGTACGTCAGTGTTGCCCGACTGCGCTGAGCTGTGGAGTTTCTCGTCAGTGGGCTGTGGCAGCCTGCGTAGGCGCACTTCCGGACGCTGGTGCAGGCTAAATTACCGCGTTCTATTTTTTATGTTGTGTTCTATGGCGAATAGAATTTCTCGGGGTTTTTAAGAATGCATTGTACTATTTTTGGGAACCAAAACAAAGAAATGAAAGCTGTTTTTGTGAGTCCGTGTGCGACAGAACAAATGCAACGGGAATGTTTGTTTAATTTTATGTTGATTTTTTATGGCACCATACACTCAGCCGTGTCAATCTACAAAGGTCTTAACCGTCGAAAATATTTGACCACACAGGATATCCGAACTGCATGGGTATTCCCCGCCCACGACATGAAATTCAACGAGTCTCATTAATCGAACAACATATATTGTACGTACCCCACGGTGCCGAGTTATCCGAACAGAATTTGAGAAATGTCTCAAATAACACAGCATATCCAATATACAGTGTCGACGATAGTCACTTCACAACGATCGGACGGAATCCGGCGTGTTTTGGGGCACGTTTTGAAGAGAGCTGCTTTTTTGCACAGTTTCAAAGCAAATGAACGAACGTGTCTATTCTGTCCCCACACCCCGGACCAACCCTATCAGCTATTTTTCGCGAAGACCCGGAACACAAGCTGGGGAGGCTTTTTGGAGATTATCTCAAGGGAATTAATCCTCCAAGAAAGTCGTACTGCCCGCGTCGGGGGCTGCTTGACGTTCGCTCTCTTCGTTCGTTTCCTGCGAAGGCCGAGCAGGCTACGAGCCCTGGTATTCCCTGGTTCTAACAGTGGAAGATAACACACAAAGCAAAACAGGCAAATAAAGTAAAAACTTCCAAGAAAAGCTGGCGAACTCCGAATGCACAATGCAGCTGGGGAGTCACGTTGACCGGGTTTCCACAGCTCAGGCAGGTGGCAGAAATTTCTGGCTGATAGGGGTCGCTTGGTTCACAAAATGGCGGCGGCCAGAGAGCTCTTTTTGCAAAGGCGACATAAGAACGAAGGGCGAGGGTAAGACGGGCCGGGGAGGAGGAAGCAGACGGAACGCTAAAGAGAGAAGGTTTCCCCCTGTCTTCTCCAGCGTTGCGTCCGCTTCTTCCTCCCCAGCCCGTTTTTCCCTCGCCCTTCGTTCTCAGGTTGCAACGGACTGTAGTAAAGGTTGGCACAGGTCAAACCTAAGACGCTAAAAGCGTGAACCAAAAAACGCTGTTTCAAGCGTTTCAAAAAAAAAAAAAAAAAATATATATATATATATATATATATATATATATATATATATATATATATATATATATATATATATATATATATATATAGATAAGGCGTCGGGACGCTAGATGTTTTGATGTCACCACCCAGAGGTAAGAGACGCTTGCTGTAGCTGTGGTGGTATGAATCTGGCACTTTCGATGGCCTTGCGGCGTTGAATATTGCCGATTTTGGACGTCGAAAGGTGTTCTTGCGTTCTTAAGCACTGCACAGAAAGAAAAAGCTTGGCGAAGGTGCCATAAGTACTGCAGGGACTCAATCAGTGGAGCTTCAACCCCCCAAAACGAGGGCTCCACAGTTCGTTCAACGCTTCAGCGCAGGAGGCCTATAGTTGAACTTGTCATCTCGGGGCAATGCTGGGTCGTATAGCTCCTGGTCGTCGCTCTAACTTATCGGTTCATCTCACCTGTATTGCTTCACAACGACTTCCAATCGAGGGATTTCACTGTCTTTAGCTCTTCGATTGTATTGCTTACGAGGATTCCCATCATTCTTCCCCGGTAATTACGCCTCATAATTCTGAAGAACCTCTCTTTTTAGGGTGACTTGAATTTCAATTACGGACATAATTTGTCACCGGTTTAAGACGAAGTGTCCGCTGTGTCGTTACAAAGTCTGCCATCTCCGCGTCCGATATGGATTTCCTCACTCAAAGTAAATTTTTTTGTTGGCGCGCATTGAGTATAAAAACCATCAAATAACGCTTAGTCCGTTCCTGAATTATTCATGGAAACTCTGAATTTGAACGGAGGGAATGCGATATCTTATCTCTCTCTCCCCCCCCCCCCTCTCTCTCTCTGCATTTCTCTGCTTTATTATTGGACTTTGATTTAAGCTCTGTGTATATATACCTTGGCCACTGTTTTGTCACTGGTTGTTATCCGTGTTTTGCTTTCTCGTTTCGGCCGATCATTTTTGGGCTCTTTTATTTCGCATCTGTTCCCGTCTGTCGCAGTAGTTTTCTGCCGTTTCTATAGCTCCTTTTATTTATTTAATTTGTTCACTTTACGGCGCGAATTTAAATGCACTCTTCTCTGTATCCACGCAATCGCTCCTTCGTCTCAGGGAGAGAAATAAGACCGAAAACAAAAAGATAGAAAAAAAAAAGAAAAAAAATACAAGAATGAGGCACTCCAGATTATTATTTTTCTTTTGTCATTTGGCTTTGTTCGTCTCACCTTAAAAAAAACGTACCGCATCGGACGCTACGAGCCAGCGGATTCAATTCCGAGGTCGGAGCTGGTCACGTGATCATACCGGGTGGGCGGAGCGACGCCGCAGAGCGCAAGTTGCGTGGTACGCGCTACGTCGAGACTTGGCTGTGCAGCCTCCGCTGCGCTCTGTCTCGGGGCTACAACGGAGCACAGGCGGCGTTGATTACTTCTCGGCCGTACCGGGAGGGGGCTAAAGTTCGCGCGGAGGTAATCTCGGGAAAACCCGGCTGAATCCGCGTAAAGGCCCTGTCACACTGAGGCAACACGACGGCAACATCAACACAACACGTTGTCCAACAGTCGGGCAACTTGTTCCTCGCTCCCCATGTTGTCCGACAAACCTGTCACATCGGGGCAACAGCACAACAACATGGACGACAACTAAAATGTTGCCTCGGTATGACAGCTTTCGGCAACAAAAACAGCAGCAACTTGTGTTGGACAACGTGTGTTGCCCTGATCGCTGGCTGAGCGAATTTCGGGCCGGCAACACGACAACATAGATAGCTTCGATGGTAGAGCTAGTCCCCTATCAATAACGTCTTATTCGAATAAAGGCTTGGAAAACGTTATTTAACAATAATCAGGGCTGGCGTGCAGCTAAAATATTTTCGATTATGTTTTTGCTGCGTAGTTACGGAAAGCGATTTTCGAAATGGTCACAGCTACGGTCGTGAACGTTCAGACAGGTTTTGAAATTAGAACTGCCGAGAGACCAGCTCACATTACTGATAGTAAAATAAAATGGCATGCCTACTCACCCGCTGATGATGTATAATAAAAATCACCCAGAAAACCAAAGATTAAAAAATCGAAGCATTAAAGCGACCATTCTGATCATGATTATTGATGCTTGGAACTTGGAAACAGGCGCTACCAGACACCTGATTTGTTTTCAAAATACCCAGGACGTTTTGGGGGAATGAAGCGATCACATAGCAGGCGGTAGGCAAGTAGACAGCGTTGAAAAATATTTATTCCACCGATTGTTATGAAGGCCGATCGTGTCGGTGTCGCAGTTTTGAAGCACTGTCAGTTCAGCTCAACACAAAAGACGCTTTGGGGTACTGCCGGTGCTAACTCAATTTTACAGTAGACCTAGAAATTGCATGAAAGAACCGGGCAGAAACACTTCATACGGTGGCGTAAATCCCGAAAATGTATTGGCGATGTCACTTTCCTCGGTTAGGGCTATCTGCTTTGTCAGCGAATGAAGAACATTTTGATAAAATAAAGAGCGGAAAATACTTCCCGTGTCAAGTTTTCTAATCACAGTCACTGGTTGATGTCGTACCGTGGTAATTCCTGGCCCTTCGAACGCACTAGTACTTTGTAGAGTCACATATCAGCGATTCCGCACCGCACACGAACGAAGGTAAACAATCAAGATGGCGGAGTGTTCCCCGTGTTGTCCTCGCCGTCAGCCCGGTGTGACAGGGTTGTCGGACAACAAATCGGGCAACACGGTTGCCGGGCGGCAGCAACATGTTGCCCGACTGTTGTTGCTGCCGCGATGTGACAGGGTCGCCGGCAACACGACTTTCCCGTGTTGCCGGATAGAGTTGTCCAACTGTTGCCTCAGTGTGACAGGGCCTTAAGTAGACGCGGTCCGTCTCCAAAACTCCCGGGAAGTTCTCTCTCGCTGCTTTCACCCGCGCATGCCGGAGAATCCGATAGGCCTCTTCTTGTTTTTTAAGCCGCTCGGATAACTTTGCCTTATTCGACGCGCAGTGGCAAACACTGCGCCCGCCGCGCTTGGTTGCCGAGAAGAAGAAATGAACGCGGCGATCTTCTTCCGCTTCTTCTTGGAGTGGAGCTGCTCATTACTCCTGACTTGTTTTAGTGTGAGGTTCTTGCGCGGCGATTCGCAGCAGCGCGCACTCTATTCTGTTGACGGAAGTTGAGGATGCCGCGTAGGCGTTCCGGTATACGCCGCTCGAGGCTGATTGGCCATTGATTGGTTGATTGATTGGTCTTTGAGTCGTCCCAGCTGTAGCACGAGCTTCCTGCCTGCCTTCCATAATGCTTCGGGGTCTCGTGAGCCTCGATCGTACACGCGCGGACGGGGCACGGTGGAAAGCAACTATAGCGCGTGCTCGAGGCCTGACATCCCAGACGCCCCGTCGTTCTCTTAGCACGACGGTGAGTACGGATGGGAAATCCGTTGTGCCGCATTTTATACGTCACCTAAGTAGGGTCAGTGCGGGGCGTACATCGAAGACGAGTGCTACGTCAGCCTTGGGCTGGAACTCGCGTTTCAGTCGGTCCGAATACGAGCTCCCGCCGAGCGCTGACACAGTGGTCGTGTCTAATATGTGACCCGCGGTTGTAATAGGAAATATGTGATCCGCGGGGTTTGTAATAGGAAGACTGGAGCGTCTCTTTATGGACGACAGAACATTCCACTGGACTACAACCTTGGAAAGGGAGTGATCGTCCAAAGCGAAAAACTATCGCACCCGGAGCTTTTCCATTATTCGGCGAAAAGACGCGCATTCCTTCGTCTGCGGAACACTTCGAAGGGTCCTTTGCTCCCTGACAATGGACCGTTGCGCTTGTTGTGGTAAAGAACCTGGTCTAGCGTGGAACAGATGTGTGTGAAAACCGCTCCGCGTCGCGGCGCTGAGCGGCGTAACCGTAGCAGCCGTCTCTGTGACGTGGCGGCGCGCCATTCGGCCGCATCATAGCGTTGGCGTTCGTTGTTATGGTTACGCGGCTGGAAGGCACGACGCGACGCGACACGATAAATGCTTACATACGTTCCACTTTACTTCTTACCTTGGCGTCTGAAGGCTGGTTAAAGGGGCTATGCAACAATTTTTTTACTTTCCGCAAATACCGCTTAGAACGGATCCCTGACGTTAATGACCTATGAAACACGCCTTCGTTTTTCACCCGACGCATTAGAAGTCCCAGAAAAAAATTAAAAAACAACGAGCAGCGTTCACGCCCTCAACTCGCAGCCAGAACAAGCGGCCACGTGATCTGGAGCCGATTATATGCCGCCAATGTTGATCATAGCCACGCGCTGGGGTTGGCAAAGCACAGGACACGCGCTGAGTTCCAGACATTGTTATGGCTCGGCTATTGTCGTCGTTGCAGCGATTGGACACGGGCCACTACTCGAATGCTTCTCGAGCTATCAATTATCACGAGCCTAAATCGAGTGCCCACGCAATGCTCGGGTCCAATCTATGAACCGCATTCAAATATCGTCATACGGGTGTACTGCGATCCCCGCGTTACGTCATCGAATTTTGCAAGGGAGAGATTGAATGAAAATGATCGCTTTTGTCCTTGAAATTACACCGCAACAAAGGAGTTTCTTGGCCAGTGGCATTGCATGCGAGTATCCTTGAGTCCCACTAGTGCCAGTAAGCTCGTGTAAAGTGAAAAACATTCCAATTGAATATCGTTGCACAGCTCCTTTAAGACCGTTGTTACGGCGTTCTAAAGAATGTAGTGGCAAGAGTGGCGCCCGCTTACAATGGGCCGCGTGAAGACGGCCAACGTAGATGCCGCGAGTGGCGCTGGGGTTCTCCCCCAGGACAAAAACAAATTAGTCGTTAGTTGTTTATACAGCAGGAGTTTAGTCTGCCAGAAGATGGCGACATTGTTACCCACTGTAGATAAGCAATTTAGCCAGTGCGGTACAACCGCTAGCCTGGGGTCTTTAACGTGCACCACGCAGTAGTGATACACGACCGCACGCCGGTACGATGCTCATCCAGATCGAAACGGGCAGGGGTGGGGATTGAACCAATACCACCTAGAACACAAGGCCTGCGCGTTTCCTCCTCTAAACGTCATCACTAGTAGATCCCCTCAGCGCCCCCTAGGTAGCCCGGATGAGCACCGTCGTCTGCTACATCATCTGCGACATCGTCTGCTCCATCGCCTGCTTCAGTAATTTGTGTAGCAGATAATGAAACAGATGCTCACGCCGAGTGTCTGTTGCTATAGCATACGATGAAGTTAGACGTTCACGTGGAGCGTCAAATGCATGAGTCAAAAAGCCTTACTGCTGTGCGAAGGGCTGCAAAGCCCTTCGCTGGACGCTGGACGCTGGCACTGGACGCCATTTTCGAGGGCGCTGTTATA